>CM076572.1:634310302-634676783 GCA_034641835.2 Pinus albicaulis
AACTATCGAGTCAAATTTTTTAGGCAAAAATCTAAGAACTTTTCAAAAATTCTTTGATCTTCTAGTTCTTCACCATTCATCCGATGCTGATTAACATCACCCATAACTTTAGTCATAAATTGATCAGCGGTTTCTGATTCGATGATTTTAAGTGTTTCAAATTGTGTTCTGAGAGTCTGTAATCTTACCATTTTTACTTTATCATTTCCTTGATAAGCAACCTTAAGTATATCCCATATTGATTTAGCAGTAATAGCAGCAGTGATTTTAGGAAAAATAGAGTCATATAAGGAATTTAAAATGCACGACTTCGCCCTACCTTCTTTCTGTTTAAGTTCTGTTGGAAATATTGTCATTGATTGCAATGAAGGCATCGCTGAAGCAGAAACATGCAATGAAGGCATGCAGCGCTGAAATAGAGGAAGGCAATGGAGGCACAGCGAAAGCAATAGAGGCAGCAAGAAGAAAGTCAAAATGTAATAGTCATAGAAGCACAATGAAGAACCGTGATCGTAAGGTAGAGACAGAGGTAGAGTGACAGAAGCAGCAGAGGCAGAGGCAGAGGCTAAGTGACAGAGGCAGAGAGCCATTATAAAATTCCCGGAATCGCACACTCCAACCGGCGTTATACATATAATACACAATCCTTATTCCGGGAATCGCTTAACTCCAGCAGCAATGCAATGCATATAATACAGAACCATATTCCGGGAATCGCACACTTCAACCGACGTTATATATTTAACATAATTCATAAACATTATTCCGGGAATCGCCTAACCCGCTGGCGAACACATATATACACATATATATATCCATCACAATACATATAAATGCCGCGCGTTACATATGTTGCAAAGGTCCAAGGCATATACATAAATATATTTGAGCGGAGCACGTTATGATCAATGGAAAGGAAGTAATATAAAGTGGGACCCCTCCCCAATCGCAATCGGAGATCGCAAGGGCAACGGAACATGTAACCAACAAGAAGTTGCAATTGCGATTGAAGTTCGGACCCGATGGGTCTATAAATCATGGTTAATATATATATTTGAGTTCCAGGTCTAATCACATCGGCACTGGTCAATCGCATCGGAGAATATATGAGTTGCGATTGCGATTGGAAGTTCGGACCTGATGGAGTGACTAATCACAATCGGAAGAACTTAATAGCGATTCAATCGCATCGGAGTATTCGAAGTTGTGAATGCGATCAATCGCAATCGGAGCAGGAGCGATCGATCGCAATCGGAGGATACTCATTGCATCAAGAAGCGCGGCAAGTGGGCCCGAAAGGAGTTCTTATATGTGTTAAAAGGGTTCATTAGTTACTCCGAGAGTTGATTTAAAGGTATATTAAAAGACTGTTAGTGTAATGAAAGTTGGGTTATATATATATAAAAGGGTTGTTATATATATAAACCGATGGTTGCGATGATATTAAAATAAGCTGTGTGGTCTGTAGACCCACGGGCCTCAGATTAATGGGAGGGTGATTATAAATATAATACAATTGTAATATATGTATGTTCCGGCCTGCGGAACTCGCCACATCAACAAGACACTTGCTGTGTGTAAAGGGTTGGAATTTGCCTAGACTTATTTCCAGCGGTTACATATTTATATAAAATACACTGATATAAAAGGCACAGTTACACGTATGCAACAGTTACACCACAGCAGAGGACAGAAGAGAAAACAGAGTTGAAAAGAGATAAAACATAGTCACAGAAAAGACAGACACAGTCAAAGAAAAGACAAATGCGCAGCGATCCAAAAGGCTGTATGAGTTGAGCTGGAGCTCTCATTGTAATTAAATGTAATATTTTAATTGATTTATATTGTTGTGATGCATTGGCAAGTCTCCGGAAGAAAACAAAATCCCACTGTAATGTTAAAACAAGCACCTACAGTTATATTTTCTGAATGAGTGGATAAAAGAGATGAAGAGGCAGAAGGCAAAGAGACATGACTATCCATTTCGAATTCCCAGTGGAATACAAACAACCATGAAGTTATTTTTGTATAAAACAGGGTAATATCCAAGGGGTGGAGGTTGATGAAAAATGAGTGAGAGAAGAAGAGAGTATGCAGCAGAATTAAAGAGAGTTGAAGAGAATAAGCAAGCTACAAGAAGAATGTGAATAAGGAGGAGCTGAGCAAAGAAGAAGAAGGGGCTGAGCAGAGATGATGCAGGTCTGATATAAGAGTTGATGAACAGCAGAGAAGAAGGTACAAAACAGAGCTGATATCCAAGGTAAATCAACAAGTGTTTTTCTTTTGAAAGAGTAAGGAAGTTGGAGCTTCCCTATCAAGTTGTAGCTTGATAGATGTCAGTTGTAGCTGACTGAGGTAGGAGCCTCCTGTAGGTTGGTGCCTGCAGAAAATTGATGGGAGTTGGAGCTTCCTTGCAAGTTGTAGCTTGCATAATTGAGGTTGGAGCCTCCTGTAGGTTGGTGCCTACAGAAAATCAGTGGTGAGAGGGAGTTGGAGCTTGCCTTTGCATCACAACAATAATAAGATGTGGTTTTCTCCCTTTATGGGTTTCCACTTATATCTGGTGTCTCTGTGCATGATATTTATGTATTGATCTGATATGTATCATTTGCTTAATACCTGCTGCTCCCATATTAAGTCTACTGCTCTATTAAACTAATAATTTTTGATTACATTCTAAAATTACTCTCACATCAAATTGAGTTTGAAATGAAGGTGTAAATAAGTTTAATGAAAAGTTTTAAAAGATCAGGAATGTATTAAACTGATTCACCCCCCCCTCTCAGTTTAATTAGAGGTTCAACAATTGGTATCAGAGAAGGTTCCTTTGTACAAGTCTAACAACTGAAAGGAGATCCTAGGTTCCCAAGATGGCTAGTAAAGAAGGATGCTCAACCAATAAAGCCCCTTTCTTCACTAGTGAAAATTATGCTTTCTGGAAAATCAGAATGAAGACATACATAATGTCTCTAGGAATAAAAGTCTGGCCTGCTGTGGAATTAGGATATGCCCCGAAGGCAACTGACTCAGAAAAGGACGCAAAACAAGATTTTGTGGCTAATGCAAAAGCCATGAATGCCATCCTGAATGGATTATGTGAAGCAGAGTTTATTAAAGTAATGCACAAAGACACTACCAAGAAAATATGGGATACTCTTGAGAACATACATGAGGGAGACCAGAAAGTAAAAACTGCCAAAATTCAAGTATATCGAGCCCAGTTTGAGAACTTAAAAATGAATGATGATAAAGATGTTGGCAGCTTCTTCTTAAAAGTTGCAGAAATTTTTAACAATATGAAAGCTCTTGGGGAAACCATACCAGAAAGTATAGTTGTGCAAAAGATTCTAAGATCACTCCCATCCAGATTTAATCCCAAGGTGTCTACAATAGAAGAGACAGTGGATTGGGAGACTTTGACCATGAACCAGCTACTTGGAAATCTAACAGCCTATGAAATGAGGCTCCCACAAAAGAAGCCAAGTACGAGGGAAGCAGCTTTTAAAACAGAAAAGAAGAAAGAAGAAGAGGAAGAAATATGCTCTTGCTCAGATGAAGAAGAAGCAAAATTTGTCAAGAAACTGGATAGAGGTTCAGGTAAATACAAAGGTAAAATTCCTTTCAAGTGCTTTAACTATGGAAGAGTTGGACACTATGCTGCTAAGTGCCCTCACAAGAAAGCAAGGAATCAGGCTCAAGAGTCAGAAAATAATAAATCAAAGAACTGGCAGAAGGGAAAGAAGTTCAACATAAAATCTTTCTATGCTCAACAAGACAGCAGTACATATGAAGATTCATATGAACACTCAAGTGAAGAAGGAACCTCAGATTTTTTATTGATGGCCATAGAAAATCTTGAGGGACTCCTACTAGAAGATGAAGAAGAAGAAGGGGAAGTCGACCTCGAGGGGGAGCTAAGAAGTGCTCTGGAGGAGATTGAGAGACTCAAACTAAAATGCAGAAAACAAAAAGATATTCTCCTCAAATGTGTGAAAGAAGAACAAAATTCAGAAGTCCTCATGCTGCTGAAGGTAAGGCTTGAAGAAGCCAAGAAGATAGAAGATATGTTACTTCAGCGAATCAAGGATAAAACCCAAGAACAAGAGAAGTTGGAGGAAGAAGTGGTATGTCTCAAGAAGAAACTAGAAAATTCTCAAAGGACAGTGGTTATAAACTCTTCTCAAACAACAAGCTCTAGCAAGTTGAATGATATCCTGGTTGCTCAAAGATCCCCAATGATAAAAACAGGAATAGGCTATGAAGGAGAATCGAGTAAAGGCAAAGAAAAGGAAAACAAAAATATAATTTTTGTAAAAGCAAAGAAGACTGATGAAGAAGCACAGACAATTCCTACAAAAGAAGAAACATGTAATAAGGATGACAGAGATCAGATGAAATCTCTAGTAACAAGGAATATAATGAATACTAAGATGGCAGAAAAAGAATCATATGCCCCTGAGTATATCAAATTTGGAAGTCATCAGAGGAGATTCTTCCCTCCTATGAAGAATGCCACCTGTTATGTCTACCACAAGCCAGGACACATTGCTGCATATTGTTATGCAAGGAAGAGTAATTTAGACCTGCAAAAGATGCAAACAGTGAAGAGGCTATCTCAAACAAACAAATGGAGAAAACAATCTTACATCAGGTATGCAAATAATTTCTATGGTTATTGTTTTTATTGTAAGTAATTTGTCCATAAAATTATTGAATGTAGAAAGTATGGAAAAAGAATGATGTTCTACACCTCAAGGAGGTTCATGAATCAAAGAAATTTTGGTCATACTCAAAATTCTGCAAAAACTATGATCAAACGCTTTATATGCGATCAAGCTGGACATATGCCTTCCAAATGTCCTCTGAAAGGATGCAATTCATCACCTCACAAAAGATATCAAACAGAAGGATGCCTCTAGTGGAAAAAGAAGGAGAATAAGTGTGACCTGGCTCTAACTGCTCAAGATCTGAAAAGCCAGTGGTACTTGGACAGTGGCTGCTCCAAACACATGACTGGAGACAAAAGCAAGTTTATAACTCTTGATGAAAAGAAATCTGGCAATGTTATTTTTGGTAATGATAAATCACGAAAGATCAAGGGAAAATGCTCAGTCAGCATAGACAATGGCAGAGGAAAAGCCCAAGAGGTACTATTTGTGGATGGACCGAAAGCAAATTTACTGAGTGTCAGTCAGATGTGTGACAAAGGCTGTGAAGTTCTTTTTAGAGCACAAGATTGTGTAGTCGGGTCAAGCACAATAGGAAAGACTCTGCTCAAAGGTGTTCAAACAGAGAACAATGTATACATAGTGAAAGAGGAAGATGAAGCCTGCCATCTTAGCAAAATTGAGGAGTCATGGTTGTGGCATAGGAGATTGGGACATCTTAGCTTTGACCATATCATCAGACTGAGCAAGAAGAAAGTTGTAAGAGATATGCCAGAAATAAAAAGGCCTTCAAGTACTATATGCAAATCTTGTCAATTGGGGAAACAGACTCACACATCCTTTAAATCTAAAGAGGAGCTGTCAACAAGAAGACCACTCCAGCTTGTGCACATGGACCTGTGTGGACCTGCTAGAACTAGGACACCAAGTGGAGAATCCTATTTCATGCTGATAATAGATGACTTCTCCAGAATGAAATGGGTTTCTTTTCTCAAAAATAAATCAAAAGCATTGGAAAAATTTAAGATATTCAAAGCATTAGCAGAAAATCAAACTGGATGCAAGCTGAAATGTATCAGATCAGACAGAGGAGGAGAATTCATAGATTATGACTTTGCAGACCTATGTAATGAACATGGAATAAAGCAACAATTTACTATTGCAGGGACACCTCAGCAGAATGGAGTAGCAGAGAGACAAAACAGGTTTGTACAACAAATAGCAAGAGCTATGATGCAAGAGAATAATATTGCTCAAACCTTCTGGGCAGAAGCAGTACACACAGCAGTACATATCCTTAATAAAGCTCACTTAAGGCCAAGCAGTGACAAGACTCCATTTGAACTATGGCATGGAAAGCCAGCTTCAATAAAACATTTCAGAGTCTTTGGTAGCAAGTGTTACATAAAGAATAATGATGAAAACCTTGGGAAATTTGATGCAAGCGCAGATGAAGGGATTTTTCTAGGATATGCTTCCAAAAGTAAAGGGTACAGGTGCTACAACAAGACTCTTCGGAAAATAGTTGAAAGTATTGATGTGAGATTTGATGAAGAATTTCCAAACAATACAAGAAATACAGATTGCTTCAGTCCATCAGTTAATCATGAAGAAGAAGACCAGAATGATGATGAAACCAGCAAGACAACAGAAGATGCAGAGCTGAGCTCAAAAACCCCCTCAAGATACACTCAGAAGAATCATCCTGAAGATCAGATCATAGGAGACAAGAAAGCAGGAGTCCAGACAAGAAGGAAGCTAACAGAACAAACAGAAAAAGTATACATAGCCATGTTATCACAAATAGAGCCAAAGAAGTTTGAAGAAGCCAGCAAGGACAAGTATTGGGTAAAAGCAATGAATGAAGAATTGGACCAAATTGAGAAGAACAATACCTGGGAACTAGTTCCTAGACCTATTAAGAAAAATATCATTGGTTCAAAATGGGTATTCAAAAACAAAATGAATGAGCAAGGACAAGTAATCAGGAATAAAGCCAGGCTGGTCTGCAAAGGATACTCACAAATTGAAGGACTTGACTATGATGAAACATTTGCCCCTGTAGCCAGAATGGAAGCTATCAGAATGTTTCTGGCATTTGCACGCTACCAAAACTTCAAAGTATATCAAATGGATGTAAAATCTACATTTCTGAATGGAGACTTAGAAGAAGAAGTCTACATGGAACAACCAGAAGGCTTCTCCTTGACACATAAAGAAGACTATGTATGCAAACTGAAAAAGGCCCTATATGGACTGAAATAGGCTCCTCGTGCTTGGTACTCAAGACTGGATAAATATTTGCAAAAACAGGGTTTTAAGAGAGGTGGAGTAGACAACGACCTATACATAAAAGCCCATGAAAATGAACTTTTGATTGTTGTAGTATATGTTGATGACATTATGTTTGGAAGCAACAAAGATGAACTAGCAAAAGGGTTTGTTGATGAGATGAAAACAGAGTTTGAAATGTCTATGATTGGAGAGCTCAGTTTCTACTTGGGACTGCAAATTCAGCAAAAGAACACAGGCACATTCATTTCTCAAGAAAAATACTTAAAATAAATGCTGAAAAAATTCAAAATGGAGGACTGCAAACCAGTGACAACCCCCATGATCACGGGATGCAAGCTGTGTGCTGATGATAGATCTGCAGATGTAGATCAAAAACACTACAGATCCATGATAGGAAGCCTGCTGTATTTGACAGCTTCAAGACCAGACATCATGCTAGCAGTAGGACTAGTGGCAACATATCAAGCAGCACATAAACAAAACCATCTTCTGGAAGTAAGAAGAATACTCAGATATCTACAAGGAACTGCACAATATGGACTTTGGTATCCTAAAACCAAAAACTTCACTTTATCAGCATACACAGATGCAGATTGGGCCAGCTGTGTGGATGATAGAAAAAGTACTAGTGGAGGTGCATTCTATCTAGGAGAAAGTCTGGTGGCATGGTTAAGCAAGAAACAAACATCTATCTCCTTGTCAATAGCTGAAGCAGAATATATAGCAGCAGCAGCCTGTTGTACACAAGTCATGTGGATGAAGCAGACTCTTCAAGACATGAAGGTAAGAATTAATGAACCTATCTCAATCAAATGTGATAATACAAGTGCTATAAGTATATCTAAAAATCCTGTGCTTCATTCAAAAACTAAACATATACCAATCAAGTATCATTTTCTCCGAGAACAAGTGGCTCAGAAGATAGTTAAACTGGACTATGTACCAACAAAAGAACAGAGAGAAGATATATTTACTAAACCACTTGCCAGAGAACCATTCGAATACTTGAGAGACAAACTAGGGGTAGTATCTGTAGATACTATTCTCTAATATGAAGAGAAAGTACAGTCTCAGGGGGAGAACAAAACGAAGATATCATTCCAGGGGGAGAATAGCCAACAAGATAAGAATAAAACAAGTCCACAGGATCAGCATTATCAGTATTATCAACATTATCAATATTATCAGCATTCAGAAGCAACAAGAACCTTTCAATCGTAAAATGCATCATCTCTGTCTGCAATCTAGCACATATTACAGGCACTACAAATGAATCACAACTATAAAACATATATCGGCTCACTACACCAAAGTGTTCTCTCAACAAGTTTCATACATCACTCTGGAGCAGCATAGTACAATTTCACCAGAAGAGGACCTAAACGTAACTAAGAGAAAGGAAATACAACGACAGAGCCCATATGGAGAGATGAGACGTCGTCCTTTGCCATTGATGTCAAAGGGGGAGGAAGAACAAACAACAGAAGGAAGAGCAGGCAAATAGGAAGAGCAAGCAACAAGAGCAAGAGAAGGCAAACAGAGAAAAGTGGATTGCCATCAATGCCAAAGGGGGAGACTGTTGGAAATATTGTCATTGATTGCAATGAAGGCAGTGCTGAAGCAGAAACATGCAATGAAGGCAGCGCTGAAACAGAGGAAGGCAATGGAGGCACAGCGAAAGCAATAGAGGCAGCAAGAAGAAAGTCAAAATGTAACAGTCATAGAAGCACAGTGAAGAACCGTTATCGGAAGGCAGAGACAGAGGCAGAGTGACAGAAGCAGCAGAGGAAAAGGCAGAGGCTAAGTGACAGAGGCAGAGAGCCATTATAAAATTCCGGGAATCACACACTCCAACCGGCGTTATACATATAATACACAATCCTTATTCCGGGAATCGCTTAACTCCAGCAGCAATGCAATGCATATAATACAGAACCATATTCCGGGAATCGCACACTTCAACCGATGTTATATATTTAACATAATTCATAAACATTATTCCGGGAATCGCCTAACCCGCTGGCGGACACATATATACACATATATATATCCATCACAATGCATATAAATGCTGCGCGTTACATATGTTGCAAAGGTCCAAGGCATATACATAAATATATTTGAGCGGAGCACGTTATGATCAATGGAAAGGAAGTAATATAAAGTGGGACCCCTCCCGAATCGCAATCGGAGATCGCAAGGGCAGCGGAACATGTAACCAACAGGAAGTTGCGATTGCGATTGAAGTTCGGACCCGATGGGTCTATAAATCATGGTTAATATATATATTTGAGTTCCAGGTCTAATCACATCGGCACTCGTCAATCGCATCAGAGAATATATGATTTGCGATTGCGATTGGAAGTCCAGACCCGATGGAGTGACTAATCACAATCAGAAGAACTTAATAGCGATTCAATCGCATCAGAGTATTCGAAGTTGTGAATGCGATCAATCGCAATCGGAGCAGGAGCGATCGATCGCAATCGGAGGATACTCATTTCATCAAGAAGCGCGGCAAGTGGGCCCGAAAGGAGTTCTTATATGTGTTAAAAGGGTTCATTAGTTACTCCGAGAGTTGATTTAAAGGTATATTAAAAGATTGTTAGTGTAATGAAAGTTGGGTTATATATATATAAAAGGGCTGTTATATATATAAACCGATGGTTGCGATGATATTAAAATAAGCCATGTGGTCTGTAGACCCACGGGCCTTAGATTAACGGGAGGGTGATTATAAATATAATACAATTGTAATATATGTATGTTCCAGCCTGCGGAACTCGCCACATCAACAAGACACTTGCTGTGTGTAAAGGGCTGGAATTTGCCCAGACTTATTGCCAGCGGTTACATATTTATATAAAATACACTGATATAAAAGGCACAGTTACACGTATGCAACAGTTACACCACAGCAGAGGACAGAAGAGAAAACATAGCTAAAAAGAGATAAAACACAGTCACAGAAAAGACAGACACAGTCAAAGAAAAGACAAATGCGCAGCAATCCAAAAGGTTGTATGAGTTGAGCTGGAGCTCTCATTGTAATTAAATGTAATATTTTAATTGATTTATATTGTTGTGATGCATTGGCAAGTCTCCGGAAGAAAACAAAATCCCACTGTAATGTTAAAACAAGCACCTACAGTTATATTTTCTGAATGAGTGGATAAAAGAGATGAAGAGGCAAAAGGCAAAGAGACATGACTGTCCATTTCGAATTCCCAGTGGAATACAAACAGCCATGAAGCTATTTTTGTATAAAACAGGGTAATATCCAAGGGGTGGAGGTTGACGAAAAATGAGTGAGAGAAGAAGAGAGTATGCAGCAGAATTAAAGAGAGTTGAAGAGAATAAGCAAGATGCAAGAAGAATGTGAATAAGGAGGAGCTGAGCAAAGAAGAAGAAGGGGCTAAGCAAAGATGATGCAGGTATGATATAAGAGTTGATGAACATCAGAGAAGAAGGTACAGAACAGAGTTGATATCCAAGGTAAATCAACAAGTGTTTTCTTTTGAAAGAGTAAGGAAGTTGGAGCTTCCCTATCAAGTTGTAGCTTGATAAATGTCAGTTGTAGCTGACTGAGGTAGGAGCTTCCTGTAGGTTGGTGCCTGCAGAAAATAGATGGGAGTTGGAGCTTCCTTGCAAGTTGTAGCTTGCAGAATTGAGGTTGGAGCCTTCTGTAGGTTGGTGCCTGCAGAAAAAACAGTGGTGAGAGGGAGTTGGAGCTTGCCTTTGCATCACAACAATAATAAGATGTGGTTTTCTCCCTTTATGGGTTTCCACTTATATCTGGTGTCTCTGTGCATGATATTTATGTATTTATCTGATATGTATCATTTGATTAATACCTGCTACTCTCATATTAAGTCTACTGCTCTATTAAACTAATACTTTCTGATTACATTCTAAAGTTACTCTCACATCAAATTGAGTTTGAAATGAAGGTGTAAATAAGTTTAATGAAAAGTTTTAAAAGATCAGGAATGTATTAAACTGATTCACCCCACCCCCTCTCAGTTTAATTAGAGGTTCAACAAGTTCATCAAATTGTTTTCTTTGAGCAACACTCATTCCAGCAATTATATTTTTGTCAGGTTTTGTGAACCCCAATTCTATAGTTTCCCAACAACCTAACCCTTGTAAGCATGCTTGCATTTTAAGACTCCAAAAATCATAATTATTCTCACTAAATAGAGGCGTAGGGATTGCGAATGGACTTTTCGAGGCCATGTTTGAAGCAATAAAAAATCTGAAAACAACTCTTTTTAAAACACTTCCAAATAAATAACACAAATAGACTTTCGATGAAGGTGATAAAAAACTATATTGTTTTTATCTCTTTTTGATTTCAACACCTTAATTTTATAAATTCCATAATTGAAGATTCACACCAACATTGAAGACATATTTCCTTTCCTTTCAACATTCACATTCCTTTATTTTCAACAACCTCATTAATATACATTGAATAAATCCCTTAAGAGATAGTTTTTCTCATAGTTTTGCTATAGGTTAAAAATCCAAACTAATGCAGAGTGCATATACACACTTTTGGGAAAATCTAAATGCTGGATTACACAAACTATTAAAGCAGTGAATCATGCACCTTCAACCACTAAATTCAATTAAAGGATTACAAATTCCTTGTTGGAGGTTCCTTCGGCTGGAACGAAGTATGGAACTGCAAGGCACCTTCAAACAACAACTTGCAGACAACTTCAAGAGTCGGAAAAGCACGCAACTTCAAACAATGTCTTGCAGGAAGCTTCAAACAACAACTTGCAGGAAAATTCAAGAGTCATAAAATCACGCAGCTTCAAACAACAAGGACAGAGTAGGCAACTTCAAAAAATGAGGACTTTGCTTCAGCTCTTAGGCAATGGAGATCCTAACTAGGATTGCAGAGCAACCTCGCTTTGATGCCATGACAAAAGGAAGCAACAACACAGGAAAAGACGAATTCCTGAGAGCACACAATCTAGATTTATTAATGTGAAATATATATACATGCAGAAGGATAGTTATAGCAGAAACTGAATCGGAAACCGAATTAACTGATTACTAACTAAATATTCTAAACTAGTTCTAATATTTAACAAGCAAAGGTTGGCGAATTTGGGGATCATAAATCTCAATAGCTTTTGCAACTGCAACATGAAAAGTATATATCGTGCTGCTATATATGCTCATTGTGCTTTAATTTTGAACAACATATTATCGTTAATAAAGTTATATCATTTATTAGACCAGGAATCTAAGAGCTTTTATGACCGCAAAGGTTCGCGAATTTGGGGACCAAAAATCTTAGATCTTTGTGGCTGCAACATGTAAATTATCTACAATAGAGGTAGCGTAAAGTATCTGCAATGTAGTTCAAGCATCCTACCATATCTACAGTGTGGCTCGAGCATCCTTCCATGAGAACCAAAGCATCCATCATTCTAGCAACATTTTTTTGTTTGTGAAATATGTAAAAATTTAATGAAGCTAGGCTCCGGGTTGCGATATATGGTTTGGTGGTAAAGACCACTTGAGTTGAAGACAAGTGGTTATGCCATGCAAAGTTTCAACATTTGTGAGCCATGTGAGAAACCTTGATAATATTGATAACATATATATGCTCTTAATTTCTAAACATGAAATATCTGCCAAACTAATGTTAGCATTACTAAATTGAGACTGAAACTTAATTGAGACTAAAACTCTATAGCTCAATTAACAATTATCCTACCTTTCAGTGCATGTTGCCTTGATATGAGGTCGAATAAGAAGTCTAAATCAGAGATTGGTCAAAATAACAGTTAGAATAAGCTCACAGGTTGAGAGAAAGGTGCTTTATAAAATATAACTTGAAAACATTGAGTTAAATTGATTAATTTACTTGGTTTATGTGTTGGGGACTAATGAAAAATCTGAAAAAATATTACAATAGTCACTGCAGCCTCGAAGGGGAAAGGACTAAAACTATAGACTCTCAAGTCTCACAAAAAATATGGGATACAACATTTAGGGGTTTTTTCATAATCGAAAGGCTTAAGAGAGCTTATTGGTGACCTTATAACAAGAGGGGGTGCACATATTCTAGTTGTAATTTCCACATTTCAAGTGATACTGATTTTTCATGTGATTGGTTAGAAATATATGTCTTTTCATGCATATAATCTATATGATGGATATTCAATGTTTAGTGGCGACCTTACAATAAATGGGTACAAAGTGATGGGTGGGGATTTATTATAAATATTTAGTGTTTAATGTTAATATTACTTTTTTTTTTCATTTTTTAAAATGTATTCATTTATGTAATTTTAAAATAAATGTAGATTTATTTTAACACTAGATTTATTGTTAAAAATTGAGAGAGATTAAATTTTTCAAGGTGTAAACATAATTTTCAAGTGCAAAACTTGAAGAAATGTTTGCACCTCGAGATATTTAATTTCTCTCAGTGCTTAATAGATCCTCAGCTAAGAAGGATCTAGACTGATTTAATTAATAATCTGTGTTTTTATTTCATTTTGTTTCATTTTTATGTTTATGTTTGTTTGTTTGTTTTTTTTTTTTTTTTTAAGTGAAAATGTTTACATAAAATAACATTACAACATCTCTCCCTGGATGCAGGTGACACGACGTAATCATGCGAAGGCATATCTTCCCATGCTCAGGCTGACGACGCCCTGCAATGCCAGCTTTAACTTGATGCAGAAACTCAATTCATCAATCATTTACAACGATGCTCTGCTGCATTTGATCTCTTGCCATACAATGAATCACATGCAATATCACTTGGATTGTCCCTCATCGCAGCTATGAGCATGCCACAACCCCTCACCGCATCTACGCTCATGCCACAGGCCTTCAAAAGGCACTAAAGCTCCTCATTCTGTCATCTCTCTGCTGCTCCAATCGGTCTCTAGATCCATCCTATCATTTCCCTCGCCATCACAATGTTGCTCCAGCTTCCCTGCACGCCCTCCTTGCTATGTGCACCCCCTGACGCGTGCCCCATGTCGCGCGCCCTCCTGCAGCACGCTCCTCCCTCTGATTTCATCCTGGCTGCGTACCCCCTGCTGTTTGCTCCCCGGCTGTGCACCTCCCTATGGAAATCCCCTCCTCTTTTGCCTCTCCCTATTGCGCACTTTCTGAGGCGGACTCCCTTGCTCCACACCCCCTTGCTGCGCGACCCCGTGTTGCGCGCCCTCCACTATGCATCTCTGCTCCACGCTCTCCTACTACGCACCTCACTACTCTAAGCCTGACTCCCCTACCTCTGCTCGTTAGCCTCCCCATGGTTCCGCAACAGTATCAAAAGACCATCAGGGGTAGCCAAAGAGGTGTGTTCTCGGGTCACTATCACCGCGGTCAAGATCAGCGTTTGGAATCTATTGAAGGTTCCTCTTCTAGCAACCATGATAGGGAGGCTACTAAAAGGATTGATCGCACCTAGGATGAGATAGTCTTATCTCTGGAAAATATGAGGGGTAGAAGAGGCCCCATGAAGTCTACCATTGCGCACTCTGAGTTGCACACTCCTCGAAAAACCGAGCCGCTCCCTGTTCACGAGCCAGCGAAGGAGGACACAGAAGTTTGGATCATGGATTCGGATGGAGTCTGGACTAGAGTTCCTGATGTTGAGTACCCTATTGCTCCTATCATCCACGCATCCCCCAGAGCCCCCGCGCGAGCCAACTGCTGAGGAGGAGGCCATTGCGCGTGAATATGGATGCCTCATTGAGGAGGAGGACCGTGCAACAGAGGATGATGAAGGAACACCATGACTATGTGGTTGCTCAGTTCATCTATGTTTTCTATCATTTCAGCACATACTATAGCTATTTTTTTTTTATATGTGTTACAGAACATTTTGTAAATCATGACTATTTGACGCTATTAAGGGGTTGGTTACCTCCTAGGAGGCAACCCCAAACCTGCTCTATTTTGAAAGCTTCTAAGGCTGGGATAGGCTAAGCACTGCTTACCATCTCATCCCAATGCGTATGTAAAGTTTCTTTTATGATATAATATAGCTTAGTCTAACTTACAAAAAAAAATCATGACAACATCTCTTCCATATAAGGTCGGAGAGTGCCTCTTGACACACTCATGTTGTGTGAATTATGATTTGTACAATACCTATAATATTTATAGGGCTTATTATTACATTATTATATCTCAGGATTGATATTTCATTGTATTAATACTCTTATTTTTTTTTTTAAGTGTTATGACTAATCTTGTATCTTAAATCTTGTAATATATATTTTTACACATACACGAGATATTACTTTAAGTTAAAAAATTGTCAATTCAAAGATTATTTTTAGAATAATATGATAATGTCCCATTTCGCTTCAATACTAAAATTATTAGCAACATTATTATATACTAACATTATTAGCAACATTATTATATGACAATGGCATATGCTCTCATTTTATTCCTTATTGGTAGGAACAAATTTTAAAACAAACAAAAAAATCCATAAAATTATAAACATTTCCTCGATTTAACTAAAGTGTTTGAGCCCTTACACATTGTCTTCCTACAGTAAAATGATGTTAGCCTTTGAATCCACCTCTGCAAAAACAAGATAAGTTTACAATTATTATTACCTAAACCTTGAATGTTTGCAAATAATAATATCATTGCAAACTAGCTTTAGTGACTTGGTCTGCTTTAAGAACCCTTATAATAGATATTTGATGACTTTGTTGAATCTCTTTCATATCATTTTCTTTTGTTTGAAATAAATAAAATCCATCTATGCATGTCAATTAGATATAACATCCTTGAGGTGATATAAGCCTAGGATACCTAAAATAGGTCCCACTAACTTAGTAATGCTTTTTCGGGTCTCAATTGGTAATAACTTTTTCCTTTAGTAACATCACAACCACCACTCACTTTTGTTTCAAAGGAATCATTATCAAGTTCAGTGGATATGTGCCCTCCCCGACCTAAGTAAAATAAATTTGTGAGGGATTTTCACTTATGGGTCTAACTCTAAACAACCCTACCAACTCTCTAACATTGGGTTAAAGTATGTTTATTCCCTTCCATTGCAATTTGGCCACATATACTTTTAAAGTTATTCCCTTATATTTATGATAAGAGTGGCTAGATTAAACGTACTCGACAAGTGTTTATCTAAATGTGTGCACTCTTAAATACCAACTCTAACACAAGAACATCTTTGTCTTTTGACTCTTGAAATATTTTGTTAATACCAACATCCTTTCACGATTTTGCTTCTAAAAATCTAAGAAAAAATGATGACTTCATCATATTTAATAACATCTTCAGCCAAATCTTTGTTTACCTTCACATGATTTATACCTTCAACACACCCACAACACTTTTGTGTCGTGCACTACATTTCCATGATGGTGACAATGGATACCTTTAAAAAGGGCATCTATAAAATGCATCCCTCTCATGATCTCTAAAATGTCATATCCCTTTATATTTATAAATATAAATCATAAATGTAATATACACAAACCATATCTGTATATGACTATAACTATAACTATAAAATTGTACTGTATCTGTATATGACTATGACTATAACTATACACAAACCATATCTGTATATGACTATAACTATAAAATTGTGTATTTATAACAATCTACGACCTTGTGGTCCATCACATTGTGCTATTAATGTCATTTCACTATATTGCGCCCACAATCTCACCTAAACCAAGTACCCACGTTTTGAAATGTATTTATATTGCTTTTATTAGCATTAAACTATAATTGTAATTTGGGTTGATTTCTCTTTTATGATCATCTTGGAAGCGTACCTACTTGCAACTATATGTACAAATTATTGGTACACATTCGTTTATCATTCAGAACCAATGATTATGGGTTTATTTTCTACTTTATCAAAATAAGGTAAATATATATTTTAAATATTAATATATTTTATTAATTATTCATTTATATGAGTTTTTTTTTATGATTAAGTGGTTGGTATAATGAGATGTTATCTCTTGCATCTAGTTTTAAATTTCATAGGGGTATATTTGGCCTGTTATGATAAGGCTCAAGGAGCAAGCTCCCCCACCTTTGTGGAATCTCAACTCTTACCAAACCATAAATTTTTGGTATATGTGGCTTAAGAGATATTAGATATATTCTTGGTGCTATAATGGCAATAGGTAGGTTTGATCTTGGACCTTGCCTAAATTACTCCAACAAGTTATCGATTCAGCATGGTAAAAAAAAAAGTGCCCACATGTATTGGTTCATTAACTATATTTACTAATGATTGGTCCACGTGCACGTAGCTATGAAAGAAATTTATAAAATAATTTTGTGGCTTAGTTTAATTGTTTTATGTTTTAGTTTTTTTGGGGTTAGAATCTAATGATATAATTATTTGCAAGATTGTATTCTTTATTATTTAAATTACATTTTTTAATAATAAATGGATTTAATGCCCTGAAAACCTCTCTAGGATACTCGAATTGTGTAGACTATACAACTTAAATATGCAATTCCAATCAATCCCTATAAATTTAGAGTAAAATTGACCAGAAAATATATTTGAAAAATAAAAAACATAAAACATAAAATAATTAAACTACTCTTAATTGTACAATCAATATTATCATAATATTCTTTTTGCTGCAAGTTAATATTAGCATTACCTATCAAAATTGTACATTCATTACATACATTGTAGGGACATTCTAGTCCCTAAGGATCCAGGGTTCACTGTTGCAAAAGTTGGCCCTATCAGGCTTAATTCCAACTGTATAGATATTTATATGTCACCAAACTGAAACATAGAACAAGAAAAAATTAAGAGAACCAAAGTCTCCATAAGGCAGGACCAGATGATAAATTGAGCACATGAAAAGAGACAAATAACCCATTATACCAGACCATACCCTGGCCAATTTGAATGCAGTGATTTCCATGTCCCTTGCTACGAAGTCGCAATGACACCAAACTCTAGAAGACAACTAGTGATCCATTCCTTCTCCAACTCTCAACATGGTCATTCTCTAGACCTTCCTTCCCTTATGTCTCCTCCTTACGAAATGACCAAAAAACCATTCCATCAGTTTAAACTCCCATACGAAGCTCCTTGCCATAAATGATTGAGGAGGTGGCCGGTATGGGGGCTCGACATTTATTGGCATCTTCCATCAATTGAAAGCCCAAGATTATTCCCAAAGACTAACATAAGGACCCTTACATAACTAACACCCACATACAAGTTATCATCATAATATTTTATAAAATTATATACAATATGATTAAAAATACATCTAATTATAAAATATAATAGGGAAAGTGATTATAACGAATGAATGCCAACCAAATAATATTAAGAATAAATATTTATTATTAATATTCTTAATATTATTATTAATATATTAATAATAATAAATTTAAAGTTTTTTTTGGAAATTTTTTCGATAAATCACATTCAATTTTTTTTAGTATTATATATTTATAACATGTATTTATAAAAGTTTTGAATTCTATCTTATAATCTTGTCGACCTGCCATATTTTTGTAAATTATATAGATGAGATTTATATTAAGTAGAAAAAAAAACCTTTAATACTTATGGGGAGACTAACCTTCACTTAGGTTGGCATACAAGGAAGTGAGACTAACCTTCAATTATTGGCATACAAAAAAGGGACAGTACCCATATAACTTAAGGATATATTTATGGTTTTTATTTATAATTTTCTGTGTTCATTAAGGATATATATATAGTACATATATGACTTCTTATGTTAATTAAGGATGTAAATTACACATATAATTTAAGGATACTTATTGGTTTTACTTATAATTTTTTATGTTAATTAATGAAATATTTGTTATTTTTATTTCTAATTTTTTATGTTAATAAGTAAGTTTGTTTGTTTTTTTTTTTTTTTTTTTTTTAAATTAAAATGAGGAGTAGTTAATGTTATGTATGATTTTATGAAAGATATGTGGATGATGTTTTTGTATTTTTATTATCTTTGTTTGAATCTGAATGATTTATTGGACAAAAAAATAAAAATTTAAATAACCATATAAATAAACAATTTAAAATATATTACAAAACAATTAAATCACTGGTTAATATCTATCTTAAATAATATAATTTTACAGAGATAAAATAATTATATTTCTCTTATAAATATCTCAATATAGAACTTGAATAATTTGTTTGAATAGTCATATTAACTAATATCTTATAGTATGAATTTTCCCTTTACAGAAAGTGTGTGTTTATATATATGTGTGTATTAATGTTAAACTTAGCTAGAAAGGAAAAAGTAATTAAAGGTAAATTACAGTAGTTACTTCTTAAAAAGAGGAAAATGTGTAACTCATTCAATTTTTAATATAAAATATCAATAATGATAAAATATGAAAATGTACAATTTAAACAATGAAAAATTATCACTATAGATTTATATTAATCACATATTTACCGAGCAATAAAATGGATTAATTAAAGTTTAAATATTTTTTCAAGTTTGAAATTTGATCCCTCTAGGATTTTGGTAGATCCATTAATGAGTTTATATTGGTTTTACAACCCAGTGTGAAGGCGATGTGTAAGTACTTTAAACAAAAACAAAATATTCTCTAAATAGAAAAGCAATGTTAGCTATAATAATATATATATAGCTGACATTGCTTTTCTATTTAGAGAATATTATTATAGTTTTATGCATTTTTAATTTTTTGTCCATATGACCTAATATAATATGAAGTAATTAAAAGTAAAAGCAATACGTGAATAAAATATTTAAACCTTATCAACTTTATATATATATATATATGTGTGTGTGTGTATAGAAAAAATATTAAATAAATAAATAAATATATATATATATATATATATATATATATATATATATATATATATATATATATATATATATATATATATATATATATATATATATATTAATGTCCTATAGAATAAAATTTCAAATGAGAAGTTATGAATATAATATTTTAATATGAATTAATATAAAATGGCTCAATATACATGTTATGTAATCTCTATAACATTCAAAAATGTAATTTTAAGTTAAATGGTTTCACTAAGGGTCAAGGCCTGAAGGCCTTTCTAAATGTTAATAAAGGTCCTAAACCAAAAAATTATCTTGGTGAACTAGTTGGTAGTGTTCAGTTACCTTTTATTCAAGGCACTACTGAAAAAACCTTTTATTCAAGGCACTACCGAAAAAATTGCCTAGATTTTAAGGAAACATAAGGTTTCTTCCACTTTTAGGCCTTTAAATACCATTAGTAATTCTCTAAAATTGGTTAAGGATCTGCTAGACCCCAAAAGCATGAAAGGGGTCTATATGATCCATTGTTCTTGTGGGATTCCTTACATTGGAGAAAACGGTGGCTCCATAAATAAGAGGATTCAAGAACAAGCACTGATATTAGGCATTGTAGGACTCGAACCTCTGCTCTAGCTGAGCATGCTGGGAAGACTAAGCACCATATTTGTTTAGAGGAATCCAAGGTCATTGCTAGGGTTGACCATTTTCATCACTGAAAGTTTAGGGAAGCACTTGAGATTGAAAAAAGATCTAAGACCTTGAATAGGGATGATGGTTGGAAGATAAGTAGATGTTGGATTCCATCCCTAGTCTCTTATTTGGATTCCTTTCCTCATCTCTTTATTTTTTATTTATTTATTCATTTATTTTATTTTATTTTTATTTTTATTTTTATCTCCTTGTTTTAACTATTATTATCTTTGGTTGTTTTTTGGTTAACCCTTTTTACATTAGAATTAGTTTATATATATATATATATATATATATATATATATATATATATATATATATATTGCAACTTTAATTAATTTATATATTATAACTTGTGACTAAATTTATTGTTTAACTAATCTTAGTTATTAAAAATTTCACTTAATTGACCAAATCTTATAATAATTCTAGTTTTTATTCTTTTTATTTGTCTAGTTTGTTATGCTTTTCAATTTTTAGATATATTTTTTATTTTTTATTTTTATTTATTTAATTAGCTATTTATTTATTTATTTTATTAAACTATATTGACTATAATATTTTATTTCATTAACGTTAAATTTCATTAATTTATAATTGGATTTTTGACCTGACCATTACATTTCTGAAATTTATTTAATAATGGTTTTAGATCAACACAACCATCATTCTCCTGATGATGAACTACACTAAGTAGTTCGAAACGCCTTTCTGAAATTTATTTATTGATGGATGTAGATTAGCACAACCACCATTCTCCTGATGATGAACTACACTAAGTAGTTCGAAACGTGTCCTTTCTCAACTCATTATGTGATTTTCCGGAAGATTTCTGATTAAACTAGATATGGATCATAGAAGCTTACACTCTCAAATTACACATTTTTTTTTTTGCACTCTAAAATAAGTTTGTAATAAATGAAATTTGATCCCTCTCGGCTCATGTTAGATCCATGCTTTAGATGGATATATGTTGGTTCTACAATCTAGTATAAGGGACATGTGTAAGTATGTCACTTCCTCAAAAACATAATAACAAAAATTAATTAACCATATAAATAAAAAAATAAAAATATATTACAAAAAAATCATTTGTTGATATTTCACTTTCTCTCTTCAAGTAATAAATACAATATTTCGATATCTATCTTAGATAATATAATTTTACTGAGATAAAATAATTTAAAAAATTCCCAGATGCGAGTGAACATTGAAGGCGGGCATACGGCAAGCCTAGTACGTGACACATGGCTTAGCCACATGGTCACACATGCGCTCAAGCCACGGGCATTAATACCTACCAACTGCTCTCAACGTTGTTACATTAATTCGCCCGATAGTCGATGTGGCCACGACCCTTTCAAAATTCCTCCGCGCTGCAACATTCCTCAATCGCCTTCAAGCTGCATCTATCCCTCTATGGTCTCAAAGCCGAGCTCTAGAATGACCACAGGGAGGCGGTGCAGCCTCTATTGTTGTATCGTTCTCACCCTTGGTCACCACTTTTCCCATAGCCTCCATTGCAGCCTCAATTTTGCTTCAGAGCCTTCGGCTCCTCAGACTTCTATTCCTTCAGCTCCTTAGACCTCTGTTCCTTTGGCTCAGCTCTCTCAGCCCATCACCAACGCCTCCAACAGCTCCATTATGCCAAGGCGCCACCGAATGCACTATTGCCAAGGTAGTGGGCATGGGCGGGCGACTCGTCCTCTGCATTCCATCCACTCAAAGTCTTCTTCTCAGTCACTTGAGGATTCCTTTGGCCATTATCATGCTACTCGCAGCGGTAGAGGCTGAGGTCTAGCCTCGAGGTGATCTCGTTATGTCTCTCCAGTTGGAACTTCAGTGTTGCGCCACCCCACTAGTCACTCCTCCCCACCTTTGCCTCATTTGGAGACACTGCCCTCTCCGTCCACCGTGCACTCTACTCAATTCCATTATAACTGCACTATGGACTACCCTCGTATCACAACCACCATCTCCATCAGCTGCAAGGAGGAAGCTTCCTTTGCGACTAGCCAGAGCCCCAGAAAAAAGCTCAAAAAATCCACCATTGACTCGGCGCTTCAACCGCCTTCACGAAAGTTTGAAGCTCTTCCCATCATTCAAGGCGCCCCCTCTTCCAGCAGCAAAGGCAAGGGTAGCAGCGATAGCAATAGCAGTAGCAGGGATTGGTCTGGCGATGATGGTTGCAAGGGCAATGCACGCACTGCCATTACTCCTAAACATGCCACGCCTCGAGCTAAGATTGCAAATGACACCTTCGATGAGTACAGGTGCCTAATTGTGGAGGAGCCACCGCATTCGCACAATGACACCTAAATTCTACAGGTTTCGTTACAGTATGGGTTTCTTTTTCTGGGTTATTATGTCCCTCTTGGATACTATAGTAATTATCTATTATTTTTTGTATGAAGCTGTTTTCCCCGTTGCGGGCAACAGCAGTAACACTGGTTTGACTGGTTTCCCCTTCTGGGGCAGTCACTATTTTGTTCTTTTGACATATAATGCCTCTAGAATTGGCTAGTTCAGCAATTCCAAAGGCGAGACTCTCCTTGTACCATATGTTATATTAATAGAATTTAGACTTACTTAGAAAAAATAAATCAAATAAATAAAAAATATATTTCTCTTATAAATATCTCAATATAGAAGGTGAATAAATCGTTTGAATATTCATATTAACTAATATATTACAGTATGAAATTTCTCTCTACATAAAGTGTATGTTTATATATATGTGTGTATTAATGTTAACCTTAACTAGAAAGGAAAAAGTAATTAAAGGTAAATTAGAGTAGTTACTTCATAAAAAGAGGAAAATGTGTAACTCATTCAATTTTTAATACAAAATATCAATAATGATAAAATATCAAAATACACTTCTGGATGTGGGTGATCAATTGGAATAAATGTGCAGCTCCACCGCGTGGTAGCCCGCAGGGCCACATGGCCTCGCATGGCTCACGCGGCTGGGCTATTAATGCCCATAGGCAGAGGACTGACGCCATCACTTTGTCCTTGTAGAGCTTTAATGATGGCCTCCTTAACTGCCCTCGTCGCTGCCATTTTCCATTCTTCATGGATTTAGGTGATTCCTCCATCGCCGCCGCTCCCTATCGGTTGTTTGTCCATTTTAATTTGATGCTCCAACCCTCCATCCACCATTCCATTGAGACCTTTAGCCTTCATCCTTCCCTCCGCCATCGCTATGAGCTTTCGGTCCCTCAGTCTTCCACTCACCCCACTCTTCAGTTGGATGCCTTCTGCCTCCTCTCCCTCTGCAAGCCCATCCATTCCACACCGATGCCTTCAAACGCTTCCATGCCACGCAGACAAAGGATGAGGTGCCACAGGGGTCGAGGATGGGGTCAACCCTCTCGCTCGCCTCATTCTCTCCACAACGATGATTCCTCTCCCCAGGTGATAACAACTCGGCATCCTTGCGCAATGATGGCTCTGGACCTGTGGAATTCACTATCAATATGAATTCTATGGAGGCCCCAGAGCTGCACCGGGTCTCGGCCCTCTTCTCGCTGCGACTCCCTGACGTGCCTTCCTCCTCGGGCTCTCGAAAGCATCTGCGGAAGTCCACCTTGACGCCAGCCCACTCTCAACTCTACAGAAAAATGGAGGCTCTCCCCACAAAAACTGTTGATCACTCCTTGGACAACGAATGTGGTGACAGCTCCGCCAAAGATGACAGCGACGCGACTCAAGGAACATGCTCTGCCGCCACGCCTGAATCGACTGCCCAAATGTCAAAGCAGGATGGTGACTCCTCAGATGACTACATATGCTTCATTGTGGAAGATCCACCTCCAGAAGACCTAAAAAATGACAAGCCAGGACAGGACTAGCGCCAGGAGACCTCCCTTCTTAGCTAGTAACACTTTCAATACTGCTTTTTTGCTTTACTTTTGTATGCATAGTATGCTTAAATTTTGGTTAACTAAGTTACATGCTATTTTCCCCACTTGGTGCAGCACTGCTACTTGGAACTGGCTTAACCTCAGGACTGGTTTCCCCAACAAGGACAGTTCCAATTCTGCTACTTTGAACATTCTTCCCACTGTAGTTGGCTAGTTTTGCAGCTTCGACAGGAAAAGCTTGACATGTAATATTTTTTGTACCATATAAATAGAATTAGCTTTACTTAGAAAAAAAAAATTCAAAATACATAATTTAAACAATGAAAAATTATCACTATAGATTTATATTAATCACATATTCACGAAGCAATAAAATGGATTAATTAAAGTGTAAATAATTTTTCAAGTTTGAGATTTGATCCCTCTAGGTTTTTGGTAGATCCATGGTTATAATACGTCTATACTGGTTTTACAACCCAGTGTGAATGAGATGTGTAAGTAGGTTTTACAACCCATTGTGAAGGCGACGTGTAATTATGTCAGTCTCTTTTTAAATAAAAACAAAATATTCTCTAAATAGAAAAGCAATGTCCAATATAATAAAAATAAAAATAAATATATGTTATGCATTGTTAATTTGTTGTCCATATGACCTAATATCATATGAAGTAATTAAAAGTAAAAACAATATGTGAGTAAGATGTTTAAACCTTATGCTTTTCAAAAATATTTTAATACATGATATCAACTTTATATATATATAATGCTAAAAAAAAAATACTTTAATGTAGCATAGAATAAAATATGAAATGGGAAGTTATGAATATAATATTTTAATATGAATTAATATAAAATGGCTCAATATACATGTTATGTAATCTCTATAACATTCAAAAATGCAATTTAAATAGTAAGAAATTACACATTGTTTTTTTCACTCTAAAAAAACTTTGTAACAAAAGAAATTTGATCCCTCTATGACATTCAAGCTTTAGAGGGATCTATGTTGGTTCTATGATCCAGTATTAGGGACATGTGTAAGTATGCCACGTCCTAAAAAACATAATAAAAATAATTTTGGTTCATGTCAGCCAAACAAAAAAGATAAATAAATAACCATATAAATAAACAATTAAAAATATATTACAAAACAATTAAACCACTTGTTGATATTTCACTTTCACTCTTCAAGTAATAAATACAATATGTAGATATCTATCTTAAATAATATAATTTTACAGAGATAAAATAATTAAAAACTAATTATATTTCTCTTATAAATATCTCAATACAAAACTTGAATAAATTGTTTGAATATTCATATTAACTAATATATTTCAATATGAGCTTTCTCTCTACAAAAAGTGTGTGTTTCTATATACGTGTGTATTAATGTTAAACTTTTTTTTTTGTAAATTTTGTAAGACCTGTCAATTTTCTATTTTCTAAAGAGCAAGTTGCTATACAAATTTCACAGTTATTAGTAGCCTCAACCTGCCCGAAGGAAACCAGGTCTGTTGGCCACCTCAGAGAGTTATAAGCCAACCAAAATTGGTATTGTTTTTTCCTTCTACTGTCAGCTAATATCCCTTTGCTATGTCCATAAAAACTACAAATAAAACAGAGGTTATACTTAATATCTTCAAAAAACATACAAAAATAAATTTATCGAAGTGTTAACCATCTGAAGAATCAACAGGTGTCGGGTCTTTTGCATTTGACCCTGACATCTCAGCTTGTTGCATGTTCAGGAGTTGTTGTTCAATCCTTCCTATTCGCGCATTTGCTTGTATTTGCGCCTTGGTCATTTCCCGCATATCCTATTTAATCTGCTGAAGCTCGAAAAGCATTGAAGGATTGACTTGCTTTTTTGGCATGCTCGACATCGCCTTTGCTAAAACACATTTAATTTTCCAATATGTCTTGACATATTGTTGGAATAAAGAAACTCTTCCTCTGGTATTACCTGAATCAGAGATCAAATCTATTCTTTCCTTTTGTTCTTGAATATCATCATCCTCATCATCACTATCCCTTTCCCAACCCTGTATAGTTTTATGAATATGCTTTGGAATCCCTATTTCATAAGTATATGCTATATTTTCAAGGGTCTGCTGATGACTCTTTCTTCCTCTTTTTCTTGGACCAGTTACCTAGGGTGGTTGTAACTTCCTCCCTTTGCCTTTTGTCATTCTGTCCTGAATGCTACTATCTGAACTTATGACTGACAGGGACCCTGTATATCGAATAATAGCAATTATATAAAACTTAGGATCAATAGTAAATTCCAAAAATTTCTGATTTACCTAAACAGTGGGGCATGTATTGTGTTTTTCAATAATTCGAATATTAACATACTGTGCCTTCTCTTTTCCAGAATACTTCCTCCGTTGAGTGAACAATATAATGGTTTTCTGGGTAGTAAAAATTGTATTTTCAAAACAACTTGAGTCTCGATTGACCCCAAGAAAATGAGAATTAAGATAGTGATAATTCCTAATTTGAAGGGGCTTCTCTTTACCCACGTAGGGAAAGGATTTATAACAGCAAGAAAACGAAATGCAGTTGGATTTCCTTTTAAATTGAGGGTGAAAACTGAAGTGGCAGAACACAGAAAGGAACCAAGCATCTATATGACCTTCACACTTTTGAATAAAAAGACCAGGCTTAACCAGACCTTTCAGAACAAAGGAAACCAAATTCCAGAGCAGACCTTCAAAAATCTTTGCGAAGCACAGATTTACCCTATACCCCCGGACATGACTGGGGTGCTGGAAAAGCAACTTAAGAGAATTACCAGGGACCTGACTTTCCAAATCATAACAAAAGTAGCAACTAAACCCATACCTTATGACAATACTGAGATAAATATAAGGATGATAACTAGGGCTGCGAAAACAGGGTCGAATTCTGAAGTGAACCCCCTCTATCATTACATGCAAACCGTAAAAAAACAAAAAAACAATTCGGAAACGACAATAGCTCTGCATGGCCGGTAAGAACTTCTGAGTTCATTGACGACAGACGAACATGAAAACTTAAAATTGAGACTAGAGTGATGAGAACCAGAACATACCCAGAAAATCTATGCCCCCTATGCTAAAGCTCCTGCTCTTTTAGATCTCCTGTCACTGCTTGTGTCCAAGTTATAGCTCTTGTTTGAATTAATGTTTTGCAAGAGCAAGTAAACCTTTTCAATATCCTACCCCACGTCTGACGGCCCATCACGGTCTCTGCCATGCATTTATGGTATGAACCTACTTTCATTGTGATGATAAGATAGGCATGTGCGAGGTTGATACCACCACGTAGATTTTAATGTTAGACTAAGTGGTCAGCTAACACGCCCACCATGTGGCGTCGTCATGCTGTCGTCTCCTGTTAGGTGGCACCCAGATCGAGGATCTTCACTGCCACTTAAATCTCTGTCTAGAATGAGCTGGAGAGAGTGTAATTCAATATTCTAAATTCTAGCCCTTGGCGTGACATCCAAATGTCGCTCATTATTGCTACAGCCCCAGTTTTCTAAGTAATTTTCCACCTCATTACCTTTTTTTCGAACATGCATTGGTATCATATAATGGATACCTTTGATCAATAAGCTTATTTCCTGAATGAGATTCATCGTTCTCCATATTTTACTTATCTTTTCCCATGATGAGCCTTGTTGTAATTTACGTAAAATTCCAGTGACCATTGCTGAGTCTCCTTCTACAATTAGTCGCTGATAATTTTCTCTTTTTGCTATCAATAACCCTTGTTTTACTGTTGTCAATTTTTCTTCATTATTAGTTGCATAACCCAAATCCAGAGCATAGACTCGACAAACTTCCCCATGAGAATTTCTAAAAATCCCTCCTGCTCCTGCTTGTCCTGGATTGCCTTTCGATGCACCATCATAATTAAGCTTAATAAAACCATTCTATGGTACCTTCCACCTATCTTATATATTTTGACAGCGGTTTATATTTCCAAAGGTTTCGATATAACATTTCAAGTTTCAAATCTAAACTTGCAAGAATTTGAGTTTCTATACCTTTCGTCTTCCAATCATCCTCTGTCCAACTTTCCACTAAAATTGTTTCTCTTATATTCGCAATCATCTTTTGCCATATTTGGTTAATTGTTTGTTCTTCTCCTCTGAATATCCGGTGGTTCCTTTCTTTCCATATGCCCCATAAAATAAATCCAATAGATAAATTTCATGCTCTATTCAATACTTCACATTTAAAACCTCCTTTGCGCCAATTATTAATAGTTTCATTTATATTTGTATTATCTCTATCTGTTTGTATAAAATTCCTTGCAATACTACTCCAGAGAAACTCCGCAGTTGGGCAAGTGTTTAGAAGGTTTTATGTTGATTCATTTTCTATTCTGCACGTGTAACAAAAGGATGGTCCATACATTCCTCACTTCTGCAGGTTGTCCCATGTAAGAATTTTCTGATGACTTAATAGCCAGAGGAAATATTCTACTTTTGGCCAATGTTTTAATGCCCATATTTTCCTCCATATCGATCTTTCATTATTAATGATATTCTGAGATTGAATATGATAACCCTCATGTATAGTGAACATTCCTTTACTTTGAAAACCCCATCTTAGAATATCACTTCCGACTGCATTGACAATTCTCCTTGTTTTTAATTCTTTTTCAAGGTTAATCCATTGTTGCGTTTCTGGTGCTTCTGGCCAATGGGTTTTCTCTTTCCATATTCTGCACTGGCTATTTTGATGTTGACACCAATAATTGTTAATTAATATGGAATTTGGATTATTTTTGAACAGGAAGATTTCTCCTAAATCAAGCCTACTAAATAATTTTTCTCTTTGTTGCCATGAATCTTCCCAAAAGAGTGTCGTTATGCCTTCCCTCACTTCCCAAAAGCTATGATGTCGAATTAAATTCATGTTGATTGCTGCAAGATTCCAGATTGAAGACCCTTTCGGTACTGTGTCTACTTTTAGTTTACCTGTTACGGATTGAGGCATACCATATTTTTTTTCCCATATATTTTTTCATAGATCTTACCCTCCTTGGATCCATCTCCACCTCAATTTGGCCCCCATAACTTGGTTTAAAACATATGGGTCACGCAGTCCCAGTCCCCTTGCTGATTTAGGTTTAATAAGTTTATCCCATGAAAGTAAAGCCCATTTCCTATTAGCCTATGCACCTTGCCAAAGAAACTTCTTAAACATATTAACTAATTGGTTACAAATGCTTTTTGGACAAGCTCTCCCTAATAATTGATAGAGAGGAAGAGATTGACGAACTGATTTTAACATGATGAGTCTACCTGGAGCATTCAGAACTCAAAATGCCCAATTATGAAATATTTTCTCCACTCTTGAAATGAGATCCTTCCAGTTTGCAATTCTTAATGGAGCAATTTTTAAAGGGATTCCCAAATACTTCATTGGAAAAGAACCGATTTTGAAGCCTAGCGTTCTAGCTAGAAAATTTTGAGTTGCAGTATTAGAATTGAATAAATAAACATTTGATTTATCAGTATTAACAAGAGTTCCTGATGCCTCCATGAAAATTTCCAGGATCTTTAAAATAGCTTTTGGCTCTCTCACCGAAGCCTGACAGAATAAGAGAATATCATCAACAAACTGCTGATGCGTCAAGGAAAGATCAGGTCCCCATAATTTTAAACCTTTTATCTGTCCTTCTGCTAGATGAGCCTTGATTAATATTCCCAATACTTCCAGAGCTAATATGAATAGAAATGGTGATAGAGGATCTCCCTGTTGGAGACCCCGAGTTATATTAAAAGGCTGGGACGGAATTCCATTAAGTAAGATGGATAAATTAGGAGATGATATAAATTACTGAAGCCAATGCAACCATCTACCATAAAATCCAAACGCCTTCAATACAGATATCAAATAATGCCAGTGAATCTGATCATATGCTTTAGAAAGATCCAATTTAATGAGCATTCCTTTCATTTTCAGCATCTTTAGCGAGTGAATTGCTTCCTAGGTAGTAACAATTGCATCTAAAATTTGTCTTTCTTTAACAAAACCAATATGTTCTGGAGAAATCAACCTTGGCAAGAGAGGTTTAAGTCTATTTACCATGATTTTAGAAAGAATTTTGTAAATTACATTGCAGAGAGCTATTGGTCTGAAACCAATAGGAGTGTTTGAATTTTCCTGTTTCAGTATAAGAGTTAAGAAATTTGCATTAATAGCAGGATAAACATTACGATTTCTCCTGGATTCTTCTACCAATTCCCAAATGTCTCGACCCATGAAATTCCAAGTGGCTTTAAAGAATTCAGCTGTGAAGCCATCCGGACCAGGAGCTTTATTCCTAGGCATATTCATTACACCTTCTTCAACTTCTTCCATACTGATTTCCCATAGTAAAGCTAAATTTTGCTCTCTAGAGACTACTGATGGGATGAGACTTGTTATTTTATCAATAGCTGTCTGTCTATTATGATTAGATTCTGTAAGCAAATTTCTAAAATGATCTACAAGCACCTTTTCCATTTCCTCATGTTGAAGCAGTTGGTTTTCATTTTGATCTTTTAATGAGAAAATTCTATTGTGTTGCCTCCTTTGTATCATTGTTTTATGGAAAAAATTTGTATTTCTCTCTCCTTCCTTTAACCACTGGATTCTAGATTTTTTCTTCCACAAAATCTCTTCTTGTTTTCTACGTTCTTCTAGGAGACTAAGTGTATTTCCTTCTTCAACTGCTAGTGCTTCTGTCTTGCCATCTAGGATCATTCTTTGCTGGATTTCTTTCATTTTATCTTTTAACCGAGTCTGATCCTGTTGAATATTTCCAAATTCTGTTTTATTCCATCTTTTCATTTCTGTCTTCAATTGCTTCAATCTAAGCTAAAAACAATGCATCTTATTTCTATTTGTAATATGATTAGTTTCCCACCAGTGTTTGGCTTTTTCCATAAATCTTGGATCTCTTAACCAAAATAATTCGAACTGAAATGGTCTATTCTTCGGACTTTCTTTTGCATCTAATTCTATTCGTATCAGCCAATGATCCAATCCAATCGTAGGTAGAATCACTGCTTCATAGTAGGCATATAGACTCACAAGAGCTTCCAAAGCTATAAAGCGATCCAACCGTGATACTATTTGATGTCTTTCTCCACGTCTGTTATTCCAAGTAAACTTCCCATTCACCGTGGGAATGTCTACTAAGTGCAGATCCATCAACAAGTCTCTAAAAAGTTCCATCTCTGGATCTTCTCTTCTTATACCTCCTTTTTTTTCTATCAAGTTTAGTATCATATTAAAATATTCGCCAATAAGTCAATATCTTTCATGATGCATATTATTTAAAGTCCTTACACTTTGTAAGAACTCCTCTCTTTCTCCTGGAATTGGAGGACCATAAGCAGCCGCTATAAGAATCCTTTCTTGTTATCCAATTTGTCTAAAATTTCCTGTTAGAATTCTCGAAAGACCCATCCATTCTTCTACTACTATTTCTGTTGGATTCCACAGAATAGCTATTCCCCCTGCCGTGCCTCTGGATTCAATTGCCATCACCTCAAAACAGGTTTTGAAAGATTGAAGAATATGTTCAAGGTTCTATCCCAATACTTTACTTTCTTGGATTAACATTACTTGGGGTTTCTCTGTTTTCAATCTTTCCTTTAGATATCTTTGTTTGCCTTTACTATTAAGGCCTCTAATATTCCAGGAGATTAATTTCATTAGGTAACTTTGGGTAGTTGTTGAAATACCATTGTTAACGGTATTATCTTTCCTGTATTAATCAACATCTGTTGAAAAAGTTGTATGGATTCCTGCAATGTCCTTCTACCTCTTTTCTTTGTTCCTTTGGGCTATGGGTTAGGGTTATTGGAGGCAGCTTGTTCTATTTCTTGAACTTCCTTGTGCGCTTGAGATGTCAAATAGTGTTCAAAGGTTTCTTTATAAAGTTTCTTTTGATCTGCAGGAATGAACCTATCATCCAGATTCCTCCATTCATACAGAAGGCGTTTCAATACTCTTTCTTCAACACTTAGGTCCTCTTTATTCTGTTCTACATCCATAGGTGTCAGTTTTAACATACTATTTTCTTCAGTCTCAACATTTTCCTGAACTGCTTTGCATTTTATTGACAGAGTTTTCTGAGTTGGAGTCCCCTGACCAGGGCCTGTGCCATCTTCCTCTGCCTTTACAGTTGACGGTTCTTCTTCTTCCTGCAAAATTTCATAATGGCTTGATGAGGGTTTTTGAACTGGTGGGTTTTGCAAACTGGCCTGGTTATGAGCATTGCTCGAGGATTTGTTACTGCGCTTTTTGTTTGTCAATGTGATGAATCCATCTTCTCGCTAGCGGCTCTGTTCAGGATTTGAAGATTGACGATTTGGTTTTTGTTCATTTACATTTAAAGGGAATTATTTATAAAGATGCCCATACTCATGGCATCTCCGACATCTAAAAGGGATATGTTCATAGTCAAGAAGCTGTGGCCAGATTTTCCCTTCATATTCTAACTCAATCATTTTAGGCAATGGCTCAGAAATATTCATATATACATATATTCTAGCAAAAGAAGTATAACGGCCATAGCGAGTAGTTTCTGCTATCTTAACAAAACTGCCTAAAGAGTTCCCTATACCTTCCAAGATATCTGGATCCCAGAAATCCTTTGGAAGGCCAAACAGTCGAACCCAGACAGGTGCTGCAAGAAATTGTTCTTTGTATAGATTATAACATTCCTCCCACTGTCTAAGAAAGAGCCCTGCATTGTTATAAAAATATGGCCCTCCCTCAAAAATTCTTTCGTTGTCTAACAAATTAGTAAAAATTACTGTAAAAAAACCCCTAGCCCCATATTTCAGATTAATATGACCCTTGGGCTGCCATTTTATTTGTATCCATTTTAATAAATCTTTTTTTGTAGGCCAAATACCAATAAACTTACAAATTAGGGCATGATACTTCATGTAACCCCTGTATTCATCCAGTTTGGTTGCTGGAATTATAAATCTGGGTTTCTTCACTGCTCTTGGCAAGCATTGCCCCTTTGTTTTCGCCTACCAATTTTCTCCCAAAACTGGATTTGTTCTCTGATGTGAGGTTCTAGATTGCTGCTGTCCGCTGGTCTTATCTTCGCTTGTGACATTGTGGTAGGAGGGGGTCAGTCCCCCTCCCGATGAAGCCACCATCACCGTACCAGTCGACTTGAAGATCTGTAGCACAACTTAGTCACGAAATTTTGAAACCTTAGCTAATTTCTTTCTTCTTGGAGCTTATCTCTCTCCTTCATCCCACTTATTTTTTAGTGTTAACCTTAGCTAGAAAGCAAAAAGTAATTAAAGGTAAATTAGACTAGTTACTTCTTAATAAGAGGAAAATGTGTAACTCATTCAGTTTTTAATATAAATTATCAATAATGATAAAATATCAAAATATACAATTTAAACAATGAAAAATTATCACTATAGATTTATATTAATCACATATTTACCAAGCAATAAAATGGATTAATTAAAGTGTAAATATTTTTTCAAGTTTGAGATTTGATCGCTTTAGATTTTTGGTAGATCCATGGTTAAAGTACGTCTATATTGATTTTACAACCTAGTGTGAAGGTGATGTGTAAGTATGTCAGTCCCTCTTTAAATAAAAACAAAACATTCTCGAAGTAGAAAAGCAATGTTAGGCTATAATAAAAATAAATAAATATATGTTATGCATTTTTAATTAGCTGTCCATATGAACTAATATCATATCAAGTAATTAAAAGTAAAAACAATTTGTGAGTAAGACGTTTAAACCTTATGCTTTTCAAAAATATTTTAATACATGATATCAACTTTATGTATATATAGAAAAAAAATGTTAAAAGAAAATATTTTAATATCTTATAGAATAAAATATCAAATAGGAAGTTATGAATATAATATTTTAATATGAATTAATATAAAATGGCTTAAAATACATGTTATGTAATCTCTATAACATTCAAAAATGCAATTTAAACAGTAAAAAATTACACATTGTTTTTTGAACACTAAAATAAGTTTGTAACAAAAGAAATTTGATCCCTCTAACTCATGTTAGATTCATGCTTTAGATGGATCCATGTTGGTGGATAGAACAAACAAGTAAGAAAATCTTTACACAACTCATGAGGTGTATATTAATTGGTTTGTGTGGGATTTAGTCTCTACCAAGTTTCATATTCAAATTTCATAGAGAAAAGTTGAGAATAAGAATCATCTTTAAGAGAATTAAACTATTCAAAGAAACATCCAAACTCGACCGCTTCACACAATCTTAATAATAACAATCTTAATAATAACATCTCATTAATAAGTAAATTGCTATTCCATCGAACATTAATACTGGTTCCAACCTTATCTCAATTTAATTTTGAAAAAAAAAACTCTCAAAATTTACTTCAAACAAATTTTCAATTTTCACACATTATCAATTTTCATGCTAAATAAATAAGAAAACCATCTTTGCACAAAGTTGAGGAGAGGAGATAAAAATGCAGGGTTTTCTTCGCACCTTGTTGCATTTAACTCATTTTTAATTATCTTTGAAATTCCCAAGTTGTAACTTATGGTGTGCCTATGCTACTTGGTAGATTTCCTTACATAACTAAAATATGCCATCATTACACTATGAAATTTTTAGTATAAATTTATTCCGCCTAGCAATTCGTAAAAACCTTAAGCAAAATCAATCCCCACCTAAATGAGTTCTTCTGTTCGAATCCAGAGATTTTCCATACAATGCGAAAGGCTCAGCTAAGAATTCAATGCAATGTGCTTTATTCTACACCACATCATTAATATAGGTTAAATTGTAGGTTGCAGATTGCCTAAGTTCTATCACTTATTAATATATTTTTGATGTGTACAACATGAGAGAACCCAAAAGCTAGGACAATTTAAATGTGAACTTATAGTTATAGTGGGCAAACATTGATGGTGAGATATTGTTTTAAAGTTTGTATTTTTAATTAATATTATTTATGTTTTATAATTTTATTATAATTCAAATTGTGAATCCGCGGATGGCTCACTAAATTTTAAAAAATATGTTAAAATCTTTATTTAAAATTTATATATTTATATATTTTAAAGATATGCATTTTTAATGACGTATTTATATTTTGACCAATAGAATGATATATATTAGGTTTATTTTTTTTAATTATTATTATTTTTAAAATTTTTAATATATATATATATGAATGATAAGATAAAGATGTTTATAACATATTTATATTAAAATATTTGTTATTATTAGAATTTTGGCTTATGTGATCTATTAAGTATCAGAATAGAATTTTTTCGGTAATAATCACATGCAAATGAAGTTGGTCGACGCCTTTAGAACCAACCAGTGTGATTCATCATGTGACTATTACCAAAAAATTCTATTCTAATATTTGTTATTAATTTAGAAAATTGTAGGATTATTTTAATATTAAAATTTGTAATTATAGGGATTATTTTAATATTAATTTTTTTGATAATTTTTATTTTTTTAAATATATTGTGAATAAGTATGGTTGTGTGTGGATTTAACTAAGACATTTATAATTAGGGAGTTTCAAAAATATTAAAGTAATTTTGTAGTTTTTTTTGTTTTGACCAATTTTTACCATCTGTTCATGTTAGGTCAAGTTTTTTTTTAGGTTGAAGCATAATAGAATAGGGAAGGAATTGAAGCATGTCTTCACATAGTACTAGTTCTCATCTTGAGAGATGTACAAGAATTGTTTGAAATCAAGATATACACTTCAAATCATGCTAGTAGTGCAATGCTTACACACATTGATAATTTGTGACCTCTTAAAGCAATACACTCTTTGACATGGTATGTTGATACTCCACCTATCATAAAGAGAGGATTTGAAGCATGACTTCACATAGCACTAGCTTTCATCTTGAGAGATCTACAATAATTGTTTGAAATCAAGATATACACTTTAAATCATGTCATTAGTACGCTACTTACACATATTGATAATTTGTGGCATTTTAAAGCAATACATTCTTTGACACGGTATGTTGATACTCCACCTATCATAAAGAGCTTTGCTCCATTAGCAAAGTTTATCGACAATGGAAGCAATATATATGCAATTAGAAATGATCATCTACTTTGACCATAAACCTCTACAATTTATATAAATACAAAGCAACTTGTAAAATGACCACATTTATAAATTGTTCAAATACATTTAACTTTTTTTTTATCAACAATATATATATATATGTGGAAATATTATCTCAATTAACTTCATATTATAATACTAACAATAATTCTCATTTTTTATTACAACAAAATTTCAAAATTAAAATTAAAAATACAACAATATAAACATAATATAAAATATAATATTGAGAACTATATCTTAGATAAGAAAATTTTGTAATATACTCACATAGTCATTATCTTATTATCTTAGATAACAAAATTTCGTAATATACTCACATACATATGACTATTATTAAATAAAATAATGTGTAGTAAAATATTTCAATATTTCAATCACTATATCACTAAAACATTTAATATTTCATATCACTAAGGCATTTCTTATTTTTTTTAAAAGTAAATTGAAAAAGAGAAAGTGATCAATATCATAATGGGTCCATGAAAGACACTAGGAATGTTTGTGTACCTCTTTGATCCAATTCTCACATCAACTACAGCTTCTGGAGTGGAAGGTAAATTGGAAAAGGTGGTATGTTTCATATCACATGAGCTCATGAAAGGTGTACCGTGATGATCCTTTGAATGAGAAAGCAAATTAGAAAAGAAAGTGGGCTCCTTGTTCAAGAAAGATGGTGGTAAGAACAAATCATATTTTGGGAAATTCAAAAAGGCAATGTCACCACTTGGAGACAACCTTTACCATTTTAGGGGATGTGATATGTGCTAAGTTGAGAAGTTCAAAAGCTGCTTTTAATGAATCTTTAAGTGATGATTTTCAAACGGCATCCGTAGTTTATTTAATTCTTTAACCTGTAACCTCTGTATTCAAGTAATCTAATTATTTCCTCTCATTCTAATCATGGAATGGAATAAGCATACAGTGCTTATGTACCATGGTGCATGAACATTAAGTATGTGATTCTTTTGAGGAATTAAGTACGTGGTTTTATAAATACTTTTCAATGAATGAGAGTTTATGTAAAATAAAGTCATTGCTTTGAAAATTGTGTTTTTTTAATGTTTTTTATTTATTATAAAAACATAATATAATATAATATTATGTTAAATATTTATTTATTAATTATAAAAACCTATTTTACAATTATAAATTTGTTATATAGAGATAATTTAGTGAAGTTATTTTGAAATAATTTTAATATTTGTAATTTTTAAGTTTGAAATTTATTTATTTATTTATTGGGTAAGATTTTGATATATAAAGAAGAGTAAATAAATTATTTTTCTAATTAGTTAAAAAAGATTTAAAATGGAGTAATAAGTTACTTTTTTAGTATGGATCTCTTCCTTTTGTACAACTTAATTTCATTTAATTCAACATCACACTCAACTCTATTTCATATTCAACATCGCACTCAACTCGCCTTCATATAATTCATATCTCTACTTCATATACTTCATATTAATATAGAGGATTTTTCATTTTAGTGTTTTTACTTCTTAAAGATTTTCCATTATTATAAAGCTTAGTTTATAATAACAAAAATGGAGTAATAAGTGAAAAGTTACTTTCTTTGTAAGGATCTCATTTTTTTTTGTACAACTTAATTTCATTCAATTCAACATCACACTTAATTTTAACTTCATATTAAGATAGGGGTTCTTGCATTTGTGTTTTTACTTTTGATAGATTTGGCATTATTATAAAGTGTAGTTTAGCTTTTGTTATGGGCTTTTTGTAAATAATGGTAGAAACCACATTTATTCTCAACAATAACTATCATGATTTTAACAATTGAAAAGGTATAAAATATTAACCAGTAGTTTCATTCTTAGAATTTATGTGGTTTAGTAGAGAGGCTTATTCTATAACCTAGTATAAGAGTGATGTGTAATATCTTTTGTGGTCAATATGAAGTCCCTTTTAAAAGAAAATTAAAATATTATCTAATAAAAAAGCAATGTCAGCCATAATAAAAAATAAAAATGAATATGTTATGCATGTTTACTTATTTTTTCATATGACATAATATAATTTCGTGTTAACTAATTCATTTTAATATCAGCTTTAGAAAAAACATAAACATATATGTATATATATGAACCACAATAAAATGTCTCGGGGGGGTGGGGGGGCTCAATTAGCTAATCCGAGAAATGTGAAATCGTTGAAACTCGAAAGACCCAGGTTCAACATCCCCCTGTTGTCACCTCGAATACAGGGAGGACGACATATCGTAGCTCCCCAAAGGTTTACTGGTAGTTACGTGTCAGGCTGGCTGTTGGGTTCCTCTAGGTCACAAAATAAATAAAAAATGAACCATAATACAAAATTTCAATGTGCAAAGAGAAGAAGTAATTGAAAGGAAAAATATTTAAAGTAATATTGAAATGTATTTAAAAAATATTTTTTGAGGAGAGCGATGGAGGTTACAAACTACGCTAGGGTTAGTTTTATTTCTCTCTGTAGCCCTCTGCATGGTGCCACCATTGCTCCCTCGTCCGCGTGATGCTATGCAGTTTAGCATTGTTGGATAGCGAAGACACTCTTAACCTGTTGGGTAACTTTCAAAGGGAGATCGTGGCATACCATCCCACAGAAGGGTACATTCCCCACTTCTCTACGTAGAATCCCCTCAAAGGTAAGTCATTGTTCCATTTTGGAAAATTCACTCATGGGTTGGATCTCTATGATCTTGTAGAGAAGCAACAAAGCTTTGAAAAGGCGCACAATGCACAGATCCATGGTGGGAGACACTACAAGGAAAATACCCTCTAGCGGATGTTTTTGAGGAAACCCTTATAAAAATAGCCCATATATCCGTTTGTAGCAGAGGTCACTAGAGGAGTTTGGTGGGTGGAGGTTTTTGCGGATGTTTTTTTTTACGATGCGTTTCTCATCATAAAACGCACCAGTGCATTTGATCTGGAATTTTTTGAAGGAATGCAACAGAATACACATATAACCATAAACATAGAGATGCAACAGAAATAATGCTTCCTTTTATTAATAAAAAATGACTTAAATGTGCTTACAGACATAATGTAAATAAACAACTATGGCACTAGTAGGCTTATCTTTGAGAAGAGATGTGGCGGCTACAAGCCTATGAACTGTGTTACAAAAAAAATGACTGAAACTTGCTTAGAGGAATAATAGAAATGAGTGGGCGAGGGCACTAGTAGTGTATCCCTAAGAATAGATGTGATGGTTACTGGCCTCTCCACTATGTTACAATAAGGCTCGAACGCCTATTTATTGTTGAGAAACAATGCAAAATTTGAAACGTCCAAAAACCTAACCCTAGGAGATGAAGCGCCAAAACTGTGGGTCTCGTTTGGGTTAATTGGTGTTTCAACTTCCTGGGGATGTAACTTTGGCATCCGATCTTCGTTTGACGCGCTCAATAGCTCGTTAAAAATATCTATCGAGGAGTACAAATTTTGGTGTGAGAAACATCGGTCCATGGACCCATGTTTCTCTCGGTTTCCCCAAAAAATGTTGTTTAGGGCCTCAAAACGAATCCGGAAGTTCAGGACCCGAAAAACTGCTAAAAATAGTAAGTTCTGCTAAAACTGCTAAAGAACTGATGGCGAGGGTTCAAATGGAATAGGTGGGCGGCCACCAATATCCACATGGATCATTAGTTCCCCAAAACGGCTCTGGGAGTGTCGGACCCGAAAACATGCTAAAAATAGTAAGCTGCTGGAAGTGAAAAGTTGAAAGAATTAATGGTGCGGGTCCAAATGGAATAGGTGGGAGACCACCAATATCCACGTGGATCATTCCTCCCTCCTTAGGAAGAAATGGTCTCTATTGTGTTAAGTTCCTCCATGGGGGGGGGGGGGGATTCTACTGAACTTGGTACTGGATTTGTCCAGGATGTCGCGAACCTATTGGCAGACGTGCTGGATGTAGATGTGCCATCGGTGGGCAACCGTTGAAGGATCTGGGCAAATTTATCCATCATCGCGTTCCTATTTTTCTTGAGGGCCTCCTCGAGCAAGATTTTGATAGGATCTCCTGCTCTCTCGTATTTCTTTGCTTCCGCAATGGGGCGTCGTCAGGGTTTGCGAGGCTGATCTTGCAACGGGTCAACCAGATCAAGCCCGAACTCCTTATACCCTGACCACGTTAGGGACATGCAAAGAAAAATAGAGAAAGAACAGACCTACTCTGATACTACCGATCTGGATTTATGCAGGAACACAACATAATACACATATAACCATAAACACAGAGATGCAACAGAAATAATGCTCCAATTTATTAATAACAAATGACTCAAATATGCTTTAATAGAAATGAATAGCTAGGGCACTGGTAGGCTTATCTCTGAGAAGAGATGTGGCGGCTACAGGTCGTTGAACTGTGTTACATTGAGGCTCGGAGGCCTATTACAGACATCATGGAAATGAGCAGGCGAGGGCATTGGTACCGTATCTCTGAGAAGAGATGTGATGGCTACATGCCCCTCAGCATTTTATGCAAAACGCACTGGTGTGTACTATAAATTGGCACATTGAGACACATTTCTCTCCATACAAACCCGCCCGGTGCATCCAAGTACTCTAGTGCACAGGTTCTCTATATACAAATCGACCCGGTGAATCTCTATAATCTAGTGCACCGTAACAATGTGCGGTGCGCCATTGATAAAACCGCCCGGTGCGTCTCAAAATCGAGTGCACCGACAAAGGGTTAATTTAAAAAAAATTACCAATCGTAAAAACCTCATTTTTACTTGTTCATTTCTCTAGACCTCTCAAGCACCGATGTAAGTTTGTCTTTTGTGAGGTTCCCTGCCCCGCATTGCTGTCATCCATTGCGCACTGTGTGGAGTTTGAATTTTCGAAAACGGTGGGCAAATTTGTTCTTTTGGATTCCTCAACAAAGTATCCTCCTCAACGCGCAAATGTACAAGTAATCTACTTAATTCTCAATAACTAGACCTTTTAGTGGATTAAATTTTGAAATTAATCATTAAAAAAAAAAAATTATGTGTAGTGCATTCGATTCGTTCAGCTTGCATCTTTAGCGGTGCTGCCTGTAAATTTACAAGCTGCACCGTGAATGGTGTTAATGTAAATTGCACTGAGTTCCGGTGCGGTACCAAGAAAATGTGCACCATTAAAATTTAAAAAATAACATGGCAGTGTAGTCACTATAGGACCGCACTGTTGACTAAGTGATTTTGTCAGGAGGGCGATGCATTGACCAAACTAACTACCCCGAGGTGGACAGTTTGGTCAACGCACTGCCTGCTCGACAACATTACATAGTCAACAGTGTGGTTGTTTATAGGACCACATCATTGACCATTTATTGTTGTTGGGTGGTGCGTTGAACAAACCGCACAAAAATATTTCCTGGTTGGGTGGTGTGCGAACACTTTTCATGCGCACCAAACACGGTCTGTCATAAAGAAGTACGCACCGGTAACGGTGCGTTACTGTTTTTTTGGGCACACCGAGTGTTTTTTTTTTCAATAATATATATATATATATATATATATATATTTGTAAATACATTTCTCATTTAATAAAAAATAAATTATTTAATATGTGAATCATTCAGCGATGTCAACGGAGAGAGAAAAGGGAACAATAAGAGCATATGGAGGAATGCTATAACATGATTCAGTTGTGGGAGGCACGGGAGATGGAGATAATTTTGTACCCTCACCCTATTATGAAATCCACCCAGTTTCTCCTAAGGGAGGTAGGCCTCCTCAAGTTCTACGAGGAAGTTGCATTCTTGAAGGGGCACAGTGGATTATTGGGACAAATCTTCGAAAGCCCAAGGAGAGCCAAGCTCACCAAGTCATCATCATCAACAGTAATCCCCACACTTCCCATTTCATCCCTACAGTGGACAAACTTCGTGAGATATTTTGGAATACTGTCGCCCTTCTCCATTTTTATTTTTCTGAGCTTATCTTTCAGCGCCAACTTCCTCTAGTCGCTGCTGCTTTGGAAAAAATCTGTCAAAGCCTTCCACATTGCAAATGGAGTGGCTTTCCCGTGAAGGCTTGACACAATATGGTCCTTCAAACCTTCCAATAAAATTCTTCTTGTCTTTTCTACCTTCTTTTTCCATGCGTCAAGTCCTGAAGCATCGCTAGAACCCGGCTTAGGAACATCGCTATTGATGAACTCCTTCAGTCTATTATCTTCCAGCACCACCTCCATCCTATCCTTCCAGGCTATGTAATTAGAGCTGCCGTCAAGGGAATACTCCAATCGCAACCCATTGAAAGACATTTCAATGAATACTCAACTGTCGCACCAAGAAATTTCTACATCAAATTCGAATTGTCCACCAGCACAAAACTCAACAATTATTCACAATTTCAATCTCCAGTGATCAAAACTGCCCCGATACCATGTATAAATTTATTAATATTGATGTATTACCAGATCCTCCTGATCTCACAATATTTATCTTCTTGCAAAATACATAATCCTTCCACTAATTAAACTTGCGGAAAATTAAAACTCAATTGCAAACACATGTGAATAAATTCAGTCGCACATAACACAGTTTTTTAACGGGAAATTTTAAAGCTAAAAACCGAAACTATCATATTATGTATATCAATGGAATCATGTAATAATCTCATACAAATATTAGTACATCAAGCTCTCAGTACAATCAATAATCATTACACACTGTCATGCAGAAATTTGCATCTCTATGCACCAATTTCTCGACACTTGATAGCCTGCCTCCACTACGCAATCCCTGCTGAAGAAGATCTCTGAATGAATTCGAATTGGCCTTGCCTTGACTGCGCAATCCTCATTGGAAACTCCAATGTGTGTCTTATGCATTGAATGAATCACTATAGTCACAACGAATAGCCCATCTCACCCTTTCACCTATCTCTCCACTGGGTCTCCACTGGAACTGACATGCACTGTAGTTAACTGTTGTATTTGCTCAGTTGTTAGTGAGTTATTAGTTGTGAATTAATTTACTAATTAATTCACTTAACTCTCACTAGTGTATCTTTTAGTTAGACTAGATACAACTAGCTCAACTGAGTTTAACTCCATTAACTGAGTTAAATTGAATAACAAATCCTGTAACTACTCTTCCAACTCTGTCATAACTTTGCCACTTCAGTTCTAACTGAGTCCTCCATGCATGAACCACCAGTAAACCCTATCAATTGCATAATTCCTTTATCCCACGGATTTTCCAAATCTGTTCACTGAAATAAAGTGCTCCAAGATAATAAGTTGATGTTTATTGTCAGATTATTATTAAGAGCTAATAATAATCGACATTCATCTATTTTTAGATTGACGATCTATAAAAAAACTTCGCCCAATATTCTAAAAACAGAATTTCATCTATTTTTCACATTTGACCAACCATCTACAAATATAATCCTACAACTTATAGAATATGCTCACCATGTATAAAAATAGACATAAACCTAAAAATAGCCTGCGGGCCCCACTTAGTGAAGGTGCTTAATTTTCACTAAGCTCATCATCTTGTTGAATCTCAACACTAGATCCATTTGAGAAATGGAGCATGGAATTCATTGGGCCCATTGATCCCCCAACATGGTAGAAGAAGTACATCATTGTGTGCACTCAATACTTGACCAAATAGGTTGAAAAAAGGTAATGAAAGTAGTAACTGAGCATAAAGTGGCTAAATTTTTATGGGAGAGAATCTTCTACAAGTTTGGTTTTCCAAGGGAGTTGGTCACTAATAAATGGGAACAATTCACCTCAAATTTGATTGAAGATATCATGGATCAAAACCATATCAAGCATACAAAATCCATTTCCTATCGTCCTTAGGAAAATGGGCAAGTGGAGGTCACCAACATAGCCTTAGAGAATAGTTTTACCAAGGTGGTCAATAGTAGCAGGAGGGATTTGCAAAACTGACTTGTAGAGTCCACTTGGGCCAACAATACCACCTAGAAAACCATTACTGGATTCACCCCATTCGAGTTGGTATATTGAAATAAAGCCTAGCTTTCCATTGAATTCAACTACAATACCTTGAGGATGAATGGACAGTTGGATTTGGATCTCACTATAAAAAACCAAGAAAGGTTTATTCAACTCAATGACTTGGGTGAGTTCATATTTCAGGATCTCCTACACATTGAGGTAGTCCATCTACAGAGAAATATCTAGCATGATAAACACGTTAGGGAGAAATATTTTCAAGAGGGTGATTGGGCCCTCATGTATGATTCAAGGTTCAAGCATTTCGAAGGGAAGTTAATGACAAGGTTGCTGGGACCCTATCTAGCGGAAAATTTTTATGAGAATGGATATTTCCAATTAAGAACAATTCATGAGGAATGCATTCTCTTGTTGGATAATGGTTATTGATTAAAGTTATACACAAGGCCTCTATCAAAAGAGGAGTTTAGTATTTCAATAAGAAAGGAGTTGAATGTAATTGGAGGTCTCACAACCCTCGATTCATCCAGCCTCTAATTGTTATGGCATAAAAATTACTTATGTGGACAAAATAAGTCTCCCTAGATTCAATGATTAAATCTAGTAAAAAATGTAAAAACTAATAAATGTTTCCCTGAGTTCATTCCTATAAGTTGAATCATAAGAAATAATGGCAGAAGATTAAATCCATACCTTTCAAACGAAATTCCTAATGAAGATCCTCGCTATTGTTTGAAGCGGCTCCTCAATGCTCAAAATCCAGACCTATAAACATAGTAACAACAAAATATAAAATGCATATGATAGATAAATGACTAAATAAAACCCATACTAGTGATCAAGGAAACTAGTTCCTAATATCATTATCAATGAAAAAATGGAAAAGATATACGCAATACATTAACTCCATCAAAAAATACAACGGGAAAGAAATACGCTTTTGTATTAATCTCAAGAATGAAGGAGTAATACAACCTTAGCCTTGATTATGTATGCTTCCTCCCAATGGTCTTTATTCTTCTCCTTAGATGACAAGCCTTCTAGCCCTATTCCAACAACATAAGTCTACATTCAAAAGTCCTCTCTGGTCCTCTAGTCTATGTTTGATTTATAGGCCAAGAGTAGGAGGTTTGAGATCCTATTCCTAAGGGATGAGATACTCAAAAGGAGGGATTAGGGTTCCAAAAAGAGATGGAATTAGCACCATTAACATAGGGATTAAGCTCGAGTAATCATAAGTTCGAATCTTTCAGTTGGGAAATATTCCCCCAACAAAGCATCTAGAAATCACTTTTTATTTTTACTTAGATTAATTCATGTGCACAATTCATAGTGGAAGACAGAGCACATATTTTCACTGGATACAATGGTCAAATGGCTAGGGAACTATACATATGCTCAAAAATAGGTTTTTGGACCATGAAATCTAAAATTATCACTCTTTTGGATTTATTTTCTTCTAGCCTTGGACCTCCCTGAAGGAATCTTCAAGAAAGACAATCTAGTTGGTTCATTCAATTTATTCTATCACAGCTCAAGCATGCGATAGACTAGCAACATAACGATATTTATGAATTCTAGACAAGCAAGAAACTAGTTGCTGGTAGAATAAAGATCCTAGGAACAAAAAGTGTATATTTGTTCTCCTTCAGCAAGAAAACACCAACTTAGGAACAGAGCCCCATTAGAGCACCTAACCCTTAGCTTCTACACTTGGATCACTTTAGAGGATCTCTTAGCAATCCATAGATCTCTCTTTACTCAATGAAGAAGGAATCGAGTAGATCAGTTATGAATTTTTGTTTTACACTTGTAATTTATTATATCATGGCTCAAGCAAGAAAGAGACAAGTGACAAAAGGGTATTTATGAGTTATAGACAAGCACGTAACCAACTCTAGTAGAATAAAAATCCTAGAGACAGAAAGAAGCATATTTATTCTCTTTCAGTAGCTCCAACAAGAAAACACCAAGGAACACAACCCCATTAGAGCACCTAATTGTGATCTTCTGCACTTAGATCACTCTCAAGTATCTCTTAGCAACCCATAGATCTATATTTACTCAAAGAAGAAGGAATCGAGCAGACCAGTTATGTATTTTTGTTTTACGAATGCATGGACCATTGAAGAATGACAACAACAAAATGTTTTTGCATTTAAAAACTAGCTAGCAAAATAATGAGCATGTGCAAGGTTGAAGAGTGACAATGTGGAGAATGATTTATTTTGATTCATAAATAGGAGAACGTTATTTTTATTTTAAACTTACAAATTGGGAAAAATACATGGCATACTAGTAGTAGCTTGCACTATGGATTCAAGAACACGTTTTTATGTACAATTAGGTACCAAAATATGGAGGAAATGGACTTTAAATGACCAGAATTGCCACCTACAATCATTTGTTCTGAATTTTTTTTTACACGTGCAAGGACCATTGTAGAATAGCAACAAATTTTTTTTGTATTTCAAAGCTAGGTAAAAAAATAATGAGCATGTGCAAGGTTGAAGAGTTTCCAGCCTTATTGAACGACTTGCAAAAAATAGATATAACTACACAAGAACATTCCATGCTATTAGAAAAACCGATGATGACATAAAATACTATATACGAGTCAACTAGGAATTGAAATGAAAGAACAACTGAGGGAACACAGGAAAGCAAGAAACACTTGACCCCATCATATTCTTTCCTTTATATAAATTCAAGAGCAATATATGCTACTGTTGATTTTTGCTAGGAATGGAGCAACAAAGATTGCAACGAAAAAATCACTCCACGACTTGAGACAAGAAGAGAAGATCAAACTCGATCTCTCTATTGACATTGAACATGCTTGAAAGGCCAATTATTAAAGAAGAAACATTTACGTCAAAAATAAATACCTTATTTAAGAAGCAAAATTTCGAGGATTACGAGATATAGAACCTAAAAAAGCTTCAATTCCATTTTAAAGAAGCTTTGTATCCTCACTCCATGTTTAAAGAAGCCTTGCAATACGATAATGATATCATTGCAATATGATAATGCTATTATTATGGAGGCTAAAATGGAAGCGGAAGGGGGTACAGGAGAGTAAAAAATGGTGCGGTTATGGAGAGTATTCGTAGCTTCTCTAGGTACAGTAATAGCACACAGTGGAGAGGGTCAAGTTGAGATTGTTGAAGATTGAAGGGGTTCCCATTTCACTTAAAAATCTAAAAGGAGAAACAGATGCATAATCTTCACAGTTGAAATATTAAAAAATATCTAGAAATTCCACAATAACAATAGTTCCAAACCTTGAAGTGTGAGCGTGCCCAACAACGACAGACTCGTACAGAGTTGTTGCATGTGGTAAGGACAACAAAAATTCAGGACAACTAGAAACACTGCTCGAGATTAAAAATGTTTAAATAAAAAACATGTTTTATTATTTTCATAATGAAGCTTCAATCACCATGAAGTACGAGCCAAAAATATTAAATATGTTAGTAAAAGATATGAGTAAGCCACCCAATTTTTTTTAAAGAAATATAATTAGAAAACACTCGGTCCTTATATAATAAAAGGACGGTGGCCGCAATTATGATGACCCACTGCATGAATTATATGTGCTTTACATAATCATTTGGATAGTTTGAGGTGGTCTCGAGGAGACCCATGAGGCGACCATGTTCATCTTTCCCGCAACTAATTCTTCCCATATTACATGATATCACCAGCCACTTCGAAAATCAGTTTTGGTGTGGAATCTTCTTCTCCTCCAAAATGTTTTTTGGAAGGGAAAGTGATGCATCGATGATTCTTTCCTTCACATATCTTCCACCCCAAAAGGACCGAATCCTTACTGTAATGAAGACCCTACCTTGTAAGTTTCGAAGCCCCTAATTAATAGCACTTACATTAAGAGTGCTTATTTTCTTCCTTACTTTCCTAAGTTCAGGTCATCCCAAAAGTACTCCTTATGAACCATGTACGTTGGTTGTATTATCCGGTCAGTCGACTTGCCTTACAGTATCTGTCAATATGTTACTAAATTCTCTTATCATGTCACTTTTCTTGTGAACCTGCTTCTCTACAGATAAAAAATTCCAAGTAACAACCACAACTACAAGAAATTACCCTTGCTTTTCTTTCTCAACCCACGCCAATAGAAGGAATATTAAGGCCTTGATGGTCAGTGCTTTGATGGTCAGTTATTGTGCTGCTCGTTGGGTATCGCTAACGAAAATTCAGTTGGAGGAATTTATAGCTATGAATTCAGTAACCCTCCTTTTCTTTGGCTCAATTTCTATTATTTTCAGCATTTCTTCTGCCTCCTTCATGTATGCATCATGTCTTTCCATTTCTCTTTTGCATCCGCATCTATTACGTCTGCAAATTCTTCTCTTTCCTTTGCTTCTTCCACTTTCTCTAGCTCTTCCACTCTCTGAATGTGTATCTCTCTAATAGGAGAATATTAAATAACATCAATATCCATGACATATACATAACCAATTGTAGGGACAGATGTGGAGCTATCAGTTAGAGTAGTAGATAAGGTTGAAAATCCAGTTGACTAAGTCCCAGATTAAGGAAGGGACATAGCATCATCGATAGAACGTGAATATACTAAGTCCCAAATTAAAGAAATGATGGAATGTCACCAATAGAACATGCATATATTGTAACACCACTTATATACTACTTATAGGTAATCCCTTACCTTCCCGCTATAAGATTAAGCTCTCACCTTTGTTAAATTCTAAGACTACATTATAAGGATAACAATAACACTACATTCTAAGGCTAGCAATATAGAGAGAGTTTATACACTTATTCATACTAACATTACATAAGAGTTTGCTTACCCGTGCTGATATATATATGCTCATTGTGATTGAAAAACATAATCTCGGTAATAAATTTAACTAAACAATTGGACCAAAAATCTGAGAGCTTTTGTGATTGACAAAAGGAAGCAACAACATAGGCAAAGACGAATTGCTGAGAGCACACCATCTAGATTTATTAATGCGAAATATATAGACATGCAGAAGGACAGTTATAGAGGACACTGAATCGGAAACCGAATTAACTGATTACTAAATAAATCTTCTAAACTAATTCTAATATTTAACGCCCTGTCTTAATTTTAAGGGTTGCATTGTTTTATTCCTAAATTTTGACATTGAAATTCAAAATTAACTTTTCCTAGCGATTTGGTGAAGATATCCAGCTAAATGATCCTTGGAATCACAAAATTTGAGAACAATATCAAAAATTTTGACGAGTTCACGAATAAAGTGAAAACAAGTGTCGATATGTTTGCTCTTTTTATGAAATACATTGTTCTTCGACAAGGAAATAGCGGAAGTGTTTTCACAAAGGACTGAAATAGGTTCATTTACTGTCTATCCGAAGTCAGAGAGAAGTCTCTTTAGCCACACTACTTGACATGATGCTGAATTTTCTACAACATACTCAGCCTCTGTTGAAGATAGCACAACTATGGGTTGCTTTTTGGATGACCACAAGATCAAGTTTCTGTCAAATAGAAAAGCATAGCCAGAAGTGCTTTTTCGATCATGAATACATCATGCATAATCACTATCTTTATAACCAACAAGATTACCGTCTATAGAGACTACATATGATAAACCATATGTAGATGTACCTGCAATGTATCTTAACAACCTTTTTCCATCTTTCCAATGATAATCTTTAGGAGATTCCATAAACCTGGAAATATAACTAGTTGCAAATGCTATATCAGGTCTAGTAGCAGGAAGATACATAATACTACCAGCAAGTTGTTTATACAAATTTTAATTAACAATAGTACCCACATCATCTTTACTTAACTTTGTACCAACTTCAATAGGAGTATCTACCAATTTACGCCTATCCATCTTAAAAATTTTCAAAATCTCAGTAGCATACTTCTGTTGACTCATAAACATACCATCGTGTGTTTGTTTCACTTCGATACCTAACAAATATTTCATTAATCCAAGATCTTTCATTTCAAATTCATTTTTCATTGCAGCTTTAAATTCATCTAACTTCATGTTACCTTTATAAATTATTTCATCAACATAAAGACATAGTATCTAAATATTACCTTGACCATCATTCTTGATATACAAGGTGGGTTCATGGTCACTTCTTCTGAAACCATTATTCAAAAAATAATGGTCTATTTGGCTGTACCAAGCTCTTGGAGCTTGCTTCAAGCCATACAATGCTTTCTTCAACATGTACACCTTATGTTCTAGATTTTTTTATTTCGAAACTAGGTGGTTGTTCAACATACACTTCTTCAACCAAAACACCTTTCAAAAAAGCAGAATTTACATCCATTTGGTAAATAGGCCACTTGTTTTGTGTTATGATAGATAATACAAATCGAATTGTATCAATTCTTGCTACAAGTGCAAATGTTTCACCAATATATGCCAAGTTGCTGTGAAAAACCTTTGGCAACTAATCTTGCTTTATGCTTATCAACTTCACCTCTCTCATTTAACTTTGTTTTAAAAACCCATTTGACACCTATAGAATTTTTATCATCAGGTAGATCAACCAAATCCCATGTTTTATTTATTTCAATTGCATCAATTTCATTATTCATTGAATCTACCCATTCTTTGTCCTTTATAGCCTCTTCAAAACAAGTAGGTTGAAATGAAAGAAATTCAAAATTTACAATATCATCAACATCATCTTGTGCATAAATATCACTAAAGTTTCTCATTTTAGGATTATCAGAATCAGACTCAAAAGATGATGAATGGCTATTGCTTGATGAACTACTGTTGGTTTTGTCTTGAACCTGTAATCTTGGAGTGCTAGTTGTAGAATCTTGATGTTCGTCTAACAAAATAAAAGGTTTAGGACAAGTATTGTTCTCTATTTCATTCCAAGATTTGTCTTCCAGAAATTTCACATCTCGACTTACGACAAACTTTTTAGTTATAGGATTAAACAATCTGTATGCCTTAGATTGATCACTATATCCTATAAATATATACATTTCGCTCCTATCATCAAGCTTTTTTCTCAATTTTCCTAGAACATGAGCGAAAGCAATACAACCAAATATGTGAAAGTATGAAACAATTACCTTTTGTCCACTCCATGCTTCTTCAGGTACAAAAATTTGAACACTAGAAGTTGGCGATCTATTCAAAATATATACTGAACATGCAACTGCTTTAGCCCATAAATATTTAGGCAAATTTCGTTTTTTGAGCAAACTTTTAGCCATATTCATAATTGTCTGATTCTTTCTTTATGCGACTCCATTCTGATGTGGAGTATGACTAGTTGTTGTTTATTTTTTAATACCATGTTGTTTGCAAAAATCAATGAATTTGTTCGATTCATACTCACCTCCTTTATCAGACCTCAGAATTTTAATAAACTTTCCACTCTGTTTTTTAGCCTCGACTTTGAACTCCTTAAACTTGGTAAATGTTTCATATTTTTATTTGATGGAATACACCCAAATTTTCCTGCTAAAATCATCAATAAAATTAAGAAAATAGAGACTACCAGCAATTGATTTTTCTTACATTGGACCACACAAATATGTATGCACTAACTCTAGTTGTTCATTGGCTCTATTAGAGGCTAAAGAAAAAATATCTCGTTTATGTTTACCCATTATACAACTTGTACAGGAAGAGATATGATCAAACAAAGCAGGAAAACCTTTCACTGTAGACTATCTTTGCAACAAACTCATAATTTTGATAGGTAAATGACCATATCACAAATGCCACAGGTGAGAGTCAGTTGGAATTAAAAAATTATGTGCATACAACTTCTCACTTTTCAATTGTAATTGATACAACCTGTTCTTTGTCATATGAATATTTGCAACAAGAGACTTATGTTTATCAGAAATTGTGCAAGTAGTGTTGTGAAAGCTAACATCATAACCATGTGCATCTAACTGACCAACACTCAGAAAATTATGCTTGAAATTGGGTACATAATAAACATCATAGATATTCTTCACAACATTTTGTTTGGTTAAGACAGGTACAACACCATTTCTTGAAGCTTTAACCTATCGATCATCACCCAAACTGATAGAGGAACTGAAAGATGTATCAAGATGAGAAAACAAATCACTATGACCAGTCATGTGATTACTACATCCGTTGTCTACCAACCAAACATCTTTATTAGGTACTTGCACAGTCACTTGGCATGCTGAAAATAAAGCATCTGATGTTTCACATTCAATGTTTGTGACATTGGCTTTGTTTTTACTTAAAACATACTGTAATTTTCGACATTCAGACTTATAATGGCCATATTTTTTTCAGTAGTGACATTGAATTTTTTATTTATCTATCCACCTATGACCATGATCAGTTTGAGACTGCTCTAAATGTTTTTGAGTTATGTGTGATCTATCATTAGATTGATATTGTCCTCTACATTTTCCTCTCCTACCACTAAAACCTCTACCTCTACCTCTATCCATAGAAGCTTTAGATTTGAAAGCATGCTATAAAGTACTAACATCTAAATTAATTCTTACTTCATGAGTCAGCAAAGAACTAGTTAATTCTTCCACGGACAATTTTGTTAATTCTCTCGACTCAAAAACAGTAACTATCATGTCAAATTTTTTAGGCAAACATCTAAGAACTTTTCAACAATTCTTTGATCTTCTAGTTCTTCACCATTCATCCGATGTTGATTAACAACACCCATAACTTTAGTTATAAATTGATCAACGGTTTCTGATTCAATCATTTTAAGTGTTTCAAATTGTGTTCTGAGAGTCTGTAATCTTACCATTTTTACTTTATCATTTCCTTGATAAGCAACCTTAAGTATATCCCATATTGATTTAGCAGTAATAGCAGTAGTTATTTTAGGAAAAATAGAGTCATATAAGGAATTTAAAATTCACGACTTCGCCCTACCTTCTTTCTGTTTAAGTTCATCAAATTGTTTTCTTTGAGCAACACTCATTCCAGCAATTATATTTGTGTCAGGTTTTGTGAATCCCAATTCTATAGTTTCCCAACAACCTAACCCTTGTAAGCATTCTTGCATTTTAAGACTCCAAAAATCATAATTATTCTCACTAAATAGAGGCATAGGGATTGCAAATGGACTTTTCGAGGCCATGTTTGAAGCAATAAAAAATCTAAAAACAACTCTTTTTAAAACACTTCCAAATAAATAACACAAATAGACTTTCTATGAAGGTGATAAAAAACTATATTGTTTTTATCTCTTTTTAATTTCAACACCTTAATTTTATAAATCCCATAATTGAAGATTCACACCAACATTGAAGACATATTTCCTTTCCTTTCAACATCCACATTCTTTTCTTTTCAACAACCTCATTAATATACATTGAATAAATCCCTTAAGAGATAGTTTTTCTCATAGTTTTGCTATAGGTTAAAAATCCAAACTAATGCAGAGCGCATATACACACTTTTGGAAAAATCTAAATGCTGGATTACACAAACTATTAAAGTAGTGAATCATGCACCTTCAACCACTGAATTCAATTAAAGGCTTACAAATTCCTTGTTGGAGGTTCCTTCGGCTGGAACGAAGTATGGAACTGCAAGGCAACTTCAAGAGTCAGAAAAGCACGCAGCTTCAAACAACAAGGAAAGAGTAGGAAACTTCAAAAAATGAGGACTCTGCTTCAGCTCTCAGGCAATGGAGATCCTAACTAGGATTGCAGAGCAACCTCGCTTTGATGCCATGAAAAAGGAAGCAGCAACACAGGAAAAGACGAATTCCTGAGAGCACACCATCTAGATTTATTAATGTGAAATATATATACATGCAGAAGGATAGTTATAGCAAAAACTGAATCGGAAACCGAATTAACTGATTACTAACTAAATATTCTAAACTAGTTCTAATCTTTAACAAACAAAGGTTGGCGAATTTGGGGACCATAAATATCAATAGCTTTTGCGACTGCAACATGAAAAGTATATATCGTGCTGCTATATATGCTCATTGTGATTTAATTTTGAACAACATCTTCTCGTTAATAAAGTTATCTCATTTATTAGACCAGGAATCTAAGAGCTTTTATGACTGCAAAGGTTCGCGAATTTGGGGACCAAAAATCTTAGATCTTTGTGGCTGCAACATGTAAATTATCTACAATAGAGGTAGTGTAAAGTATCTACAATGTAGTTCAAGCATCCTACCATATCTACAGTGTGGCTCGAGCATCCTCCCATGAGAACCAAAGCATCCATCATTCGAGCAACATTTTTTTGTTTGTGAAATATGTAAAAATTTAATGAAGCTAGGCTCCGGATTGCGATATAGGGTTTGGTGGTAAAGACCACTTGAGCTAAAGGCAAGTGGTTATGCCATGCAAAGTTTCAACATTTGTGAGCCATGTGAGAAACCTTGATAGTCTTGATAACATAGATATGCTCTTAATTTCTAAACATGAAATATCTGCCAAACTAATGTTAGCATTAATAAATTGAGACTGAAAATTAATTGAAACTAAAACTCTATAGCTCAATTAACAATTATCCTACCTTTCAGTGCATGTTGCCTTGATATGAGGTCGAATAAGAAGTCTAAATCAGAGATTGGTCAAAATAACAGTTAGAATAAGCTCACAGGTTGAGAGAAAGGTGCTTTATAAAATATAAATTGAAAACATTGAGTTAAATTGATTAATTTACTTGGTTTATGTGTTGGGGACTAATGAAAAATCTGAGAAAATATTACAATAGTCACTGCAGCCTCGAAGGGGAAAGGACTAAAACTATAGACTCTCAAGTCTCACAAAAAATATGGGATACAACATTTAGGGGTTTTTTCATAATCGAAAGGCTGAAGAGAGCTTATTGGTGACCTTATAACAAGAGGGGGTGCACATATTCTAGTTGTAATTTCCACATTTCAAGTGATACTTATTTTTCATGTGATCGGTTAGAAATATATGTCTTTTCATGCATATAATCTATATGATGGATATTCAATGTTTAGTGGTGACCTTACAATAAATGGGTATAAAGTGATGGGTGGGGATTTATTATAAATATTTAGTGTTTAATGTTAATATTACCTTTTTTTTCATTTTTTAAAATGTATTCATTTATGTAATTTTAAAATAAATGTAGATTTATTTTAACACTAGATTTATTGTTAAAAATTGAGAGAGATTAAATTTTTCAAGGTGTAAACATAATTTTCAAGTGCAAAACTTGAAGAAATGTTTGCACCTCGAGAGATTTAATTTCTCTCAATGCTTAATAGATCCTGAGCTAAGAAGAATCTAGACTGATTTAATTAATAATCTGTGTTTTTATTTCATTTCATTTCATTTTTATGTTTATGTTTGTTTTTTTTTTTTTTTTTTTTTTTAAAGTGAAAATGTTTATATAACATAACATTACAACATCTCTCCCTGGATGCAGGTGACACGCCCTAATCGTGTGAAGACATATCTTCCAATGCTTAGGCTGACGACGCCCTGCAACGCCAGCTTTAACTTGATGCAGAAACTCAATTCATCAATCATTTACAACGATGCTCTGCTGCATTTGATCTCTTGCCATACAATGAATCACATGCAATCTCACTTGGATTGTCCCTCATCGCAGCTACGAGCGTGCCACAACCCCTCACTGCATCTACGCTCATGCCACAGGCCTTCAAAAGGCACTGAAGCTCCTCATTCTGTCATCTCTCTGATGCTCCAATCGGTCTCTAGATCCATCCTATCATTTCCCTCGCCATCACAAATCTGCTCCAGCTTCCCTGCACGCCCTCCCTGCTGCGCGCACCCTCTGACGTGTGCCCCACGTCGCGCGCCCTCCTGCAACGCTCTCCTCCCTCTGATTTCATCCTAGCTGTGTACCCCCTGTTGTGTGCTCCTCGGCTGTGCGCCTCCCTATGGAAATCCCCTCCTCTTTTGCCTCTCCCTATTGCGCACTTTCTGAGGCGGGCTCCCTCGCTCCGCGCCCCCTTGCTGTGCGACCCCATGTTGCGCGCCCCCCACTGTGCATCTCTGATGCGCGCTCTCCTACTGCGCACCTCACTGCTCTAAGCCCGACTCCCCTACCTCTGCTCGTTAGCCTCCCCATGGTTCCGCAACAGTGTCAAAAGACCATCAGGGGTAGCCAAAGAGGTGCGTTCTCGGGTCGCAATCACCGCGGTCAAGATCAACGTTTGGAATCTATTGAAGGTTCCTCTTCTGGAAACCATGATAGGGAGGCTACTCAAAGGATTGATCGCACCCAGGATGAGATCTGTATCTGTATATGACTATATGACTATAACTATAAAATTGTACTGTATCTGTATCTGTATATGACTATATGACTATAACTATAAAATTGTACTGTATCTGTATCTGTATATGACTATAACTATAAGTATATGACTATAACTATAAAATTGTACTGTATCTGTATCTGTATATGACTATGACTATAACTCTACACAAACCATATCTGTATATGACTATAACTATAAAATTGTGTATTTATAACAATCTACGACCTTGTGGTCCATCACATTGTGCCATTAATGTCATTTCACTATATTGCGCCCACAATTTCACCTAAACCAAGTACCCACGTTTTGAAATGCATTTATATTGCTTTTATTAGCATTAAACTATAATTGTAATTTCGGTTGATTTCTCTTTTATGATCATCTTGGAAGCGTACCTACTTGCAAATATATGTACAAATTATTGGTACACATTCATTTAGAACCAATGATTTATGGGTTTATTTTCTACTTTATGAAAATAAGTTAGATGTATATTTTAAATATTAATATATTTTATTAATAATTCTTTTATATGGGTTTTTTTTGGATGATTAAGTGGTTGGTATAATGAGATATTATCTCTTTCATCTAGTTTCAAATTTCATGGGGTATATTTGGCCTGTTATGATAAGGCTCAAGGAGCAAGATTCCCCACCTTCGTGGAGTCTCAAATCTTATTAAACCATAAATTTTTGGTATATGTGGCTTAAGAGATGTTAGATATATTCTTGGTGCTATAATAGCAATAGCTAGGTTTGATCTTGGGCCTTCCCTAAATTACTCTAACAAGTTATCAATTCAGCATGGTAAAAAAAGTGCCTACATGTATTGGTTCATTAACTATATTTACTAATGATTGGTCCAAGTGCATGTAGCTATGAAAGAAATTTATAAAATAATTTTGTGTCTTAGTTTAATTGTTTAATGTTTTATTTATTTTTTTGGGTTAAAATATAATGATATAATTATTTGCAACATTGTATTCTTTGTTATTTATATTACATTTTTTAATAATAAATGGATTTAATGCCTTGAAAACCTCTCTAGGACACTCGAATTGTGTAGACTATACAACTTAAATATGCAATTCCAATCAATCCCTATAAATTTAGAGTAAAATTGACCAAAAATATATATTTGAAAAAATATAAAAACATAAAACATAAAATAATTAAACTACTCTTAATTGTACAATCAATATTATCATAATATTCTTTTTGTTGTAAGTGAATATTAGCATTATCTATCAAAATTGTACATTCATTACATACATTGTAGGGACATTCTTGTCCATAAGGATCCAGGGTTCACTGTTGCAAAAGTTGGCCCTATCAGGCTTAATTCCAACTGTATAGCTATTTATATGTCACCAAACTGAAACATAGAACAAGAAAAAATTAAGAGAACCAAAGTCTCCATAAGGTAGGACCAGATGATAAATTGAGCACATGAAAAGAGACAAATAACCCATTATACCGGACTATACCCTGGCCAATTTGAATGCAATGATTTCCATGTCCCTTGCTATGAAGTCGCAATCGCACCAAACTCTAGAAGACAACTAGTGATCCATTCCTTCTCCAACTCTCAACATGGTAATTCTCTAGACCTTCCTTCCCTTATGTCTCCTCCTTACGAAATGACCAGAAGACCATTCCATCAGTTTAACTAGTTGGTAGTGTTCAGTTACCTTTTATTCAAGGCACTACTGAAAAAACCTTTTATTCAAGGCACTACTGAAAAAATTGCCTGGATTTTAAGGAAACATAAGTTTTCTTCCACTTTTAGGCCTTTAAATACCATTAGTAATTCTCTAAAATTGGTTAAGGATTTGCTAGACCCCAAAAGCATGAAAGGGGTCTATATGATCCCTTGTTCTTGTGGGATTCCTTACATTGGAGAAAACGGTAACTCCATAAATAAGAGGATTCAAGAACAAGCTACTAATATTAGGCATTGTAGGACTCGGACCTCTGCTCTAGCTGAGCATGCTGGGAAGGCTAAGCACCATATTTGTTTAGAGGAATCCAAGGTCATTGCTAGGGTTGACCATTTTCATCACCGAAAGTCTAGGGAAGCACTTGAGATTGAAAAAATATCTAAGACCTTGAATAGGGATGATGGTTGGAAGATAAGTAGTTGTTGGATTCCATCCCTAGTCTCTTAGTTGGATTCCTTTCCTCATCTCTTTATTTTTTATTTATTTATTCATTTATTTTATTTTATTTTTATTTTTATTTTTATCCCCTTGTTTTAACTATTATTATCTTTGGTTGTTTTTTGGTTAACCCTTTTTACATTAGAATTAGTTTATATATATATTACATTTCTATCAAAATTGTACATTCATTACATACATTGTAGGGACATTCTTGTCCATAAGGATCCAGGGTTCACTGTTGCAAAAGTTGGCCCTATCAGGCTTAATTCCAACTGTATAGCTATTTATATGTCACCAAACTGAAACATAGAACAAGAAAAAATTAAGAGAACCAAAGTCTCCATAAGGTAGGACCAGATGATAAATTGAGCACATGAAAAGAGACAAATAACCCATTATACCGGACTATACCCTGGCCAATTTGAATGCAATTATTTCCATGTCCCTTGCTATGAAGTCGCAATCGCACCAAACTCTAGAAGACAACTAGTGATCCATTCCTTCTCCAACTCTCAACATGGTAATTCTCTAGACCTTCCTTCCCTTATGTCTCCTCCTTACGAAATGACCAGAAGACCATTCCATCAGTTTAACTAGTTGGTAGTGTTCAGTTACCTTTTATTCAAGGCACTACTGAAAAAACCTTTTATTCAAGGCACTACTGAAAAATTGCCTGGATTTTAAGGAAACATAAGGTTTCTTCCACTTTTAGGCCTTTAAATACCATTAGTAATTCTCTAAAATCGGTTAAGGATCTGCTAGACCCCAAAAGCATGAAAGGGGTCTATATGATCCCTTGTTCTTGTGGGATTCCTTACATTGGAGAAAACGGTGGCTCCATAAATAAGAGGATTCAAGAACAAGCTACTGATATTAGGCATTGTAGGACTCGGACCTCTGCTCTAGCTGAGCATGCTGGGAAGACTAAGCACCATATTTTTTTAGAGGAATCCAAGGTCATTGCTAGGGTTGACCATTTTCATCACCAAAAGTCTAGGGAAGCACGAGATTGAAAAAATATCTAAGACCTTGAATAGGGATTATGGTTGGAAGATAAGTAGTTGTTGGATTCCATCCCTAGTCTCTTAGTTGGATTCCTTTCCTCATCTCTTTATTTTTTATTTATTTATTCATTTATTTTATTTTATTTTTATTTTTATTTTTATTCCCTTGTTTTAACTATTATTATCTTTGGTTGTTTTTTGGTTAACCCTTTTTACATTATATATATATATATATAGCAACTTTAATTAATTTATATATTATAATGTGTGACTAAATTTATTGTTTAACTAATCTTAGTTATTAAAGATTTCACTTAATTGACTAAATCTTATAATAATTCTAGTTTTTATTCTTTTTATTCGTTTGGTTTGTTGTGATTTTCAATTTTTAGATATATTTTTTATTTTTTATTTTTATTTATTTAATTAGCTATTTATTTATTTATTTTATTCAACTATATTGACTATAATATTTTATTTCATTAACGTTAAATTTCATTAATTTATAATTGGATTTTTGACCTGATCATTGCATTTCTGAAATTTATTTAATGATGGATTTAGATCAACACAACCACCATTCTCCCGATGATGAACTGCACTAAGTAGTTCGAAACGCCATTCTGAAATTTATTTATTGATGGATGCAAATTAGCACAACCACCACTCTCCTAATGATGAACTACACTAAGTAGTTCGAAACGTGTCCTTTCTCAACTCATTATGTGATTTTTCGGAAGATTTCTAATTAAACTAGATATGGATCACAGAAGCTTACACTCTCAAATTACACATTGTTTTTTTGCACTCTAAAATAAATTTGTAACAAATGAAATTTGATCTCTCTCGGCTCATGTTAGATCCATGCTTTAGATGGATATATGTTGGTTCTACAATCTAGTATGAGGGACATGTGTAAGTATGTCACTTCCTCAAAAACATAATAACAAAAATTAATTAACCATATAAATAAAAAATTAAAAATATATTACAAAACAATCAGTTGTTGATATTTCACTTTCACTCTTCAAGTAATAAATACAATATTTCGATATCTATCTTAGATAATATAATTTTACTGAGATAAAATAATTTAAAAAATTCTCAGATGCGGGTGAACATTGAAGGCGAGCATACGACGAGCCCAATACGTGACACATGGCTTAGCCACATGTACACGCATGGGCTCAAGCCACGGGCATTAATACCTACCAACTGCTCTCAACGTTGTTACATTAATTCGCCCGATAGTCGATGTGGCCACGACCCTTTCAAAATGCCTCCGCGCTGCAGCATTCCTCCATCGCCTTCAAGCTACATCTGTCCCTCTATGGTCTCAGAGCCAAGCTCTAGAACGGCCACAGGGATGCGGTGCAGCCTCTATTGTTGTATCGTTCTCACCCCTGGTCACCTCTTTTCCCATAGCCTCCATTGTAGCCTCAATTTTGCTTCAGATCCTTCGGTTCCTTAGACTTATGTTCCTTCAGCTCCTCAGACCTCTATTCCTTTGGCTCAGCTCTCTCAGCCCATCACCAATGCCGCCAACAGCTCCATTATTCCAAGGCGCCATCGAATGCACTGCTACCAAGGTAGTGGGTGTGGGCGGGCAGGTCGTCCTCTGCATTCCATCCATTTAGAGTCTTCTTCTCAGTCACTTGAGGATTCCTTTGGCCATTATCCTGCTACTCGCAGCGGCAGAGGCCGAGGTCTAGCCTTGAGGCGGTCTCGCTCTGTCTCTCCAGTTGGCACTTTGGTGTTGCGCCACCCCACTAGTCACTCCTCCCCGCCTTTGCCTCATTTGGAGACACTGCCCTCTCCGTCCACCATGCACTCTACTCAATTCCATTACAACTGCACTATGGACTGCCCTCGTATCACAGCCACCATCTCCATCAACTTCAAGGAGGAAGCTTCCCTTGCGGCTATCCAGAGCCCCAGAAAAAAGCTCAGAAAATCCACCATTGACTCGGCGCTTCAACTGCCTTCACGAAAGTTTGAAGCTCTTCCCATCATTCAAGGCGCCCCCTCTTCCAGTAGCAAAGGCAAGGGTAGCAGCGACAGCGATAGCGGTGGGATTGGTGCAGCGATGACAGTGGATTTACCACAGGCATGTCTGTAACGCTGCCATTACTCCCCGAACATGCCCACTCATGACAGGTGGATGACACCTCCAATGAGTACAGGTGCCTAATTGTGGAGGAGCCACCGCATCTGCACAATGACACCTAACTTCTACAGGTTTCATTACAGTATGGGTTTCTTTTTCTGGGTTATTATGTCCCTCTTGGATACTCTCGTAATTATCTATTATTTTTTGTATGAAGTTGGTTTCCCCGTTGTGGGCAGTTGCAGTAAGACTGGTTTGACTGGTTTCCCCTTCTGGGGCAGTCACCATTTTGTTCTTTTGACATATAATGCCTCTAGAATTGGCTAGTTCAGCAATTCCAGAGGCCAAACTCTCCTTGTATCATATGTTATATTAATAGAATTTAGACTTACTTAGAAAAATAAATAAATAAATAAAAATTATATTTCTCTTATAAATATCTCAATATAGAAGGTGAATAAATCGTTTGAATATTCATATTAACTAATATATTACAGTATGAAATTTTTCTCTACATAAAGTGTATGTTTATATTTATGTGTGTATTAATGTTAACCTTAACTAGAAAGGAAAAAGTAATTAAAGGTAAATTAGAGTAGTTACTTCATAAAAAGAGGAAAATGTGTAACTCATTCAATTTTTAATATAAAATATCAATAATGATAAAATATCAAAATACACTCCTGGATGTGGGTGATTAATTGGAATAAATGTGCAGCTCCACCGCGCGGTAGCCCGCAGGGCCACATGGCCTCGCATGGCTCATGCGGCTTGGCTATTAATGCCCATAGGCAGAGGACTGACGCCATCAATTTGTCCTTGCAGAGCTTTAATGCTAGCCTCCTTAACTGCCCTCGTCGCTGCCATTTTCCATTCTTCATGGATTCAGGTGATTCCTCCATCGCCGCCGCTCCCTATCGGTTGTCTGTCCATTTGAATTTGATGCTCCGGCCCTCCATCCGCCATTCCATTGAGATATTTATCCTTCATCCTTCCCTCCGCCATCGCTATGATCTTTCGGTCCCTCAGTCTTCCACTTACCCCGCTCTTCAGTTGGACGCCTTCTACCTCCTCTCCCTCTACAAGCCCATCCATTCCACGCTGATGCCTTCAAACGCTTCCATGCCACGCGGAAAAAGGATGAGGTGCCACAGGGTTTGAGGACGGGGTCAACCCTCTCGCTTGCCTCATTCTCTCCACAACGATGATTCCTCTCCCCAGGTGATAGAAACTCGGCATCCTTGCGCAATGATGGCTCTGGACCGGTGGAATTCACTGTCAATATGAATTCTATGGAGGCCCCAGAGCTGCACCAGGTCTCGGCCCTCTTCTCGCTGCGAATCGCTGACGTGCCTTCCTCCTAGGGCTCTCGAAAGCATCTGCGGAAGTCCACCTTGACGCCAGCCCACTCTCAGCTCTACAGAAAGATGGAGGCTCTCCCCACAAAAACTATTGATCACTCCTTGGACAACGAATGTGGTGACAGCTTCGCCAAAGATGATAGCGCCGCAACTCAGGGAACACGCTCTACCACAACGTCTGAACCGACTGCCCAAATGTCAAAGCAGGATGGTGACTCCTCAGATGAATATAGATGCTTCATTGTGGAAGATCCACCTCTAGAAGACCTAAAAAATGACAAGTCGGGACAGGACTAGCGCCAGGAGACCTCCCTTCTTAGCTAGTAACACTTTCAATACTGCTTTTTTTCTTTACTTTTGTATGCACAGTATGCTTAAATTTTGGTTAACTAAGTTACATGCTGGTTTCCCCACTTGGTGCAACACTGCAACTCGGAACTGGCTTAACCTCAGCACTGGTTTCCCCAAAAAGTACAGTCCTAATTCTGCTATTTTGAACATTCTTCCCGCTGGAATTGGCTAGTTTTGCAGCTTCAATGGGCAAAGCTTGACATGTAATATTTTTTGTACCATATAAATAGAATTAGCTTTACTTTAAAAAAAAAAATCAAAATACATAATTTAAACAATGAAAAATTATCACTATAGATTTATATTAATCACATATTTACGGAGCAATAAAATGGATTAATTAAAGTGTAAATAATTTTTCAAGTTTGAGATTTGATCCCTCTAGGTTTTTGGTAGATCCATGGTTATAATACGTTTATATTGGTTTTACAGCCCACTGTGAATGAAATGTGTAAGTAGGTTTTACAACCCAGTGTGAAGGCGATGTGTAAGTATGTCAGTCTCTTTTTAAATAAAAACAAAATATTCTCTAAATAGAAAAGCAATGTCCAATATAATATATATATATATGTTATGCATTGTTAATTTGTTGTCCATATGACCTAATATCATATGAAGTAATTAAAAGTAAAAACAATATGTGAGTAAGATGTTTAAACATCATGCTTTTCAAAAATATTTTAATACATGATATCAACTTTATATATATATATATATATATATATAATGCTAAAAAAAAAAACTTTAATGTAATATAGAATAAAATATGAAATGGGAAGTTATGAATATAATATTTTAATATGAATTAATATAAAATGGCTTAATAAACATGTTATGTAATCTCTATAACATTAAAAAATGCAACTTAAATAGTAAGAAATTACACATTGTTTTTTGCACTCTAAAATAACTTTGTAACAAAAGAAATTTGATCCCTCTCTGACATTCAAGCTTTAGATGGATCTATGTTGGTTCTATGATCCAGTATGAGGGACATGTGTAAGTATGTTGTGTCCTCAAAAACATAATAAAAATAATTTTGGTTCATATCGGCCAAACAAAAAAGATAAATAAATAACCATATAAATAAACAATTAAAAATATATTACAAAACAATTAAACCACTTGTTGATATTTCACTTTCACTCTTCAAGTAATAAATACAATATGTAGATATCTATCTTAAATAATATAATTTTACAGAGATAAAATAATTAAAAACTAATTATATTTCTCTTATAAATATCTCAATATAGAACTTGAATAAATTGTTTGAATATTCATATTAACTAATATATTTCAATATGAACTCTCTCTCTACAGAAAGTGTGTGTTTATATATACGTGTGTATTAATGTTAATCTTTTTTTTTATAAATTTCGCAAGACCTGTCAATTTTCTATTTTGTAAAGAGCAAGTTGCTATACAAATTTCACAGTTATTGGTAGCCTCAACCTGCCCGAAGGAAACCAGGTCTGTTGGCCACCTCAGAGAGTTATAAGCCAACCAAAATTGATATTGTTTTTTCCTTCTACTGTTAGCTAATATCCCTTTGCTATGTCCATAAAAAATACAAATAAAACAGAGGCAATACTTAATATCTTCAAAAAACATACAAAAATAAATTTATGGAAGTGTTAACCATCTGAAGAATCAACAAGTGTCGGGTCTTTTGCATTTGACCCTGGCATCTCAGCTTGTTTCATGTTCAGGAGCTGCTGTTCAATCCTTCATATTCACGCATTTGCTTGTATTTGCGCCTTTGTCATTTCCCGCATATCCTATTTAATCTGCTGAAGCTCGAAAAGCATTAAAGGATTGACTTGCTTTTCTGGCATGCTCGACATCGCCTTTGCTAAAACACATTTAATTTTCCAATATGTCTTGACAGATTGTTGGAATAAAGAAACTCTTCCTCTGGTATTACTTGAATCAGAGATCAAATCTATTCTTTCCTTTTGCTCTTGAATATCATCATCCTCATCATCACTATCCCTTTCCCAACCCTGTATAGTTTTACGAATATGCTTTGGAATCCCTATTTCATAAGTATATGCTATATTTTCAAGGGTCTGCTGATGACTCTTTCTTCCTCTTTTGCTTGGACCAACTACCTGGGGTGGTTGTAACTTCCTCCCTTTGCCTTTTTTCATTCTGTCCTGAATGCTACTATCTAAACTTATGACTGACAGGGACCCTGTATATCGAACAATAGCAATTATATAAAACTTAGGATCAATAGTAAATTCCAAAAATTTATGATTTACCCGAATAGTGGGGCATGTATTGCGTTTTTCAATAATTCGGATATTGACATATTGTGCCTTCTCTTTTCCAAAATACTTCCTCCGTTGACTGAACAATATAATGGTTTTCTGGGTAGCTAAAACTGTATTCGCAAAACAACTTGAGTTCCGATTGACCCCAAGAAAATGAGAATTAATATAGTGATAATTCCTAATTTGAAGGGGCTTCTCTTTACCCACTTAGGGGAAGGATTTATAACAGCAAGAAAAAGAAATGCAGTTGGATTTCCTTTTAAATTGAGGGTGAAAACTGAAGTGGCAGAACAAAAAAAGGAACCAAGCATCTATATGACCTTCATGCTTTTGAATAAAAATACCAGACTTAACCAAACCTTTCAGAACAAAGGAAACCAAATTCCAGAGCAGACCTTCAAAAATATTTTCGAAGCACATATTTACCCTATACCCCCAGACATGACTGAGGTGCTGTAAAAGCAACTTAAGAGAATTACCAGGGACTTGACTTTTCAAATCATAACAAAAGCAACAACTAAACCCATACCTTATGACAATATTGAGATAAATATAAGGATGATAACCAGGGCTGCGAAAACAGGGTCAAATTCTGAAGTGAACCCCCTCTATCATTACATGCAAATCGTAAAAAACAAAAAAACAAACCGGAAACGATAATAGCTCTGCATGGCCGGTAAGAACTTCTGAGTTCATTAATGGTAGATGAACAAGAAAACTTAAAATTGAGACTAGAGTGATGAGAACTAGAACATACCCAGAAAACCTATGCCCCCTATGCTAAAACTCTTTCTCTTTTAGATCTCCTGTCACTGCTTGTGTCCAAGTTATGGCTCTTGTTTGAATTAATGTTTTTCAAGAGAAAGTAAACCTTTTCAATCTCCTACCCCACATCCGACGGCCCATCACGGTCTCTGCCATGCATTTATGGTATGAACCTATTTTCATTGTGATGATAAGATAGGCGTGTGCGTGGTTGATACCACCACGTGGATTTTAATGTTAGACTAAGTGGTCAACTGACACGCACACCACATGGCGTCGTCATGCTGTCGTCTCCTGTTAGGTGGCACCCCGATCGGGGATCTTCGCTGCCACTTAAATCTCTATCTAGAATGAGTTGGAGAGAGTGTAATTCAATATTCCAGATTCTAGCCCTTGGCGTGACATCCAAATGTCGCTCATTATTGCTACAACCCCAGTTTTATAAGTAATTTTTCGCCTCATTACCTTTTCTGCGAACATGCATTGGTATCAGATACTGGACACCTTTGATCAATAAGCTTATTTCCTGAATGAGATTCGTCATTCTCCATCTTTTACTTATCTTTTCCCAAGCTGAGCCTTGTTGTAATTTACGTAAAATTCCAGTGACCATTGTCGAGTATCCTTCTACAATTAGTCACTGATAATTTTCTCTTTTTGCTATCAATAACCCTTGTTTTACTGTTGTCAATTCTGCTTCATTATTAGTTGCATAACCCAAATCCAGAGCATAGACTCGACAAACTTCCCCACGAGAATTTCTAAAAATCCCTCCTGCTCCTGCTTGTCCTGGATTGCCTTTTGATGCACCATCATAATTAAGCTTAATAAAACCATTCTATGGTACCTTCCACCTATCTTCTATATTTTGACGGAGGTTTATATTTCCAAAGGTTTCGATATAACATTTCAGGTTTCAAATCTAAACTTGCAAGCATTTGAGTTTCTATACCTTCCGTCTTCCAATCATCCTATGTCCAATTTTCCACTAAAATTGTTTCTCTTATATTCGCAATCATCTTTTGCCATATTTGGTTAATTGTTTATTCTTCTCCTCTGAATATACGGTGGTTCCTTTCTTTCCATATGCCCCATAAAATAAATCCAATAGATAACTTCCATGCTCTATTCAATACTTCACATTTAAAACCTCCTTTGCACCAATTATTAATAGTTTCATTTATATTTGTATTATCTTTGTCTGTTTGTCTGAAAGTCCTTACAATACTACTCCAAAGAAACTCCGAAGTTGGGCAAGTGTTTAGAAGGTGTTCTATTGATTCATTTGTTGTTCTGCATGTGTAACAAAAGGATGATCCATACATTCCTCGCTTCTGCAGGTTGTCCCATGTAAGAATTTTCCGATGACTTAATAACCAGAGGAAATATTCTACTTTTGGCCAATGTTTTAATGCCTAGATTTTCCTCCATATCGATCTTTCATTATTAATGATATTCTGAGACTGAATGTGATATCTCCTCTGTATAGTGAACATTCCTTTACTTTGATAACCCCATCTTAGAATATCACTTCCGACTGCATTGAAAATTCTCCTTGTTTCCAATTCTTTTTCAAGGTTAATCCATTGTTGTGTTTCTGGTGCTTCTGGCCAGTGGGTTTTCTCTTTCCATCTTCTCCACTGGCTATTCTGATGTTGAAACCAATAATTTTTAATTAATATGGAATTTGGAGTATTTGTGAACAGTAAGATTTCTCCTAAATGAAGTCTACTAAATATTTTTTCTCTTTGTTGCCATGAATCTTCCCAAAAGAGTGTCGTTTTGCCTTCCCTCACTTCCCAAAAGCTATGATTTCGAATTAAATTCTTTTTTATTGCTGCAAGATCCTAGATTGAAGACTCTTTCGGTACTATGTATACTTTTAGTTTACTTGTTACGGATTGAGGCATACCATATTTTTTCATAGATCTTGCCCTCCTTGGATCCATCTCCACGTCAATTTGGCCCCCATAACTTGGTTTAAAACATATGGGTCACGCAGTCCCAGTCCCCTTTCTGATTTAGGTTTAATAAGTTTATCCCATGAAAGTAAAGCCCATTTCCTATTAGCCTGTGCACCTTGCCAAAGAAACTTCTTAAACATATTAACTAATTGGTTACAAATGCTTTTTGGACAAGCTCTCCCTGATAATTGATAGAGAGGAAGAGATTGAGGAACTGATTTTAACATGATGAGTCTACCTGGAGCATTCAGAACTCGAAATGCTCAATTATGAAATCTTTTCTCCACTCTTGAAATGAGATCCTTCCAGTCTGCAATTATTAATGGAGCAATTTTTAAAGGGATTCCCAAATACTTCATTGGAAAAGAACTAATTTTGAAGCCTAGCGTTATGGCTAGAAATTTTTGAGTTGCAGTATTAGAATTGAAGAAATAAACATTTGATTTATTAGTATTAACAAGAGTGCCTGATGCCTCCATGAAAATTTCCAGGATCTTTAAAATAGATTTTGCCTCTCTCACCAAAGCCTGACAGAATAAGAGAATATCATCAACTAACTGCTGATGCATCAAGGAAAGATCAGGTCCCCATAATTTTAAACCTTTTATTTGTCCTTCTGCTAGATGAGCCTTGATCAATATTCCCAATCCTTCCACAGCTAATATGAATAGAAATGGTGATAGAGGATCTCCCTGTCGGAGACCCCGAGTTATATTAAAAGGCTGGGACGGAATTCCATTAAGTAAGATGGATAAATTAGGAGATGATATAAATGACTGAAGCCAATGCAACCATCTATCATCAAATCCAAACGCCTTCAATACAGCGATAAAATAAGGCCAGTGAATCCGATCATATGCTTTAGAAAGATCCAATTTAATGAGCATTCCTTTCATTTTCAACGTCTTTAGTGAGTGAATTGCTTCCTGGGCAGTAACAATTGCATCTAAAATTTGTCTTCCTTTAACAAAACCAGTCTGTTCCGGAGAAATAAACCTTGTCAAGAGGTTTTAAGTCTATTTACCATGATTGTAGAAATAATTTTGTAAATGACATTGCAGAGAGCTATTGGTTTGAAACCAACAGGAGTGTCCGAATTTTCTTGTTTCGGTATAAGAGTTAAGAAATTTGCATTAAGAGCAGGATAAACATTACGATTTCTCCTGGATTCTTATACCAATTCCAAAATGTCTCGACCCATGAAATTCCAGGTGGCTTTAAAGAATTCAGTTGTGAAGCCATCCGTACTAGGAGCTTTATTCCTAGGCATATTAATTACACCTTCTTCAACTTCTTCCATATTGATTTCCCGTAGTAAAGCTAAATTATGCTCTCTAGAGACTACTGACGGGATGAGACTTGTTATTTTATCAATAGCTTCCTGTCTATTATGATTATATTTTGTAAGAAAATTTCTAAAATGATCTACAAGCACCTTTTCCATTTCCTCATGTTGAAGCAGTCGGTTTTCATTTTGATCTTTTAATGAGAAAATCCTATTGTGCCGCCTCCTTTGTATCATTTTTTACGGAAAAAATTTGTATTTCTCTCTCCTTCCTTTAACCACTGGATTCTAGATTTTTGCTTCCACAAAATCTCTTCTTGTTTTCTACGTTCTTCTAGGAGACTGAGTGTATTTCCTTCTTCAACTGCTAGTGCTTCTGTCCTGCCATCTAGGATCATTCTTTGCTGGATTTCTTTCATTTTATCTTTTAACCGAGTCTGATCCTGTTGAATATTTCCAAATTATGTTTTATTCCATCTTTTCATTTCTGTCTTCAATTGCTTCAATCTAAGCTGAAAATAATGCATCTTATTTCTATCTGTAATCTGATTAGTTTCCCACTAGTGTTTAGCTTTTTCCATAAATCTTGGATCTCTTAACCAAAATAATTCGAACCAAAATGGTCTATTCTTCGGAATTTCTTTTGCATCTAATTCTATTCGTATCAGCCAATGATCTGATCCAAGCGTAGGTAGAATCACTGCTTCATAGTAGGCATCTAGACTCACAAGAGCTTCCAAGGCTATAAAGCGATCCAACCGTGATACTATTTTTTGTCTTTCTCCACGTCTGTTATTCCAAGTAAAATTCCCATTCACTGTGGGAATGTCTACTAAGTGCAGATCCATCAACAAGTCTCTAAAAAGTTCCATCTTTGGATCTTCTCTTCTTATACCTCCTTTTTTTTCTATCAAGTTTAGTATCATATTAAAATCTTCGCCAATAAGCCAATATTTTTCCTGATGCATATTATTTAAAGTCCTTATACTTTTTAAGAACTCCTCTCTTTCTCCTGGAATTGGAGGACCATAAACAGCCGATATAAGAATCCTTTCTTGTGATCTAATTTGTCTAAAATTTCCTGTTAGAATTCTCGAAAGACCCATCCATTCTTCTACTACTATTTCTGCTGGATTCCATAGAATAGCTATTCCCCCTGCCGTGCCTCTAGAGTCAATTTCCATCACCTCAAAACAGGGTTTGAAAGATTGAAGAATATGTTCAAGCTTCTGTCCCGATACTTTAGTTTCTTGGATTAACATTACCTGGGGTTTCTCTGTTTTCAATCTTCCTTTAGATATCTTTGTTTGCCTTTACTATTAAGGCCTCTAATATTCTAGGAGATTACTTTCATTAGGTAACTTTGGGTAGTTGTTGAAATACCGTTGTTAACGGTATTATCTTTCCTGTATTAATCAACATCTATCCAACAAGTTGTATGGATTCATGCAATGTCCTTATACCTCTTTTCTTTGTTCCTTTGGGTTGTGGGTTAGGGTTATTGGAGGCAGCTTGTTCTATTTCTTGAACTTCCTTGTGCGCTTGAGATGTCAAATAGTGTTCAAAGGTTTCTTTATAAAGTTTCTTTTGATCTGCAGGAATGAAACTATCATCTAGATTCCTCCATTCATACAGAAGGCGTTTCAATACTCTTTCTTCAGCACTTAGGTCCTCTTTTTTCTGTTCTACATCCATAGGTGTCAGTTTTAACATACTATTTTCTTCAGTCTCAACATTTTCCTGAACTGCTTTGCGTTTTATTGACAGATTTTTCTGAGTCGGAGTCCCCTGACCAGGGCCTGTGCCATCTTCCTCTGCCTTTGCAGTTGACGGTTCTCCTTCTTCCTCCAAAATTTCATAATGGTTTGATGAGGGTTTTTGAACTGGTGGGTTTTGCAAACTGGCCTGGTTATGAGCATTTCTCGAGGCTTTGTTACTGCGCTTTTTGTTTGTCACAGTGATGAATTCATCTTCTCGCTGGCGGCTCTGTTCAGGATTTGAAGATCGACGATTTGGTTGCTGTTCATTTACATTTAAAGGGCATTATTTATAAAGATGCCCATACTCATGGCATCTCTGACATCTAAAAGGGATATGTTCATAGTCAAGAAGCTGTGGCCAGATTTTCCCTTCATATTCTAACTCAATCATTTCAGGCAATGGCTCAGAAATATTCATATATACATAGATTCTAGCAAAAGAAGTATAACAACCATGGCGAGTAGTTTCTGCTATCTTAACAAAACTGCCTAAAGAGTTCCCTATACCTTCCAAGATATCTGGATCCCAGAAATCCTTTGGAAGGCAAAACAGCCAAACCCAGATAGGCGCTGCAAGAAATTGTTCTTGGTCTGGATTATAACATTCCTCCCACTGTCTAAGAAAGAGCCCTGCACTGTTATAAAAATATGGCCCTCCCTCAAAAATTCTTTCGTTGTCTAACAAATTAGTAAAAATTAATGTAAAAAAACCCCTAGCCCCAAATTTCAGATTAATATGACCCTTGGGTTGCCATTTTATTTGTATCCATTTTAATAAATCTTTTTCTGCAAGCCAAATACCAATAAACTTACAAATTAGAGCATGATACTTCATGTAACTCCTGTGTTCATCTAGTTTGGTTGCTGGAATTATAAATCTAGGTTTCTTCACTGCTCTTGGCAAGCATTGCCCCTTTGTTTTCGCCTGCCAATTTGCTCCCAAAACCGGATTTGTTCTCTGATGTGAGGTTCCAGATTGCTGTTGTCTGCTGGTCTTATCTCCGCTTGTGACATTGTGGTAGGAGGGGGTCAGTCCCCCTCTCGATGGAGCCGCCATCACCGTACCGGTCAACTTGAATATCCGTAGCACACCTTAGTCACGAAGTTTTGAAACCCTAGCTAATTTCGTTCTTCTTGGAGCTTATCTCTCTCCTTCATCCTGCTTCTTTTTTAATGTTAACCTTAGCCAGAAAGCAAAAAGTAATTAAAGGTAAATTAGACTAGTTACTTCTTAATAAGAGGAAAATGTGTAACTCATTCAATTTTTAATATAAATTATCAATAATGATAAAATATCAAATTATACAATTTAAACAATGAAAAAATATCACTATAGATTTATATTAATCACATATTTACCAAGCAATAAAATGGATTAATTAAAGTGTAAATATTTTTTCAAGTTTGAGATTTGATCGCTCTAGATTTTTGGTAGATCCGTAGTTAAAATGCATCTATATTGATTTTACAACCTAGTGTGAAGGTGATGTGTAAGTATGTCAGCCCCTCTTTAAATAAAACAAAACATTCTCTAAGTAGAAAAGCAATGTTAGGCTATAATAAAAATAAATAAATACATGTTATGCATTTTTAATTAGTTGTCCATATGACCTAATTTCATATCAAGTAATTAAAAGTAAAAACAATTTGTGAGTTAGACGTTTAAACCTTATGCTTTTCAAAAATATTTTAATACATGATATCAACTTTATGTATATATAGAAAAAAAATGTTAAAGAAAATATTTTAATATCTTATAGAATAAAATATCAAATAGGAAGTTATGAATATAATATTTTAATATGAATTAATATAAAATGGCTTAAAATACATGTTATGTAATCTCTATAACATTCAAAAATGCAATTTAAACAGTAAAAAATTACACATTTTTTTTTTAACACTAAAATAAGTTTGTAACAAAAGAAATTTGATCCCTCTAACTCATGTTAGATTCATGCTTTAGATGGATCCATGTTGGTGGATAGAACAAACAAGTAAGAAAATCTTTACACAACTCATGAGGTGTATATTAATTGGTTTGTGTGGGATTTAGTCTCTACCAAGCTTCATATTCAAATTTCATAGGGAAAAGTTGAGAATAAGAATCATCTTTAAGAAAATTAAACTATTCAAAGAAACATCCAAACTCGACCGCTTCACACAATCTTAATAATAACATCTCATTAATAAGTAAATTGCTATTCCATCTAACATTAATACTGGTTCCAACCTTATCTCAATTTAATTTTGAAAAAAAAAACTCACAAAATTTACTTCAAACAAATTTTCAATTTTCACACATTATCAATTTTCATGCTTAAAAAACTCGCAAAATTTACTTCAAACAAATTTTCAATTTTCATGCTAAAAAAAATTTGCAAAATTTACTTCAAACAAATTTTCAATTTTCACACATTATCAATTTTCATGCTAAATAAATAAGAAAACCATCTTTACACAAAGTTGAGGAGAGGAGATAAAAATGCAGGGTTTTCTTCACACCTTGTTGCATTTAACTCATTTTTAAGTATCTTTGAAATTCCCAAGTTGTAACTTTATGGTGTGCCTATGCTACTTGGTTGATTTCCTTACATAACTAAAATATGCAATTTATTCCGCCGAGCAATTCGTAAAAACCTTAAGCAAAATCAATCCCCACCTAAATGAGTTCTTCTGTTTGAAATACAATGCGAAAGGCTCAGCTAAGACATACCATGACTTCACAATATTTAGAATTCTACACCACATTAATATAGGTTAAATTGTAGGTTGCACATTGCCTAAGTTCTATCACTTATTAATATATTTTTGATGTGTACAACATGAGAGAACCCAAAAGCTAGGACAATTTAAATGTGAACTTCTAGTTATAGTGGGCAAACATTGATGGTGAGATATTGTTTTAAAGTTTGTATTTTTAATTAATATTATTTATGTTTTATAATTTTATTATAATTCAAATTGTGAATCCGCGGATGGCTCACTAAATTTTAAAAAATATGTTAAAATCTTTATTTAAAAATTTATATATTTTTATATTTTAAAGATATGCATTTTTAATGACGTATTTATTATTTTTAAAAATTTTAATATATATATATATGTTTATAACATATTTATATAAAAATATTTGTATTATTAGAATTTTGGCTTATGTGATCTATTGAGTATTAGAATAGAATTTTTTCGATAATAATCACATGCAAATGAATTTGGTATAGAACCAACCAGTGTGATTCATCATGTGACTATTACCAAAAAATTCTATTCTAATATTTGTTATTAATTTAGAAAATTGTAGGATTATTTTAATATTAAATTTTTTGATAATTTTTATTTTTTTAATTTTAAATATATTGTGAATAAGTATGGTTGTGTGTGGATTTAACTAAGACATTTATAATTAGGGAGTTTCAAAAATATTAAAGTAATTTTGTAGTTTTTTTTGTTTTGACCAATTTTTACCATCTGTTCATGTTAGGTCAAGTTTTTTTTTAGGTTGAAGCATAATAGAATAGGGAAGGAATTGAAGCATGTCTTCACATAGTACTAGTTCTCATCTTGAGAGATGCACAAGAATTGTTTGAAATCAAGATATACACTTCAAATCATGCTAGTAGTGCAATGCTTACACACATTGATAATTTGTGACCTCTTAAAGCAATACACTCTTTGACATGGTATGTTGATACTCCACCTATCATAAAGAGAGGATTTGAAGCATGTCTTCACATAGCACTAGCTTTCATCTTGAGAGATCTACAAGAATTGTTTGAAATCAAGATATACACTTTAAATCATGTCATTAGTACGCTACTTACACATATTGATAATTTGTGGCATTTTAAAGAATACATTCTTTGACACGGTATGTTGATACTCCACCTATCATAAAGAGCTTTGCTCCATTAGCAAGGTTTATCGACAATGGAAGCAATATATATGCAATAAGAAATGATCATCTACTTTGACCATAAACCTCTACAATTTATATAAATACAAAGCAACTTGTAAAATGACCACATTTATAAATTGTTCAAATACATTCAACTTTTTTTTTATCAACTATATATATATGGAAATATTATCTCAATTAACTTATATTATAATACTAACCATAATTCTCACTTTTTATTATAACAAAATTTCAAAACTAAAATTAAAAATACAACATTGAAAACTATATCTTAAATAACAAAATTTTGTAATATACTCACACAGTCATTTCTTAGATAACAAAATTTCGTAATATACTCACATACATATGACTATTATTAAATAAAATAATGTATAGTAAAATATTTCAATATTTCAATCACTGTATCACTAAAACATTTATCTCATATCACTAAGGCATTTCTTATCTTTTTTTAAAAGTAAATTGAAAAAGAGAAAGTGATCAGTATCATAATGGGTCCATGAAAGACACTAGGAATGTTTGTGTACCTCTTTGATCCAATTCTCACATCAACTACAGCTTCTGGAGTGGAAGGTGTACCGTGATGATCCTTTGAATGAGAAAGCAAATTAGAAAAGAAAGTGGGCTCCTTGTTCAAGAAAGATGGTGGTAAGAACAAATCATATTTTGGGATATTCAAAAAGGCAATGTCACCACTTGGAGACAACCTTTACCATTTTAGGGGATGTGATATGTGCTAAGCTGAGAAGTTCAAAAGCTGCTTTTAATGAATCTTTAAGTGATGATTTTCAAACGGCATCTGTAGTTTATTTAATTCTTTAACCTGTATTCAAGTAATCTAATTATTTCCTCTCATTCTAATCATGGAATGGAATAAGCATACAGTGCTTATGTACCATGGTGCATGAACATTAAGTATGTGATTCTTTTGAGGAATTAAGTACGTGTTTTTATAAATACTTTTCAATGAATGAGAGTTTATGTAAAATAAAGTCATTGCTTTGAAAATTGTGTTTTTTTAATGTTTTTTATTTATTATAAAAATAAAATAAAATATAATATTATGTTAAATATTTATTTATTAATTATAAAAACATATTTTACAATTATAAATTTGTTATATAGAGATAATTTAGTGAAATTATTTTGAAATAATTTTAATATTTGTAATTTTTAAGTTTGAAATTTATTTATTTATTGGGTAAGATTTTGATGTATAAATAAGAGTAAATAAATTATTTTTCTAATTAGTTAAAAAATATTTAAAATGGAGTAATAAGTTACTTTCTTAGTATGGATCCCTTCCTTTTGTACAACTTAATTTCATTTAATTCAACATCACACTCAACTCTACTTCATATACTTCATATTAATATAGAGGATTTTTCATTTTAGTGTTTTTACTTCTTAAAGATTTCGCATTATTATAAAGCTTAGTTTATAATAACAAAAATGGAGTAATAAGTGAAAAGTTACTTTCTTTGTAAGGATCTCATTTTTTTTTTGTACAAATTAATTTTATTCAATTAAACATCACACTTAATTTTAACTTCAAATTAAGATAGGGGTTCTTGCATTTGTGTTTTTACTTTTGATAGATTTGGCATTATTATAAAGTGTAGTTTAGCTTGTTGTTATGGGCTTTTTGTAAATAATGGTAGAAACCACATTTCTTCTCAACGATAACTATCATGATTTTAACAATTGAAAAGGTATAAAATATTAACTAGTAGTTTCATTCTTAGAAATTATGTGGTTTAGTAGAGAGGCTTATTCTATAACCTAGTATAAGAGTGATGCGTAATATCTTTTGTGCTCAATATGAAGTCCCGTTTAAAAGAAAATTAAAATATTATCTAATAGAAAAGCAATGTCAGCCATAATAAAAAATAAAAATGAATATGTTATGCATGTTTACTTAGTTTTTCATAAGACATAATATAATTTCGTGTTAACTAATTCATTTTAATATCAGCTTTAGAAAAAACATAAACATATATGTATATATATGAACCACAATAAAATGTCTCGGGGGGGTGGGGTGGGGGGGCTCAATTAGCTAATCCAAGAAATGTGAAATCGTTGAAACTCAAAAGACATAGGTTCAAATTCCCCCTATTGTCACCTCGAATACAGGGAGGACGACATATCGTAGCTCCCCAAAGGTTTACTGGTAGTTACGTGTCAGGCTGGATGTTGGGTTCCTCTAGGTCACAAAAATAATAAAAAATGAACCATAATAAAAAATTTCAATGTGCAAAGAGAAGAAGTAATTGAAAGGAAAAATATTTAAAGTAATATTGAAATGTATTTAAAAAATATTTTTTGAGGAGAGCGATGGAGGTTACAAACTACGCTAGGGTTAGTTTTATTTCTCTCTGTAGCCCTCTGCATGGTGCCACCATTTCTCCCTCGTCCGCGTGATGCTATGCAGTTTAGCATTGTTGGACAGCGAAGACACTCTTAACCTGTTGGGTAACTTTCAAAGGGAGATCGTGGCATACCATCCCACAGAAGGGTACATTCCCCACTTCTCTACGCAGACTCCCCTCAAAGGTAAGTCATTGTTCCATTTTGGAAAAATCACTCATGGGTTGGATATCTATGATCTTGTAGAGAAGCAACAAAGCTTTGAAAAGGTGCACAATGCACATATCCATGGTGGGAGACACTACAAGGAAAATACCCTCTAGCGGATGTTTTTGAGGAAACCCTTATAAAAATAGCCCATATATCCGTTTGTAGCAGAGGTCACTAGAGGAGTTTGGTGGGTGGAGGTTTTTGCGGATGTTTTTTTTACGACGCATTTCTCATCATAAAACGCACCAGTGCGTTTGATCCGGATTTTTTTGAAGGAATGCAACATAATACACATATAACCATAAACATTGAGATGCAACAGAAATAATGCTTCCTTTTATTAATAAAAAATGACTTAAATGTGCTTACAGACATAATGTAAATAAAAAACTATGGCGCTAGTAAGCTTATCTTTGAGAAGAGATGTGGCAGCTACAAGCCTATGAATTGTGTTACAAAAAAAATGACTGAAACTTGCTTAGAGGAATAATAGAAATGAGTGGGCGAGGGCACTAGTAGTGTATCCCTAAGAATAGATGTGATGGTTACTGGCCTCTCCACTGTGTTACAATAAGGCTCGAAGGCCTATTTATTGTTGAGAAACAATGCAAAATCTGAAACGTCCAAAAACCTAACCCTAGGAGATGAACCGCCAAAACTGTGGGTCCCGTTTGGGTTAATTGGTGTTTCAACTTCCTGGGGACATAAATTTGGCATCCGATCTTCATTTGACGCGCTCAATAGCTCGTTAAAAATATCTATCGAGGAGTACAAATTTTGGTGTGAGAAACATCGGTCCATGGACCCATGTTTCTCTCGGTTTCCCCAAAAAATGTTGTTTAGGGCCTCAAAACGAATCCGGAAGTTCAGGACCCGAAAAACTGCTAAAAATAGTAAGTTCTGCTAAAACTGCTAAAGAACTGATGGCGAGGGTTCAAATGGAATAGGTGGGCGGCCACCAATATCCACATGGATCATTAGTTCCCCAAAACGGCTCTGGGAGTGTCGGACCCGAAAACATGCTAAAAATAGTAAGTTGTTGGAAGTGAAAAGCTGAAAGAATTAATGGTGCGGGTCCAAATGGAATAGGTGGGAGACCACCGATATCCACGTGGATCATTCCTCCCTCCTTAGGAAGCAATGGTCTCTATTGTGTTAAGTTCCTCCATCGGGGGGGGAATTCTACTGAACTTGGTACTGGATTTGTCCAGGATGTCGCGAACCTGTTGGCAGACGTGCTGGATGTAGATGTGCCATCGGTGGGCAGCCGTTGAAGGATCTGGGCAAAGTTATCCATCATCGCGTTCCTATTTTTCTTGAGGGCCTCCTCGAGCAAGATTTTGATAGGATCTCCTGCTCTCTCGTATTTCTTTGCTTCCGCAATGGGGCGTCGTCAGGGTTTGCGAGGCTGATCTTGCAACGGGTCAACCAGATCAAGCCCGAACTCCTTATACCCTGACCACGTTAGGGACATGCAAAGAAAAATAGAGAAAGAACAGACCTACTCTGATACTACCGATCTGGATTTATGCAGGAACACAACATAATACACATATAACCATAAACACAGAGATGCAACAGAAATAATGCTCCAATTTATTAATAACAAATGACTCAAATATGCTTTAATAGAAATGAATAGCTAGGGCACTGGTAGGCTTATCTCTGAGAAGAGATGTGGTGGCTACAGGTCTCTGAACTGTGTTACATTGAGGCTCGGAGGCCTATTACAGACATCATGGAAATGAGCGGGCGAGGGCATTGGTACCGTATCTCTGAGAAGAGATGTGATGGCTACATGCCCCTCAGCGTTTTATGCAAAACGCACTGGTGTGTATTATAAATTGGTGCACCGAGACACATTTCTCTCCATACAAACCCGCCCGGTGCGTCTAAGTACTCTAGTGCACAGGTTCTCTATATACAAATCGACCCGGTGAATCTCTATAATCTAGTGCACCGTAACAATGTGCGGTGCGCCATTGATAAAACCGCCCGGTGCGTCTCAAAATCGAGTGCACCGACAAAGGGTTAATTTAAAAAAAATTACCAATCGTAAAAACCTCATTTTTACTTGTTCATTTCTCTAGACCTCTCAAGCACCGATGTAAGTTTGTCTTTTGTGAGGTTCCCTGAGCCGCATTGCTGTCGTCCATTGCGCACTGTGTGGAGTTTGAATTTTCGAAAACGGTGGGCAAATTTGTTCTTTTGGATTCCTCAACAAAGTATCCTCCTCAACGCGCAAATGTACAAGTAATCTACTTAATTCTCAATAACTAGACCTTTTAGTGGATTAAATTTTGAAATTAATCATTAAAAAAAAAAAATTATGTGTAGTGCATTCGATTCGTTCAGCTTGCATCTTTAGCGGTGCTGCCTGTAAATTTACAAGCTGCACCGTGAATGGTGTTAATGTAAATTGCACTGAGTTCCGGTGCGGTACCGAGAAAATGTGCACCATTAAAATTTAAAAAATAACATGGCAGTGTAGTCACTATAGGACCGCACCGTTGACTATGTAATTTTGTCAGGAGGGCGGTGCATTGACCAAACTAACCGCCCCGAGGTGGACAGTTTGGTCAACGCACTGCCTGCTCGACAACATTACATAGTCAACAGTGTGGTTGTTTATAGGACCACATCATTGACCATTTATTGTTGTTGGGTGGTGCGTTGAACAAACCGCACAAAAATATTTCCTGGTTGGGTGGTGTGCGAACACTTTTCATGCGCACCAAACACGGTCTGTCATAAAGAAGTACGCACCGGTAACGGTGCGTTACTGTTTTTTTGGGCACACCGAGTGTTTTTTTTTTCAATAATATATATATATATATATATATATATATTTGTAAATACATTTCTCATTTAATAAAAATAAATTATTTAATATGTGAATCATTCAACGACGTCAACGGAGAGAGAAAAGGGAATAATAAGAGCATATGGAGGATTGTTATAACATGATTCAGTTGTGAGAGGCACGGGAGATGGAGATAATTTTGTACCCTCACCCTATTACGGAATCCACCTAGTTTCTCCTAAGGGAGGTAGGCCTCCTCAAGTTCTATGAGGAGGCTGCATTCATGAAGGGGCACAGTGGATTATTGGGACAACTTATCTACAGGTGGGATGCCCACCGACAGGATTTCCAGGTCAGTCCTGGTCAGTGGTACGATTCCACTAAGGAGGACATATATTTTATTACTGGCCTATCTAGGAGAGGGCGGGATTTGCACCAGTTCCCAGATGTCCCCGTCGGTTATGCAGAAGGGAGTATGTTGGCGTACTCCCAGAGATAAATTAGGGATGATATAGTTTCTCCTACATATATTCAAGTGTCCGGTGGTCAGTTACGCATTGCTTCGTTTGGTCCAGAGAAGGTGAGGTGCCTCTCGCTACTACTGATGACCATTGCACGCTATACCAGTGATATGCAACACATCAGTTGCCAGCTTTTATTTTATGTTGATTCTTTATTCTAGGTGCCACGACTTGTGAGATGATCTGTGATTTGTTTGCAGTATTTTTGTACATCATTAGATAAATGTCGTTCTCAGGCACATGGGAGGTTTACCTTCCCTTTTGCTTCAAGGTTATTTTATTTATTTTTTGAGAGGTTTTCGGAGACGAGGCCTACTTTTTTTTCAGAAACTTCGTAGGTCGATGTTGCATCTATGGATAAAAATGTGGGGCCAGATGATGCCCAAGAGGGGTTAATCTGACTTTCCGGCTAGGATATCTACTGATGCAGTAGAGTTGCTAGTCAGTGTTGATGATCACTCATTCGTGATGGTGCCATGTCCATATGCTAGTTTACATTGGCGAGGGTGTACCAACATCCTCTTCACACAAGATGAGCCACCGGATGCGAGAGGTAATATTAGTGTTTTCATTATATTAATATAGTTTAATTTTATTCTCTTAATTAATTAATTAGAATAAAATTTATTCTAACACGTCCCTTAACTTGTTTTATTAAATTGTTTAATGAAATTGTCTAATTATTGATGTGTACTATATATTTTGTAGATATTGGCACATTCGTTGGGGACATGATTCCACCCCCCCGGATGATTTGGGTGTAGATATTGACGATAATATGGAAGAGGCGAAAGATTAGGGTGACAGACCCGATCCTCAGGTGCAGATACCTGCAGGGGTGCGGCATAGGGCAAACACTCGATTCAGGATGGAGTTGGACGATCGATTGTGTGGACTCCTATTTGATGAGGGAGTCTGCACTGCTACAATTAGAGAGATCCAGGCTGATCGTAGTCTCACAGAGCTCTAGAGAGATATGCCCCGCGATATGATGACCCTTATGTGTCATATCCTTGGAGCTTCCAGAGTACTAGTGGCTAGGAGGGATAGGCATCGTAGAGATGCATGACATAGAAGCTCATCTAATGATCATGATAACAGGGGAGTGATCATCATTCTAGTACTTCACCTCCTCCTCCTTCACCTCACGTCAGATATCATGAGCATCCAACACCAAGTCCTGATCAACAGACATCTTCTGAGCAGTTTGCACCATCTTAGCAGACACCTAGTCCTAAGCAGACATGGCCATCGACTAAGCAGAACCTGATCCTGAGCAGGTAGGTCCATCTGAGAAGGTCGTACAATCCACTGAGCAGGTTGAACCATCGAAGACTCATCAACAGGCAGTTCCTAAGCATACTGCACCATCTGATCAGCAAGCACCTCCGGAGAAGGCACGTCATCCATATAAGCGTGAGGCTGCACCATCGATTGAGTAGACCTAAACTAGTACTAGTATTGATGTAGTACCACCGAATATTTGACATTTATATGTAGTTATATTACAGTTGTATATTTTTGACAATATATATATATATATATATATATATATATATATATATATATATATATATATATATATATATATATATATATATATATATATATGGTCAATGTATTTTATGTTCATGTTGTAGTTGTACTTAATTTACATGTTGGTGATCATCATGATGTGTATATTGTTAGGTCATGTTAGATATGTTCATTTAATGTGCAACTTGTAGATAGATGTGTATGTGATAGTAGTTATTTGACATGAGATGTATATTTGATGTTTGTGTTGTGATGATGTTATACAATGCTTGTGTTTTGTTAGATGATCATGATCACGATGATTAGATGATGTTAGCGAATTTGAATGTATTTTTTAGCAGGATGTTTGTACGATGGTTATCATGATCGTGATGTTTATTTTTAATATTAAATCATGATATTTATTAAATATTATGTTGTGATTGTAATTGTAATTGTATGTAAAATTGTAATTGAAATTTTAATTTTAATTGTATGTAAAATTGTAAATTGTAATTGTAATTGTAATTTTAATTTTAATTGTAATTATATGTAAAATATTTGTAAAATTGTAATTGTAATTGTAATTGTATGTATTTTCATGATTCAATTTTATTAAAATTGTAAAATTTGTAAAATTGTAAAATTGTAAAATTGTAAATTTGTATGAATATAAATAATTGTAAAATAATAAATCTAGAAAAATATGAATTTGTGTAACATAATAAAGTTTAGAAAATAATGCAAATAAATTCATGTTTAGAATTATCATTATTTTATTATGATCTTATATAGCAGAAATAACAATATACATTAATACAATTTTTTAAAATTTGAAGATAGCATTCACACACATTAAAATCAATCAAGTAGTTGTATTATTTTAGGAATTGACATAAGAAAAAGAACTTGATACAATGCATTGTTTTTGAGATCAACATAATTGAAAATTATCAAGTGAAATGATTTTAACATTAACATAATGCAAACCAATTAATTCAAAATACATATTATAATGTTTCGAAAAAAAGAGTCTTAGTTATAAGGTTAAGTCCTCTTCTTTATAAAAACACACCTTAAATAGTATAAATGATGAAATAACACATGTACCATATCACTCTTTGTTCTCATGATCACCCTCATTATCTTCCAGCTCACTTGGCATGATAACACTATTGTTCTCAAAAATATGTTTTGATCTAGGGTCATGTCTCAATGCGAACCACCAATCCCTATCCAACACATCTGGGTAAAAAAACACCTGGTTGCAATGTTTTGGGAAAACATAAGGCTCCTTAGCTTCATCCCACATCTTTCTAGAGTTGATACATATCAGCCTACTATCGTGATCTTCCTTTACATTATTCCGATCAAAGGTGTCCCACCACTTGCACCTAAAAATAACAAATTGGAAAGAAGAGAAGTCCACTTCAATGATCTATTGTATATTTCTGACGTAACCTAATGTCCCTTGTACTAGGTTTTGATCACGGTAGCTAGCTCGACTAGATTGATCGAACTCGAATTCCACTCCATAGTCTTGTGTCATGTCTTCATCATCGACATTTTATGTGATAAAATGGTGTCCATATGCCCACATTGATGGGAACAAATGCAACTATAAAAAAGTTTAAAAAATCATAGTGTCATGTGTCTTATAATAACCAAACTGTTAAAATATGAAATATAGATGTTACAAGGTGCATTATTAATTTTAAAATGTACATAAATAGATTATTTCCAAGTTGATGCACCCAATCCCTACGTTTAGCGCATCCTCTTCAGCATGCGGGTAATGATCGGTTGCACCGTATTTCTCTCTGAATTAGTCAACAACCCAACTGTTGGGGCATATAATTAGCATATTTCCTTTTAAATGATCAGGATAAGGCACACTTCTACCATTCAACCGTCTGAATTATTTCATGTCACTATCCCATTTCATCCTCTTTTGTTCATACAATGCGACCCACAGTTGTGTCACTTCAGAATTGTAAAAAAATAATTTATTGATTGATTCAATTTCCGCATTTGTTGATGAAATCAAACCAACATATAGTACATATGAGATCAAAATATACATTATATTGAAGTTCAACGTCAATATATACTTTGTGTAAATTTGAAAAATTATAAGTCTCTTACTCTTTATCAATCATCTTTTTCCATTCGTTTGGAGAAGCTCCCTTTCTCTTTTGTCTTCATCCCTTTCATCATCCCAAATCACCGCACCTGGTCTTTTGTTGATCTACTTGATGTATTCACTAGAATAATAGAATGAATCATATGATATGTACCCCTCTGCCATAGACCCCTCAGGTTTTTCCCTTTGTCGAACAAAATCTTTCAATTTCTTCATGTACCTCTCTAAGAATAAAATCCAATGAAAAGAAACCACCCCAACTAATTCAACCTCATCTATTAGGTGGATTAGAAGATGAAACTGCAAGTCCATGAAACTTGTCGGTAGTTCCTTCTCAAACATACAAACAATCTCAACTATCTCTTGACGCCACCGTGGAATTCTAGGCACGTGAATCTCCTTTGACGTGATGCAACGTAAAAATGCAGATAATTTAGATATGGCACGTCGTAGGTCTTGGGGGAAGTCATGTTTCACACATTCATGCACAAACGAAGGATAATGACACTGCAAAGGTATAAAAAACATGCAATAATATACAAAATTAGTTATGTTTTGTTATCCCTGCATGGGATAGAATTTATTAATATAAAAAATAATAAAATCATGCTTTTGACATTATACGTACTCTTAGAAGATTCAAATGGTCATGCAATTTCAACCCCGACAAATGGTCATCCACGGTGAAGCAGTACCGTAGTGAAGACCCATATGAAGATGGCACCCTCACACCCATTATAACTTCCTTTTCCAAAGAAAGATCATCTTTTTTAAAAATCCATGGGACATCATCTTCTTTGAAATACCAATTAGAGGGACCAACTACCTCTGATCATGTACTTTCTAATCAACTTAGCCAATGTTTATTTTTAGTTTTTGAAGTAATAAGATATTTTCCAATAAATAATGTGTCACTTTGTTTCAATGATATGTACCTCCATAAAGAATATGAAACTTTTTAAATATATGCATGGGATCTAATAAGTGGGTAATATTAAGATGATCACATTATGGGAGGTTATAAAATATAGATTTCCTTTTCATCCCAATGGGAAATTTCTCAACATAGGTTTCAAATAATTATGGATCATCGAACATAGGCTCCCCATTTGAATCGAACATTTCTGTGAACTCCTTCTCATTATCTCTCTCATATTCTCTAAGCCATTCAACTAGTGTCGTTATTATGGGCCTTTGGGTTCTCTCTCATTTACCATTGAAAGCGAATGTTTCTCTTCTGTAAGGGTGCTCTTATGGGAGGAATAATCTGGAGCAGTCATACACTAGCTTTCGTAGGTCATTGGACCATCTAGCTTTCAGAGAAGGTCCACAACATTTACATCCATAATACCCTTTTGTTAGAAGACCTGCGAAATTATTGTATACAATATGCATGGCACATTAAATAATATCATGAAGATCAGAACAATTACAATGAATTAAATAACTAATATGCGAAAGAATATTGTTACGTATAAAAACAAATCAATAAACATGTAATTTACCAAATAAAACTCCTAAGCATGGATAATCATGTGTCATGTAAGCACATATGCCATACAATGTAAAACTCCTCTTTACTACGATGGGTCTTGATACATTGTATATGTTTATACCCCCCCATAATTCCTTCAATTCATATACTAGTGGTTGTAAGTAGACATCCATATTCTTCACTTGTATTCTACCAGGGACTATGAGAGCCAACATAAGATGTTCATTCTTCACGGAAAACCATGGGGGGATATTGTTATTGATCACTACTACAGGCCAAACTGAATAGCTGGTGTTCTGGAGGGAATATGGGTTGACGCCATCCATGGCTATGCTGAGTTGTAGAATTCATACTTCATCCTTGAATTTTTCGGGGCATGTATCCTCTATATGCTTCATGGCTATTGAATTTCTTGGGATTCACATAACTCCCAACTCACTTCTGTGTGAGGCATGCCATCCCTGCAACATAGCTAATTATTTGTAATGAAATAGCCTTTGAATCCTTGGGATTATAGGCATGTGCCTCCATATCTTAAAAGTAGGACCACGTGATTTACCCTTATTTTTTTATTTATCATACCTGTCATGCCCACATTTTGGAAATATCTCTTTGTTTTCATATTCTCCTCTATATAGAATACAATCATTTTGACATGCATGATATGATATGTACTCAACACCCAACATTTTCAACAATTTCTTTGCCTCTTCACAGCTACCAGGCAAGATATTGTCACTTGGAAGAACCTTATCTTTTAATAACTTGTAGTTGGTCATGGACAATATTAAATGTATGTTAATGCGAATAATTATTAACGTTCATAAAATTGACCATTTGTAATGTTCATTGTGTGATTATATTTCTCAAAATATAAGGGACTTGATGGTCAATTACCTAAAAATTTCCAAGAAATATGCATTCGACAAGCCAAACTTTGCTTTCAAGTTGTACAATAACATTGTTGTCCCCAACTGGGTAGACATTGACTGACCGCCAGGTCCAAAGAGAGGGGTGGTGGAAGAAAATTTAAGGCTTTCGAAAAAGGTATTAGTGATATGAGGATCATCCCCTAGCTGATCATCGTTTTGGAATGCATCTAACAACATTGTCTCCATGGCATTCATATCCCTTAAGTAATCATTCATACCAACCTTTATTTGATTTCCTCCATTGCCAGCTTGTGAATAACTACTATTGTGGTAGTCATTCCTAATTAATGAATCTAGACATAGTGGGAATTGAATAGGTGATTGATTCAACCATTCTTTGTATCGTTCCTCTTCAAGTTTTTCTCTTAATCCAGCCTTCTCTTGATTTTACATTTTCGTGGGGTGCAATGGAAGATGGTAGGTAGGTCGCTCATCATCATTAGAATCCTAATAATTTCAAAAAATATATTTGAACATGATTAGTACAAAATTGATGATATCAATTAGTAAGCACGGAGAAAATGCATGATTAATTGGTTTTACGTTGAAATAATTACATTAATATACCAAAAAATTATTATTACCATCATTGTCCCAGGATTGTGGCTAGAAGATGGCATGTTACAATTGGCAGGGTGAAGCAGTTGTCAATTTTCATCTACCAACTGTGCCTTGCGTTATGCTGCTCTTGATAAGAGCTTCCAAAGTTTTGGAGTTGTTTGAATATTTTGTGCATCTAAACTCGATTATGAATCTGCATGAACTTGCAAATTTGTATACATTAATTTTATTTAGTTGATTGAGATGGATAAAAAAAATAAATTCAATTAGATAATGAAAATATAAATAAAATCTGAAGTAATTATGTTTGGAGATGGATAGGGAGAACTCCGCGATGGACTTTGAGAAATATTATAGAATGAGCTGGATTTTGAAGAATTTTCCATTTGATATAATTATGAGATTTTCTCAATGCATTTGAGAAAAATCAACAATAAATTTTGGTGTACATACCTAAAAGTAATTTCGGTACCTTAAAAATGGACTTATTGTTATAGGTGCTAATTATTGTTAACCACCTCAATGCGTTTTAGGTACTGCACACCATTGCGGTTTCATTAACGGATGCATAGATTTTGTTCGTTAACAAACGCACCGAAGATCTGGATATAAAAAAAAATGCAACTTTATTTTTTTGAAGTGAAAAAAAAAGCGGTAAATTGAAAAATGGGCAGCAAATATTTTCGGAAATCTAATTTCATAAAAAATTTCTTTAAATAGTAAAAGATATTCATTATTTCATTATTTTTGCAAAAATTTTCAGGGAGGGATTGGCACGAGAGAAATACCTAGAGCAAGAGAGCACGAGCACACTGTGTAGCAGCAAAATACTTTCGAACAAAGCACTATTCAGAGAATCATAATTTGAAACATCTGGTGATTCGCACAAAAACGCTATAATATACTAAAATACTTAAATTTTATGGTAATAATTTTTTTTTGCAGTTTCTATTAGTTTTAATACATGCATAGAAAAAAATTTATATTTTACTATGCATTTTCAGGAAAAAAAACAAAAAACAAAAAACAAAAAAATCCATTCTTACGTTAAACCCTTGCTTCTTCTTGTTTATGTGAGTTCACAATTAGGGATTTTCATTTTATATTTATAGGGTTTGTATTACTATATATATTGGCGTATGAAATCTAACCCACTGGACCACTTGCAGAGTTAGATCCCAATCCATGTCGGCCCTTGCACAATTTTTTAAAAAACTTATATATTTTTAATCAATGTGCACTGTTTAAAATAGCACACCAGTGCGCTATTGTAGTATGTCGCACTGGGCGCATACTGACAAAAGACATTGTTTGATAAAAATAATTTTTTATTAATTTATGTTTGTGTTAATCGGTGCACCGGTTAACATATAATGCACATGGTCTCCTGGTTGACAATGAGCACCATACGGTGTTCCCACTGTATTGGCAGTGCATTTATAAGAAGCTACCGCATCGCGTTCGGTGTGTGCTTTGTGAAAGGCGCACCGTTTTCTTGATTTTTTATTTTTTACCAGAAAAGTATGTGATTTATTTATAAAATATATTAATGAATGGTACAGGTTTCATATTGATAAAGAAATGGCTGACAAGAGTTCAAGTAACAAAAATACTGATAACACATCGAGAAAAGTAAAGAAAAAAGTTCTTTGTAAATTATTTACAAAAAATATTATTTTTGAACTATATGTAAGTTTAACTAATATGTATTATTTAGTGTGTATCTTGCAGAGCCACAAAATGATGAAGCTAGATAAGATTATTTCTGATGTAGGACCAGAACAATGTAAAATCTCGATGAAAAAATTGCAGAAGGATGAATCAAGTGAATGAAAAAATACTATCGATCCAATATGAGTTTCTTTTTTGAATTTTCATTAATGATATACTTAAAAATATTATATAACATGTTTCAAACAATATATTAATTCAGATATGTTTAATGTTCTACAGGGACCAAGAGCGAAGAAAATGAATGTTGTTCTAAGAAAAGAAAAAAAATAGAACATGCAAATGAAAATGAATTTCTCCTTAGCTCATCTGGAGTGGTGCTGGAGGTTAATGAAAGGGGGAAATTTTTTTACAAAACTTTGAGAGATCTAGTGGAATAAATGTATAAACGTTCTATCCACTTACAATACAAAAATCAATCCAATTATTCCAAGAACCAAATTTTATTTAAACTACATGATGTGTTTCCAGTGAATTGGTCAATGAGACATGTCAGACTTTTAATAGCAACAACGTACAACAACAAAAAAGAAGGATTAAAAAAGTAATATTCCCTTAAATGCTTTTATAGAATTATATGTATATATTACTACAAAGCAATCATTTATAAATATCACTTTTGTTATATTTACTTTTTATATATCAATATAAAAATTAAATAGTTTATTTTCATGTTACATTTTCAGGAAGAGTATGAAAATATCAAAGGATGAATGAGCTGATATCAGAAATATGCCAGTAGGAATGTCCAAAAAGGTGTACAAGGAGATGGTCAAAGAAATGCACATAATTGCATTGCACGAGGAGCCATCTCAAAAACAACGTGCTTCAAATTTAATATGTAATCATTGAATTTTTCGATTAGGTACAATACATACAAAATTTAGCATTAAATATTAATTTTCAAGTATTTTCTTGCAAAAAAGAAAAGAAAACAGAACCCATTCAACACATAAAACAAGACGATAAGGAAGAAAAGGGTTGATATTTATGTTTGTGAGTAATTGTTACTTCCTTATAAAAAATTAACTAGTTCTCATTTTTGTATATTTTAAGTTGTTTTACAACGGTCATCATTGAATGTCTTCAAACAAGTGCTAACATACAAAGAAGAACCATCGGAAGAATTGATCGACGCTGGGTTAAATATGGGTTGTCAGTATATGTTGGCATATCATAAATTAATCGTGGAATTTGTAAGCATCTATCTTGTTTTAATTAGCTCCGTCTATCATTAATATAACACAAAAATATTTTATATGAAATCTATGATGTGTTATGGGGTATAAAACTTACAAGAAACAAAGTATGGAACTGCGCCAAAAATGAATTGTTGAGAGATGGAATGAAATTTGGTTTTGAAAGAATGTGTATAGTTCACAAGTCAGTTCTTGTTATGGTACATTTATTTTCAATTTACATTGATGTATATTATTTAATATTTCAATTTTCATTATTCTCACCAATGTATATACACTCATTACACTTTATTTTTATGTTTGTAGATGGAACTTGAAGAAGAAGAAAACAATCAACACAATGAACAAAACATTCCTCCAAATAACCCAAGTCATAGAAGTAGCTCGAGCAGTGACAACAGTTCCAGTGAAGCATGATGATCAATTTGTTTGGATATCAAAGAAAGACGTTGCATTTTTTGAAATATTTGTTTGTGAAATCAGAAATTTTGTTTAATGTAATGGACATACTGTCCCAATTGAAAGAAAAATGGATACCAATAACTATCTCATTTTGTATTACAAAGAGTGTCTTATTCACATATATATATATACACGTTTTAATTTATTCTAATGTGTTCTCCATTGTCGCTGTGAAATGTTACACCACTGATTAAATATTATAATGAAGAGATGTGAAATATGATGATATGATATAACAAATTACTCCGAACATCACATTCAAATGCACTAATAAAAATATAATTGATATGAATACTGTTATATATGTGTCAACTTTTGATGAATAATGAATTTTAAAAAATCATAATAATTTCACTATCACAGGTCGATGTTTCTAAAAAATAGAAAATCAACACAAATGCGTGTTAGTTACTGCGCACCGGTGCATTTTTATGATACTGTGTATCGGTGTGTTTCTACAACCTATGGGCACCGCACAAATACCAATACCAATTAGAACGCCCAGTGCACTTTATCGACAACTACCACCTGGGTGATCGGATAGGCGTTGGATGCACCGGTATGGTTTTCCCTTAACGCGTCATTGTGTTTTTATAACTTAACGGCCCAGTGCGTTTTAACACCTAAACGACCTGGTGCGTTTTTACACCTTAACGGTGCCGGTGAATGCACCTTCCATTGGCCCGGTTTGTCTTTGTGGGTGACACGCACAGGGACGTTTCTAAATGCCTTGGGGCATCCAAAATTTGTTTTCCATCCGGGTGCTTGGTATGTTTACAGTACCAGTGAGTACATGGTAAATTGCACTGGTGCGTTCACACATGATGTGCACACCGATAAGAAAAATATCTGTAAAAACCTCTGGCCGCCCAGTTTTTTTTAGTTGTGCTGAAGTTCCGTTAGAAGCTCTGCCAAAACCTCCGTTACCAAAAACAGATGTTGTAGATTTTTTTTTTTGACAATTTTGGCCAATTTTATAATCCTAAAAACCTCCTTTATAACCTCCACTAGAGGGTCTTTTCCTTGTAGTGAGAGTGGAATTTTTGTGGCAATTGTGACAGTTATGCCCTACGAAGTTGTTCATCGATCAACTCCCCTTCTATGCACGGTGATCTACCAATCACTTATTCAAATATAGTTATATTTCATACTGGAAGAGTCTTAAGACCATAGGAGGTACAAATCCACTTCTCGCAACCATTGAATCGATAGATCTCTTACTTGGGGACAAGAGGATCCATCCTAGTGCCGAGGTGATCCAATCTGAAATAAGCACAAAGGAAAACAAGACCTTCCAAATATTTATAAAAACCCTCTGAGGAAGATACATTCTGATCTGGGTTTAGAACGAGGATTTAGGGGGAAGCCTCAAATACAAAATGTGATGGGCTCCTAATAGTAGAGAAAATCTCATCTCAGGAAGGAAATTCATACAAGACAAAAAGTCTCTTAAATATTATAAGATAAGAAGAGTTTCCACTCTCTCCTTCATCTTTGGACTATGTGGCAGAATAGGACCAAGCCCATCAGTCTGCTACGAAGAAGCAACCAATGGAGGTGTTGGACAAGCTAAGACTACAACCCCTGTTGGATCTTTGTCTAGACCTTACATTGTGGAAAAAAAGGAGAAATTTCCATGGATAGAGATCAATAATTCTCAGGTAAATGATATGTTTTCATATTTTCATGAAGAGGTTGTAATCTATAGACTTAAGGATTTTTGGCTCACAAATGAATCTCTTCACCAATGGATCTACAAAAATTGGACCACGGAATGTGACATATACATATGCTCGAAGGGCCTCTTCATAGTATATCCCTACTGAAAAGCGGATTACCATAAAATCTTGGAGGAAGGACTGTTGTTATGGGGAAGAATTGGGTTATTCACTACCTCAAGGTTTCCATATTTCAACTCATCCACCATGGAAGTCACAAAAATTCCTATTTGGATCCACTTGCCAAACTAAGTTCTTGAAGACATCGAAGATGCATTGGGAGTATTCATCCAAATAGACAGTGATTAAAAAGGGGCTCTTCACTTACCCACATATGCATGTATATCGACCTAAGTAAGGGGTTGTCTGACTGTATCTAGCTAAAAAATGGACACTTATAGTGGAAAAAGAGTCTCGATTATGAAAACATGGCCTTCAAGTGTCGTGTATGCAACCAAACAGGAAATTTACAATATAACTTCCCTTTGGCCAAAAATCAACAAGTAAAAGGAAAGGGACATGGACTAAAACTAAGATTTAGCATACATAGGAGCCTCCTTTCCCTAATAACGAAGAAGAGGATGACCAAAAGGATCCCCCTAACGTAGAAAATGAGGAAAAGAATGAACATGCCACTTAGATCAAGGCTCCATCATAGACCATCGATCCAAATCAAAATACAAATATGGAAGTCACATAAAATCCTGTAGTCATTGGCATAATAACAACAAAGAATGAATCGATGTCAGGAATTAAAAGAACTCATGAAATAGAGAGCTATGAATCTGAAATGAAGCTCCTCCCTATAGAAAACTTGAAGAATATGGCTTTGGTTGTTATCCAACCTACCCCAGGGGTATAGAAGGAAGTAAAAAATAAAAAAGGGAAGAAAGGCAAAGTGGACGATTTCTACAACTACACCAACTGTTAGTCACTCCAATAGTTTTTTCTTTCTTTTCTTGCCCAGTTATGAGGGCGTTTAATCCATTTTTGTAATGGATACATATGCTCCTTATCTCTGAATACATGCATGACATGTATCTACAAAATGTAATTTTATTTCTTTTGATAATAAAATTACGCTTTTTCTGATGAAAAAATAAACGTATTTAATGGAAAAAAAATATTTAATGTGGACAACGTAATCCATAAATAAAATATCTCAATGCTCAAGTTAACTAAATTATTTCAATCTCAACAATTTACATATTATTTATGGTTTATATATATATATATATATATATATATATATATATATATATATATATATATATAAAGTAATTGAAAAATTAAATTCTTATTGTTACATCGTTTCAAGTATTGTTATTTTACATTTTGACCAGTTTATCATGTTTAAACTATTTTATTACATACACTCAAAGATTATTAATGGGGTCAAATCCATTTATGCATTCAAACTCTCTCTCTCTCTCTCTCTCTATATATATATATATATAGAGAGAGAGAGAGAGAGAGAGAGAGAGAGAGAGAGAGAGAGATTCATATTAATCGTCATCTATTAAATTATTAGAGGGATGCAATCTTTGGAGGTGTGATATTTTTAATTTGTACACTATTAAAAGGGTTTGCACCTCAAGATATTTAATCCCTCTTGGTTCTTGCTAGATCTATGATTAAGATGAATCTATATTGGTATAGAAAAAATCAACTCTTTATTGTTTTTCTACACATATTTCACAAAGTTATAATATAAAAAAATAGAGTTTTAATTAATAAAACCTAATGATGATGTTCCTTATTAGCATAATTAGTCTCTCACATAATGAATGAAAAGAAAAACAACAAAATAGAAAATCTTGTCAAATTGTTACTCTAAATAAACCGTCAAAGCAATCATAAATAAAATGATGTATTTTATTTACATTCTATTTTTAACATAAATTACCAATATTATCCACTCTTTTTAATTACTACATTATCAATTCACATTCCTTACCCGGTGAATTCCTTTTTAACATCATTTACATTGCTTCATAAAATTAAATACTTTCTTTAAAAAAACCATTATCTCTTTTTTGTTGTCCTTATTATAAAGAAATGCCTTGAAATTATTAGTCCCTTCCTGCGGCATGGGCAGAGACTATAGTAATCAGTTTTGTTTGCCAACATTAGTTATGGTTCAAATTAACCCAAAGTATTTGCCCGATTCGTAAAAAATCATATAAAAAATTGTTTACACAATCTATAAGCCGTTTATTCAACCTATAAGATCATGTAATTATTTGATAAACCAATTAAATGATTTCTCATCTTATTTGGCCTCTTATCGAGGCTCTGAGCAGCATAGTGATTAAATTTCTTAGCTTAAAAATAAATAGGGACTAAAAATATGTTGAGGGGGATATGGATATATATCCCCCTCAACATAGCTATATGGATATGGATATATATCCCCCTCGAAAAATGAAGCTCTGATAAACTTTTTTTTATGGTAAAGAATTTGTCCATTAGTTCATCTCTGATTCCCGATAAACAGAGAGGATCTGTTGAATCTCAGGTATTTTTTTAACTAATCGGGTCCTAAGACTTACCCAACATCTGCAATTGCATGGAAGAGACTATTCATCCCAAAGGGGTTTGTGGCTTATTTTGAGCAAACGTAAGCAACTTCTGGTTTATCTATCAAAGAGGGATAAACTTTGTTATGATGATTTAATTGGTCAATTGAGTATTCGTAGACTAAAAACCCGCTAATTTCTAAGTTTTCAATTCCAATCCAATTTTTAGAGATCCCGGATCCAGTCGTTCTTTTATTTCATTTTCTCATTTAGAAAACGAAATAAAACTTATTATGAAAATGACCTGTCATGATTGGACCATATTCGGGGTGATCTGGGTGGATCAAAATGATCCAAATATCTTTGTCCCATTGACAAAATACAGATCGGTTCCAAACAGAATTGAGATTACAATTCTTGATTCGTTTTATATTCATAATATACCGTTATTAGCCTTCTTTATTGGGCATATATTAGAATATATGGCTATATATGATCTTATCAAATTGAAACTTTTTAGTAACTAATGGAGATCCAATGGCACATTCGGTCAAAATTTATGATACATGTATTGGTTGTACCCAATGCGTACGAGCTTGTCCTACAGATGTATTGGAAATGATACCTTGGGAAGGATGTAAAGCTAAGAAAATTGCTTCTGCTCCAAGAACAGAAGACTGCGTAGGTTGTAAGCGGTGTGAATCCGCTTGTCCAACAGATTTCTTGAGTGTCCGTGTTTATTTATGGCATGAGACAACGCGCAGTATGGGTCTAGCTTAATGATATCATATTTTTTATTTTTTTTTTTATCCACTGATAAAACCCATACTTGAGATCTTGGATCAAGTATGGGTTTTTATAGAGAGATGGAAAATATCTTCTATAATGAGCGCTTTGACTCTATCAACAATATTTGTGGGTTTGCCTGTATCTGCGGGTTCCTTTTCATTACCTATACATTCCGTCTATTACCATTTCCAACTTGATAACTAATTGATCCAATTGAAACAATAAATATAATTGTCACATTTATTTATTTATTTTAGCAATATGCAGTGGCCAATTAGGATCATTTGCTCCTAAATAGTCACATTTCGCAATATCCAGTGGCCAATTAGGGTCATTTGCTCCTCGAGATATTATACCTTTCTTTCCTATGCGGGAACTGGAATCAATTTTCTTTTTATTAAGGAACTGGATCTAATCTATCCTTCCTTTTCCCTCCGGTAATTCGGTCCATTTATGGTTCCAACCATCCATAGCTGTGTAACCCTATTCCTAATAGATTGACCCCCAAATAACGGATCCAAACTATAAAAAATCCTAAAGAAGCCACAATTGCCGGTTCCTCACCCTGCCAACCCTTATTCATTCTAGTATGCAGATAGATTGCGAATATGGTCCAAGTAATTAATGCCTAAGTTTCTTTCGGATCCCAGCTCCAATAAGATCCCCATGCTTCATTGGCCCATATTGCTCCAGAAAGAGTACCTATGGTTGAAAGAGAAAAACCGAGACCAATTGCACGATAACTCCAATGATCTAATTGTTTAATCAATTTACATTTACGATAATTAGTTGATGAAAAATAAAAAGTGTATTGCAAATCACTTTTTTGCTTTTCATTTGAATAAAAATTTTCATTGGGAAGAATGGATCGGGAAAAGAAATTGTCCATCGCACCAAAAATAACCTGTCTATTTACTCCGGACATAATCACTAGAAGAGTTATTGATGCTAGGGATCCACATAAAAGGGTTGCATAGCTGAACAATATCATACTTACATGCATCATTGACCAATGAGATTGTAGCGCGGGTACTAACATTCCGGATCGTTGCATTTCCTCCGGAAGACCTAAAGTAGCAAAACCATGAGTTAACATAGCACTTGGCGCGGTGATTGCACCTAGCCACCGATCATCTCGACTCCGTACTTCTAGAACTATATGGAACACGGATGAACTCCAGGAAAGGAACATGAATGATTCATACAAATTACTCAACGGTAAATGTCCTGAATAAAGCCAACGAGTAATTAATAATCCCATTGTACAAACAAAAGTAACTATCATGCCCTTTCCTCCCGAACTACTTAGTCCTTCAATTCGATAAACTAAGGTTCCCCAATAAATGAGAGTGACAACCAAAATGAGAGAAAAAGAGATGTGAGCCAATATATGTTCTAAAGTTATGAATATCATAATAAACTCATTTATTCATTTTATTCCCGAATGAGATCTATGATGGAAAGATAGGATTGATTCATTACAATGGAAATAGATTGAATAGATATTCTTACATAGGAAGAAGTGATGGATGAGATCTTCCTGGAAAAATACCGCCACTCGGATTTGAACCGAGATGCTCTCGCACTGCTTCCTAAGAGCAGCGTGTCTACCAATTTCACCATGGCGGCTTCGTAGGGACCATACTAGCTTATTTACACCAGATCGTCAATGTTATGGAATGTGTCTAGCAGAGGGAGTGATCTGTGAATATAATATAGGTCAAAATAAAATATAAGTTAGGGCATTAACATGAAAATTTGAATCAATTTTATTGTTGGTTGATAGTTATAACAGAGAATGGCGCAGCTTGGTAGCGTGCCATCTTGGGGTGATGGAGGTCGTGGGTTCAGATCCCGCTGCTCCGAAAGAGAATGGGAAATAGTTACATGCGTTATCGGACAAAGAATATCTGTCAATTTTCGCTTACGATGGGAAGAATCGGAGCAGCTAGATTCCAAACAATAAATGGTTATACCATCACTTTCTAATCTTTTTGATTGGATGGTTTGATTATATACATATCTAGAACGAAACTATGTTTCTGATCCATGATCTCCAATATGATTATTATCTTGTTGGACTTTCCAATTTTAGGGGAGACATCCAAATAAATTGATAGCTCCCAATAATATTACATACAGTCTAATATTACCATCAGCCTAATATTACCATATATAGGCTGTTAATGAATGAATTGATCCTATTTTGAGGAGATGTAGAAGGGGGTTTCATAAATAGGATCAAATTTCACTAGATTAGTCATCTCTTTTTTAGTATCTCTGTCACAATAGTTTGGGAATTACACATTATAAATGATATAGATACGAAGAAAGATGATTAATTTGAGTTCTCCTAAAGGATTGAGCACTCCTTTCTATCCAACCATAAAGGAGGGAAAGAATGGGACCCAATAGGGAGATGAACCATTGGGAGGAGCAGAAACAGAAGAAGAATGAATCAATATAGCTGAAACTACGAATTAGTCATTATTCGTCATAGAGCAATAACGTGCATCTATTACGAAATGCACGAGAAATTCCATTATGAAATAATATCATCCCCATGCGTGATTCCATGGGTTCTGTGCCATTATTTATAGAAAATAATAAATTGTTTCGATCCTAGTTTCGGATCGGAATGGATGGATTGGTATGTTGATAAGATTACGCTACATTTCCGGTAGCATAATGGTAATGCTGAAGTTCATTCGGGATCCTTACAAAAATGAGGAACTCTAATCCCTTCCAGTAGGAAGGCGGAGCGGAATGGATAGAGGAATGGTTGATAAATTCCCCATTTCTACAGATTGGCTGAAGGGAAGTACTGTAGTGAAACTAATTAATGACCGTGTCCCTTTCGTACGACCACCATTGGGAGTACCCGAAGAAAATGATTTTGTATCACTGTTCTCCAGGGTCCTGGAGGGTGGTGTCGTATATTCTACGGGTCATCCAAATCAATTGCTGTCAATTTTTATTCGGATGATCCAGAGGAATCATCATTGACTATGCAATAAAAACTTTTTGAATGACCGGTGGAGATAGATTTAGCTAAAGAAAAAGCTTTTATTGCGGCCCAATATGCTTTTCCCTTCCGAACATTTTTACCAATTTTTTTTTTTGATCTAGAAGTACGCTTTTTTGGAACTGCCATAAGAAACAATGGGGTTAATTCATATATTCTGATGTGAAAGACATCTTATGTATTTCATTTATTCATTTCTCTCGTAGATAGATAACTCTGCATATTCTTTATCAAAACATGTTGCAAATTGAATCAATCCATTCTCTCGACAAAATCATTAAAAATAATAATGGAATCTACCAATTGAAATTGAAATTTCCATGATATATTATCATATATTTTATATGATATATTCATATAATGATCGATCTTCAAATTGAGATATTTCTCATTATTTTCCAAATGAATTTCGCTCGGTCCTTGATTCTCCGAGATCATCTCATCCTTCTTGTTCGTGTTCCTGCCATATCCTGAATTGAAACTAATGGGATCAAAATGCTCTATGAATCGATTGTAAGATCTTTTCAATTGGAAATATAGGAAAAGATGTGGAAATATCAACCAATTTTTAGTGAAAGGCTTTAAATATTATTCCGGTGTTTCATTTCCAAGTTCCATAAAGTTATGTATAGGAAAGAGTTTCACTGAATAGAATTTTTTTTTCTCAATCATACTACTTTTATGATTGAAGTGATATATGAGGATCGATAATGTAAGTACTACTATAACTTTGACCAAAAAATATGGATTGCTTTTACGTAGATCGCATAAAAGCAACGTACTGAGAATTCTAGGGTCAAAGAGCTTTATAAGGCACTCCCGGTGTGAAAGGATTTGAATTAAAAATCTCATCAAATTGGATTTGGTCCATGGATTGCATAGAAATTGATAACTTTGTATCTCTTCCAATTTGATTATCCAGGATCTTATTTTTTTCATTTCTTTGTTACCCCCTCTCTCTCCCTTTTTTTTTTCATCCCAATGAATAGAATATATAATATAATATTGATTAAATATAATTGGAAAGCTCATGCCAACCACTCGAATCACTACTAAGATATGATGATCAATATTTAATGAAATGGGCGGAAACACTTTTGTTCCTTATGACAATTTGGATATCTTCCAATTGAAGATCTAGCTCCATTTTGGTCATTTCTTCTTTACTACCATGAAAAAGAGCTCATGTAAATGACACGAGCTCTCTGGAGTGAAGAGAGCTATAAGATGAAAAACAAAAAATTGTTTGATGGAAGGGCTTACATTAGGTTTAGGGATAATCAGGCTCGAACTGATGACTTCCACCATGTCAAGGTGACACTCTACCGCTGAGTTATATCCCTTCCCTACTCTCATCTGAAAGGAGAACTGAATTATTAATAATAATTTATCAAGGGGTCGAGAGACTCAAAACAACTCACTATTTTCTCTCGAACAACTTGAAGACATAACTTCCTTCTTTTCACACTACTACGAAAAGAAAAAAAAAGGAGAAAAAATATTGGAGCTTATGTAAATCCTATCGAAAGTAGTATTTCCTACTGATTCGAATCATAACATATGGTCCCATAAAATCAGTAATATTTTACCTATCTTGATCAAGCAAGTTTGACATGAACATGAAAAATATTTTGTTCAGCATGTTTGATCCGATCTAGCACTAGTGTGTGCGGAAAGGACTCAATATTGTTTGGAAGAACAAGGAGAACAAGATCAAGTAAAGATTATATAGAGATGATACGGATCAAATTGTTCTTCTTGCACTAAGGACAAGACCCTATGCAACCAACCATTAACTAATTTATATAAATAAATTTACATCCTACCGGAACATAATTTGTAACTAGCACTGCTATCCTCTCGTCTAGCGAGCAAATATTTACCCCCGTGGATTGAAATACTTCTTGATCTGGATCGATGTAAGAGTACAACTACATTTCCGAAATCCATGTTGTCTCTTCGGAACAGGTTGACCCCTTCGCTCTCTCGTGGTACAATCCTCTTCTCGCTGAGCTCTCACTTTTCCACCAGTCCACAGAAACAAGATATAGGACTGATGCCAGTAGTTCATCATAGGAAAAAGGACTCACCGAGCCAGATCACGGACTAATCAAATAAAAAATAACTTCCTTTTCCGTATACTCTCCCTGGCCATATCGATTGCTATTCGTGGGACTTACGCAGTCGATCAGATCATATCTCAGATAGATATGGATATATATCCCCCTAAACATAGCTCTACATACAGGTGGCTTTAGAACCGAAAAAGAGGATGAGTGCCGCACAACTCATCCAGAATATTAAATACTTTTAACTTCTTCCTTTTTCATTGCGACATGTGAAAGTGTACACATGGTGTGAATTGACCTCGATGGTCAATGATTGCACGGGGATGAATTTGGTTGCTGCGGATATGTGTTGCTTTTCCAATAGTGTCAGAATTGCAAATGGAGTTATGTTGCATGAGACTTACCTTATGTTACCTTGTGATAACGAGTAGGCGTTACTCATTAGCTAAAACCAAGTGGATAGTGCAATAGAACCTAGTCAATTTTAGCTATGTGAAGTTACGGAAGTTACTCCTTGCAATAGATGTAATTTACGTAATGGGTTCTACGCTCTGAAGTGAATATTGAAAAAACCTAATGGTCTGGGGGTCAATGATTGGATCAATAAGATCTAGAAATGAAAGGACAAGCTGGATATTCATATTCTTACACCTAAGCAATTTCACAAAACTTTGACTCTCCTTTAGATAGGTTTCTTAGGTCCAGTCCTACAGTAACTCTTGGTAAAATAATGCCGGGTGATCCAATCGTCACGATTGAGAATTCATTAACCACAGCAAGAGAATTACATTCGACAATTTGTGAAGGAAGTTCACGGAGTGCTGTTAGGTAGTTGCTCGATGAATGTGAGAATTTCTGGGATAATGAAGTTGCCTGCCATCGTCTCTTCTCACGTATATTCATTCATACATACTATAGTATGGGATCCTGAATTGGTACGAATCGGGACAATTGATCTTTTGTATTAAGTCTCGAGGTTACGAAAATAAAAATTTAGGTAATTGTCTCATGAAGATATGTATAAACCATATTTCATTCGGTCCTTCCACGCCTCTTATAACTATAATTAGTTATTTTGGTTTCTTATTGGATTTCTATCATTTTTCACCTAGTCTATTCATTGGTTCGACGGTACAACTTATTCAAAATGAGGAAGGAAACCCTCTCGGGTTCACTGTTTAAATTTCAATAATTTAGGTTATTCTCTCTTATATCCAATTTAGGTCATTCATTTGAGATTCATAACAAGTCCAGGGTACTATCGTGCCATTATTATCCCTGCCATTAAAGTGAAATCAAAAATGATTGAGGCTTTGCCATGGGAATTGTGTTCGGTCTAATTCCTATAGCTTTGTAGTAGGATTATTCGTAGCGCATATTCACAATACGGCGGGCGTCAATTGAATGTTTGATCACGGGAATATATCTTGTTTCATTGTACTCCTACTTTTTCTGGGAGGTTAGATTCCGTACTCGTTCCGATTTGGAATGAATTCTAAAATAATTTAGAGGGTTGGATTTGATAGGAGACGAGAATCACGCTGCATGGGAATTTGAACCTACGACATCGGGTTTTGGAGACCTACGTTCTACGGCCCGAACTAGGCTTTCTTTCATATTTGTGAATGAGAAAATACCTTTTGTTTATACTCTTAAGTGAATACTTACGCATCGATATGATTCAATTATTTGATGTTCCTAGTCGAATTGATATCAAATGATCTTTCGTTCCTTTCTTTCCATAGAAAAGAAGGGAAAGGTAGGGATGACGGAAGTTTGAACTCGACATTTTGTACCCAAAACAAACACGCTACCAAGTTGCGCTACATCCCTTCTAATCATTAGACAATTTTGTTTTTATAGGGTAGAATACGGCTACATTTTTCCCACACTTCATTTCTCTTCGTTCTATGGTGAAAAGACTTTATACATGCATGTAGGGTTTATTATACGAAGATGCTATTCATTATGGTGATAGGCTTGTCTTTCTGTTCCTTAAATAGGACAACAACCAGGATACGTATCCATATGTTAATCGGTTACGAGTTTTCCATAAGTTCATAAATATTGATACGATCGAATCATACACATTATGATCAATAAGATACTTTGGCAATGAAAGATCTCACCAAGATCCATCTTCCAGAAGCGCCTGTGAAAGAAGATGTGCTGCTTTTTATCAAAAGCTCTATTGAGTAGAAATCATCATTTTTTCTCAGTACGCTTCACAATCTTATCTTTTTTTAATTTTTTTTCCTTCGCTTCAAGGGAAAAGATTAAAGATTGACTTCTCCTCCTCTTTGATGTTCTATATCACCAAAGTTATCTTTACATCAAAATAAATATAATAATCTCAAGTGAAGAATTATCAAATATATCTTCTTAATATTACTTTTAGTACAATCTGAAATCCCTGATCAATCGAGCTTTTTTGAGCTTTCAAATGCTTCACCTGTGATGATTTCTGTTATCGGCTCACATCTTTTTCTATTCTTCTTCAGCGTTTAAATAAAGCAAAATAGAATCAATATCATGATATGTTTACATGTGAATAACACATAGTGCATGAGCTGCGCCCTGAATGTAATTGGTTAGTATCGATAAAAATTTACAACATTCTATGAGATTCTGAAGATATACTTTCTGAATGGCTCATCTAATTATCCTGTTTGATCAGACAATCCACTTGAAATGAATCCTGTATACATGATGTCCATTAATGAGAGATAAAAAAAGAGATTGAGCTAAACGACACTCCTACCTAGAATGATAAGGAAATGGATCACGATATAAAAATGTTTCAGAGTTTCCAATAAGATCCTTAATGTCAATATTTTCACAAAGGTTCCACGGTTCAAACTACAAGATAAAACCCAAGCCATCTTTTCGAGACATTCTAAACAATCTTATATGACTAATTTTACCAACTAGGCTCTATCTTGATCAATATAAAACATGAAATCAATTATTTCCATTTATTAGTGAGCAAGTGAAAAATATTATCCGCCAAGTGAATAGATTAACTTCAAAAACAACAACGCCTAATGACTAACGCTTATTAAACGAGCTCAGATTCTATCTTTGTTACCTTTTTCTTTATAATGAGAACTAATTGAACTGCGGAAATAAGCCTACTCCTTAATCAAACTAGGCCGGGATATCTGCTTGATAAAGATGCAGATCTTGAGTCTATTATTGAAAAAAGTCGACAGGATTTCATTTTTTGAAAAAAGAATTGGATTGAATTCTTTTCGCTCATTTCCAATCCAATATTGAAATTTTTTTCAATGCTTCGACCTTCTCGTGAGGGGAATTCCCTTCCGATAATATGTTCTATCCATTCCATCTTTACCTATTTATTTCATCATGCGATAAGTTCTTCAAGGATGGTAGAAAAACAATTACTATATGCATCTATTTCACGCATTTGGAAGCAACTGCCAGACAAATATTGGATGGATTCAAGGTAAGAAACCCCATTGGCACGAGCCGGCCGCAGATTGATCCGAGTAATCCACAAACGATGAAGATCTCGTGCCACCTCTATCTCGGTGGATGGAAACTAAGGCTCTAGCTTCGTTGGTTAAGTAGCTTCGAAAGTTTTGAATGGGCCCCCCGAGAGCCCGACAAATGCAAGAATTTTCCGAAGTTTTTCGGCTATGTATCCACGTTTCACTCCTCGGTCATTGAAGTTTGAATCGCTAATCTTTTTCTCTCGTTAGTCATTTGTTTGGTTCATTGAGAATAACACCGATTCTTCTTATTTAGAAAATAAAAGTTCCAATGGATTTTGCTACCGCAACCTTCCCAACCATAATTCCCTTTGGATAGGCATCTTCCCTTCGGTAGGTAAGGGCCGGGACCTCAGACCGAGAATGAGAAAAAATCAGGGGTTTCATCGTTTCTATGGTTCTTTCTCTCCAACGGTAAGCAATCCTCTCTATACGCCGTGAGCCTTTTATTTATTTCCAAAATAGGATATGAGTATGTTATCTGCAATTTGTACGGTTTACCATCTCCACTTCTACTCAATCATTAAGTAATAAATACTCTCATTACAAGATCTATTAATACGCAACGACATGTAATTCCCGGGGTTGGCTAGGTAGCTCACCCCGTTGTTCTCGCTCCCGCAGCAATATGAGCATAAAATTTTGTGCTTCTCAATTTGCATGATTTCACTCAATGGATTGATGACCATTCGCTACCAATGAGGAATTTCTTTTCATCCCACATCAAGTCGATTGGATTTGCACCAATGGAAACCATGGGCCCTCATCCCTGGGTAAGGTTACGGATGGAGTTGTACTTGATTACAAGTGGGAAAATTCTTATGTTATTCCGTTGTGTACCTCTCCGCCTATTTTGCTTATGATCCAAACGAGTCGCACATACACCCTAGCACATACTCCTTACCCAGGACATTCCTCGAAGAGCAGGAGGATTTTTTCTATTCTCTATCGTCGCTCTCAGATTTCTAATAAGTTGTTGAATAGTGGCATTCTAGCTTTATTGTATGCGGAATCAAAATCGGTTTGGATTGATCCTAACCATACCATATCGTGTTATTATGAAATGAATAACTTTACTCCTTTCCTTCTGAAAAGGAACAGAAGAGATCACAAATGACAATTCATTATAAAAATAAATTCAAAAGAGGATCTTCCGCTATAAGATCAACCCTTCTTCTCGCTACTTCGCATCAACAACAATGCCATAAGCTCGGCTTCGTTGCTAACATAAAAACATCTCGTCCTGCATCCCGTTGAATGACCTCTTCGGGTTGTCCATTCTTTCTATATAACATTTGGTTATGTAATTGCAAGCATCGTGTGTTTCGTCGTTATGAAACTTCGGCTGGTCCGTCATAATGTGAACTAGTAGGTTAGTGGATCATAAACCTAGCGGGAGGTAATTCCAGTATACGCTTAGTACTTCTCCCCCGATTAGGATGAAAGATCCCATTGAAGCAACTACCCCTATGCATATTGTATGTACATTTGGTACTATTACTTCGTATCATCGAAAAGACCTACCGTATTACCGATCCGCCGGACTGATAAATGAGAAATATATTTATTTGCATCTTCTCGCACTCAAATATACCATGAGACCCATGAGTTGATTTTGCAATCTTGTGATTTATATCCCGAGCCAGTAATCTCTCGATAAAGTCGGTTATGTATAAGTCGACCCAAGTCGCATCTTCATCTCCAGGGGCTCAAAAAGGCACTTTTGGAACACCAACGCGCATTTGTTTTAATGGAAAGAAGTAAGCACTATACTCTAATATGAAAACGCAGTATATGAAGTTGTGTAACATATGAACTCGATGGTATTCATAGGGGAGGGTTTGAACCTATCGGAAATAGAGCTTTAGATGGATCTTTGATCCATGTAAAAGATCCTTCTATTATTCGAGTTGATAATGTAATGAATCACACTTTTACCACTAACCTATACCCGCAATGATCTGATTGTAACATACAGATCGATATTTTGTCCAACCCTGTTGGAGAAAATCAGATCATATTTGTCATAGGAATAGGAATAGAAAAATGATAATAATAAGGGATTACGCACATCCCTTATGGGGATAAAGAGGAAATAATTCCATGGAGAGTTTTTCAATTTGGAACGAAGATTCAATATTACTGGATCCTTATGAAACATAATATATTATCATGCATGACGCAATAATTGATTCTTAAGCATTACCATTATAGCCCACTTCTCCCCCATACTACGAGTGAAAGGGAAAATGTAAAAACTACCATTAAAGTAGCCCAAGTTATACCGACTATATCCATACTGGGATCATGTTCTCTAAAAAGATTTCAACATATCGAGATGATAAGGGAACTATTAACCATAGTGCAAAAGTTAAAATGGAAATGAATGGAATCACCTTTTGTGAATTAACTTAATAACTGATCGCTCAGTTATTGATATGAGAGATCAATAAATCCATTTGCTCATCGGGACCAACGAATTAATATAACTAACTCCAGGGTCGCATTATCCGCACGGAATCGGGATCAAATGTACGTAACTTCACTATCTATATTGGTAATATGTACCCACATGTCTTCGAGGTGTTCGTAATGGAAATAAATATTTTCCTTCCATTTACTTACCTAACAAGGCGACACCAGTAGATTCGAACTAGGGATGGAGGATTTGCAAATTCTTCGCTTTACCGCTTGGCTATGTCGGCCGAGATATGGGAATCCATGGACAGCTTTTCAATCAGTCAACTCTTTCAAGTCATTCGTCGTCTCCTTAAGTAGAGTATGAGATGTATGCTAAATTTAACCATAAAGGAAATGGATCTAATTTGTTATCCCGCCTTCATCCGCTATTTTCATTAGAAATTTTCTAAGTAATATTCACATTTATGAATGGTTTGATTCATTTTTTTCATAGCTCCATTTCACGTGTTGGCTGAAAGTATCAGCACTTTCCATCTTTTTTTTCTAATTGGGAAGTAGATATCTGGATACGGGTAGAATTTCATGGATATATGAACACTTAATATGCTATCCGAATTTTGTCGATTGATCCATATAGATCAATCGGGAAATAATTAAATATATATTTTTCTGCATTATTGATGGAAACTCTTAATGCGATTAGATGAAGATGAGGGAGCATTTACAATCCCCTCAATTTGGTAAGATACAATTTGAAGGATTTTGTCGCTTATCGATCGTGTGGCTCATGGAAGAACTTCATAATTTTCCAAAAATTGAGGATACGATAAAGAAATTGAATTCCTACTTCTTTTGTAATGAATATGAATTAGCACCTTAACCTTTCATCAAAGAGAGAGATGTTGTATATCGCATTCCCTCATCATAGTATGAATTCTTTGTCGGTATGCACGCTAGAACCACTTAGCCACGCGACTAACTAATAGCCCTAACAACAATAATGGTCGCAAACATATTCGATCTGCAATTAGGCTTAAAGTGGCCGTGAACAAATCAGATCTATAAATGGAAAGATATTAAGCAAGAAAGGTAAGAGCTTGTCTATGCATCCAACAACAGCAAGACAAGAACACGATTTGAATGAATTTTATTACAGGGCACCCGGGAGGAAACAAGAAGGTGTATCCAAATCTCCTCAACTAGATGGGTTCTTTTGTAGTCCTCAAGACTCGCGATCTAAGCTTTCTTCTCAGAGATGTAGAAAACCCAATGTAGAAGGTAGAGCTCAATGGGAGCAACAATGGCGTAAAATGAGACCGAGTGTATAGATCCGTAGTGATCTAGTATGCAACAAAGGTGAAGAATGAAGGGGAAACTCCTCCTATTTATAACAAAAATATCGGGTCATTTAGATCTTGGTGCATGATTAAAATAATGTTAACCAAATCTAGATCCACACCTCTATGGAATATTTTATTATTATTTGTTGAGGGAAAGGGTGTTTCACTTGGGTCAAACTCGATTAGTGAAAATAAATAAATAAATGATTTATTTATCTTTTAAGGAAGTGTATTGGGATATAATCAAATAAATAATGATTTAGTTGATTAATGTGGTTGTCATATTTAACAAGGAATATTATTTAAATAATTATTCCTAGAAAATAATAAGATAATTCAAGTGGGTTTATCTCATTAATTTCTTTTGCTTTTGTTAACATGACTGGAATAATAATTAAATTATGGTTTACCCACTATTCCCTTTTGGGCCTTAATTAACATAGTGAAAGCAAGCTTTACTGGGTAAAAAACCGGTCTTACATGGTACTTGGGTCCATCTAACGATGAAGAGTTAGATGACCAAAAAATGGTGTAACAAACGTATTGCCCCCTACAATGGTGTGAGTGTCAGAGCAAATCGTATGACCGGCAAGTACGTTGTAAGAAGACAATCACTAGACAAAAGGGTATGTCGAGAGAGAAATATGAGGTAGATAGTGTGCTAAAGGACTAGACCTCGAGGAGACGAGACTCGGCAGTGCAACAAGTCTCTCATATGAGAGGGTACTCCGTGGCCGGGCTGGGCGCGGGGGAGGCATACTCCCTATGCCCGCTCGTGACAAAGTACAAAAGAATAGTGTGTCCAGCGTGAACAAGGGACCGAACCATAGAGTACACTCGCATAATCAAGAGCCGATAAAAATACAATGAATAGTCTCACATACATGCCGGCGTGCCTGGGATAACAACCAGACTAGTACAATATCATCCGAGTACATGAGATAAATACAACCCAAATGCCCCTGCAGCAATGGGGGAAGGGCTCACAAGATCCGACCGATACATGCAAATCATAGAGGTGCCGCAAGTGGCTAAGGCCAACATCATCAAAACCGGAGCGGCATCAAAGGTCGCAATGAAGAGGTCATCCGCCGGCACGTGGGGCTAACACTCGCAGTGGCCACCCCCTCATGAGGGCCGAGACATTCACACACGCCCGGAATCATCAAGAGCCGCTCTTCGGCTGGTCACTCTGATCGTCCGCATACGACCTCGATCATGCCGAAAGGAGCCGGAGAAGCAATCGTCGCGAGGTAAGAAATCCCCGCCCCCGATCCGAGGCACCGAACAAAAATGGAAGCCGGAACTGCTGGTACACCGCCCTCTAGACCTCGTCGAATGTGCCGAGGTCGGCCGTAAGGAGGTCCGCCTTAGGTGAGGTAATGAGAGATCCTCAACTAAGGTACGAGAGAAGAGCACAATAGAGCGACTCTGACAAATCGCATACTAATGATGATGGTGGGAAATGGGAAGGATGAGTGGCGAATGGACGACTTCCCCTCGTTAGAGCATACAAAGGGCATGAATGACATGGCATAAAATGACCCATTACAATATCAAAAGGACTGGGGGACGTTGGGCCGAAGGTCATGAGAGATGCGACACAAGAGAGGAACCAAGCAGGAATGGAGGGGCTATAAGATGGTGTAAAAGGATGCAGGATAGACTCCATGAATGCAATGATGACTCAACCTAGGGATGCTCTAAGGTAAGGGCTGCCACTAGATAGTGCCGCTGACACAACAAAGCCCCAATGGGGGTCATAGAAGCATGAGTACAAGGTGGGTACTATGATCTAAAATCAACACTAATATGGACAAGTAAGGGGGCGATATGGTGCCCCAAGTACAAGTGTCGTAGTGAGGAAAATTCGATTTTAAGGAGCGGTGAAGTGATCCTTCGTGGAAATGCAACCGGGTGAAGTATCAAATCACCAAAAACTAAGGAAAACCCATTTGAGAGCTCGGTGATCTATCCAAATGTGCCGACGGTTCGTCGAATGGGCGCGTGTGGTCGGCAGCTAGCCAAAGAAGAAACATGGGTTCTCTTTTTTACTGAGGCGGTTTTCCCTCCAAAATCATTCATTTGCTATTGTTGTCATGGTGAATGTGGAGAGAGAGAGAAGGCCCTAAATCTCGCGGCGAACGAGCGACAAACCGACCGTTGGATTCGAGATCCGTCGCTGGAGGCGAGAGGCCTAACCTCTCGCTTCTTGCATTTTGATGGATTACATTCGGGCAGCTGAGGTCTAAAAACCCCGTAAATCAGCCCCCTCCCCTTCATCCCCGGGCGGGCCGGGTCGCACTTTTTGTAATGACCCAGACGCAGTATTAGGCAACAAGTGCGACCTCCGGTCCATAAAATGCAGTGGCGTAAAACCGCGAACCCTGAGATGAGGGGGGTTTTGGGTGTCGTTTCGATGGCCTGAGTTGGGTCATGTGGTTAAGTGGTTCCCGATCTGGTGGCCCCGACAAAAGAATGTGGTTAGTATGGCAAACAGTTGCGGTCACCCGGAGAGAGGGGATCTCGGAACACTTCTGCCGCATCCGTGGATCAGGGCGTTCGTCGTGTAAGGCTGTGATATAGGGGGGCATATGGTGCTCCCTGGATGTGTGTGCGTGGTGCCCCCGACGTACAAGGGGGGTATGTGCCCGCTTTTGGATTTTGTTTGTAACATGCTGCTGTATGTCTATGTATATGTATGCCAGAGTGTGCCCTCAGCTTTGGAACATGCTATGGGCATGTCGTAAGTATATATGTATGGGGGCGTATAGTGATGCCCCCAAGGATGTATGTAGGGGTAGGTGGTCCTGGCGATATGGGACTCTAGAGTGGCCTGCCATGGAAGAATACGTGGGTCTAGAGTCAACACGACCGCATACACTACAGGGAGATGGTGAGAATGGCTTCTCTTGCCCTCAAAATGTAAGTGCCCCTTACCCAAACATTGGGTTTCGATGTAATGACCACAAGGTGGATGTGGTGGGAACGCATGGGTTCGATGTAAGGGGGAATAGATGAAGTCGTGTGGGAATTTCTTCCATAATGTTGTCATCGTGGATAGAAGATGGGGTGACCGGTGGAAGAAGAACCACTGATCGCAGAAGTGGCTCCAATCATCATCATGAAGAGAGGTTCACATGCGTATCGTCGTCAGCGCCGGTGACCGAAGAGTAAGTAGAGATGGCCTATCTCACTCGATGTTGAGCCCAGATGCCGCCAAGGAAGAAGGTCGAAGCGAAACAACAAAGAGATTCATGGAATGTTCCCCATCAACTCTGCGGCATGATGACAGGGCATTAAAATGGTGACTATGAGGGTCTCGTTGGCTTAAAAGCGGAGAGGCGATGCAGGAATGTCCTCTCGTCCGGACAAGCGTTCGAACCGCGCGCATGTCCAAGGAGGAACGCACTGGCCAAGGAAGGGAGCGAGGTGGGTGTAATGGTCAGAAACGAGACAAGGCACAAGGGTGGTTTGTGCAAGCAAGTGTTTGAGTTTTTGGGAGGGAGAGTCAGCAGTGACATGTACTTCGGGAGATCTGAGCCTGGGAATGTCTCGCTGACCGTAAGGTTTAAGAGGTGGGGCAATCTCAGACACATGTGAGTGGCATGACCGGACGACATCACACAAAGCGCACTCGAATGGCGTTGTGGTCGTGGGGGTAATGGATGCTCCGGGGGCCGGGGATCGCGTGATGGGTTGCTCCCCCTTCGGGCTTCGTCGTCTCTCCCGGAACCGTCACAACAGGAGAAGGTCCTGGTGGAGGTGTCGGGGGCACGCGTGGCTATGGAGGAGGGGACCCGCTGAACCGGTGTCAAAGCCATGTAAGGCCTGGGGGGTGACCAGGGGGTGGCGGCCGGGGGGTCAAGGTACCCAAAACCTAATACCTAAGGTCGTGGGTTAGGGAGAGAGGGTGGCCATGACGGGGAGCGTAATATACTCCGGAGGGGGAGCCAAGAAGGGGGATCTCCGTACAGGTAGTGACCGGGAGGCACGCCTTCTCCAAGATGGTTAAGGCCGGGGACCGAGCTCGGAGGATAAAGAGGTTCGTGGATACCAAAATACCGTAGGGGGGAGGGCCTGGATGAGGAGGTCCTGTACGGCGGAGATGAATGGCTAGGAGCGGGTTGCTGAGGGCGGGGGAGGGTAAGTGGATTAGGCTTCGAGGCAAAGCCGTTTTATGGGCACTTCGAGACGATTGCATCATGCAAATATTTGACAAGCCGGGACTGATCAGAGGGGGGAAGGTGAGGAAAAAGCACAAGGTGGTGGAATCTTTTATAAACTTTGGGGAGACACCTGTCAAGGAATCGACGGTTGGCTTGTTGGTTGGCCAGGAGATGGTCGTCTCGGAGGAGTGTGGACCGAGACGGCGGTCATGATAATATGCAGGCCGGCCAGCAATGGTGACTATCTTCCCATTATGTGGAAAAGACATCTTGCAAAGACCGCGCATGGGACAGCCAGACATATGGCATAGGTGTAGTCGCCCCAATAGAATGTTGTAGTCTAGAGGCGCCAATGACTTAATATCAACGTTAAACGGGGGCCTGTCACGGCGAGGGTGATGGGACAAGCATTTAAACAGCCAATAGGGTCGGGAGGCACGACCATCCCACGCTCGAAGGGTGATCAAGGGGCTAACTCAGGGGATCCGAGTTGCTTTAACCGGCTTTTCTGACATATCACATTGTGGATGCCCCCTCATCAATTATACACCGGATACGCGGGCGCTCCTGATTTTGACTGGGATTTGGAAAGCAACTTTAAGGAGGAAGAGGAGGGTGGTCCGATTAAAGTGGCTTGGGGTACATCATTTGGTCATCAAGACTACCACGCTCACGGCAGATAGTAGAGCCTTCCATTGGGAAGGGCACGACCGGAGGAGTTCCAAGGTGGAAATGGCAAAGAGGGGATTGTGCCAAATCATCTACTATATCAGACGACATGCTCGCCACTGGGCGCATTTCTGGCGAATGGACCCTTGGAATCTTTGGGTGGACCTCAACTTTGGGTTGAGGGATGTGTAAGGGCCACCGGGTGTCGAAAGAGAGGCTCGTAGAACCCGAAGATGGAGGCTCGGGAGCAGACCGAGCAGAGAGGCTTGGGGTACCGCAGACCGAGTTTGAAGGTGAAGGTCGACTTAAGGGGACGAATCGGAGCGCATCATAAGTGATCTCGGTGTAGTCGAGGAACCGTAAATGGACGACAGTGGTCGCATGGCCGCTTCTGGGGTTGGGTAGCCACGAATCCCCTCGTTGAGGGAAAGATTGGCTGAACACACTCAAGTGGGGTGGGGGCTACATTAGGAGGAGCGTGAGGGGAGGTGGTTGTCCGAAGCAAGAATGTGGCTGAGACCCCCACATCTCTGCCGAGATTGGGTAAGAGAGGACAATCGAGTGTAGCTGACCAGGAATCACCGCAACACGAATGTGGCTTCAGCCAGGCGGGCGGCCCGTCCGGCCCGGCGGATGCCCGAGGCCTGTTGTCAGTGTTAGGTCCATACCAGAATTGGGTCCTCTAAGCACGGTAGATGTATATGTTTTGTTGCCTCTCCGCCTCTTCTTTGAGAAGAAGAATAAACGCACCCTCGCTCGTGCAAATACTTTGCCCCTTCGGGAGGGTCAGAAGGGCCGTCATAGTGGTGAGGAGGCAAGGGGAGGGGCGAAGCGCATATGCGTCGGGAGGAGTTGGCGCACCAGTCGTGCGGATAAAAAGTAAGGGTTAGTTGGGCAGCATTGAGGTAAGCGGAGGTTGGGCAAAAGGAGGAGGCATGCCGTATCCTCGGGATACATGTTGCCGGAGGGGGCAAGAGTGCTAGAGGTGCCGGCCCCCTCCCCGAGGGAGGCCATGGCTCATAAAGAGGGTGAGCGCAGAGGGTGGGAAAGAGATCCAACAATACCATCGGGCGAATGAGGATGCCCCCCGGGCGTTGGGCGCCACCGGCCTCGGGGATGTCGGAGAACGGTATAAACATAACGATTGAGCGTAGATCACCGGGTCATATTTTAAAGCTATTCTCAGGCGCTTCTTCGCATTGAGGAAAGTGAGAGGCGAGCATCTTTGCCGATGGGAGATGGGAGGGTGCGAAGGAACCACCCATGTAAACCCGATCTTCAAAGGGAGGGGCTCGACATAAGCTCCGTCTCGTCGCCATTCCCGAACATGTGTGCGTAAAGGCGTGTGGAAGAGGATTGCTTAAATGAAGTCAAGAGCTCACACTGTCGTGGACGAGAGGGAGCCGAAGTACGACAAGAAGGCTTGGGCAAGAGTCTCGAACGTGGTATGGGAGGAAGTGGCCCGTTCGGGACATACCATTTAGAAGTCACTGTAAGTGTGTGCGTTGAACAAACGAAGACGATGGAGTCATCGTAATGGAGTTGGAGGAACACCTCACATGTGGAAAGACCGACGTGATTGGTTGGGTCTTCGCCATTAAGGCCCTCAAACTTAGGGGATATCGTAGGGTAGCTTGGTGGGCATAGCGGGCCGTAGTATTATGGTGAATGGGTCATTAATCAACTGGATGGAAATCGGGGGAGGCCGAGGCTCGCAATGTACGGCAGCCACGTGGGGGTGGTCTGAGTAGTGGTCATGGGATGCTCCGAGAGAACTAGGGCCGGCATTGGGGGCCGTGGGAGAACCGCTGCATTAGGCCCTTCCGGTCCGTACATGGTGAAGTGGTAAAGTAGGGAGAACCGAAGGAGAAGGGGGACCCGATGAATGTGAGAGGAGTCGCGGACTCGAAGGTGGATCGGCTCGACGACCCGGCGGTGCTGGGAGCAAAGGTCGATCAACCGGAACCGAGCGAAGGCCAAGAAGTTCTCTGAAAGGCGCCTTTGGGGCGCAATGATGACAGGAAGAAGGAACCCGACAAGGGCAGAAAGGGACAGAATCAAGAAGGTCAAGGGCAGATAAGGTGCAGTGACGATTGATTTTAGAGTCTTTGCCAGGCGGTGTAAACCAGGCGCTTCTTCACTTAAGGTCAGTGTGTGGTGTGCGTTAATTTTAATTTTTAAACCCTTTCCGTTGTTGTGAGCAAAAAAGTGTGCAACGTAGCTGAAAATAAACCTACAGAGAACAGAATAAAAATGCTGAAATAACAGAAAAATAACAGCTACATATGCATCTATCAAACCCAAGAAAGTGGGTCTCTCAAAACTATGCTGAAAAGAAAGGGAAAAACTATGGAAACACACACAAACGAAGCTCACCAGATCTAGGGTCAAAGGGGACAGAGATCCGGAGGATAAAGCTGCAGATAAGGGGTGCAGATCACAGCCAAGAGACAGGGGCAAGGTGGCTGGAAAAAAGGGAAATCAGCAAAAAGCCGGGAGGGGCAAGGCAGAGGCCTTTAGGGGAGGTCCAAACAAAACGACAAGAGGTGATTTTGAAAGGAAAAGAGGCTGATTTCGATGGATCTGGAAGTGAGGTCACAGATCTGGAAAAAGAAAGGGCTGAAGCTCTGAAACCGACGGCTGAAACAGCTGAAACTCTTCCACAAAAAGTGGAGGGTACTAAAGCCCTAAGGGGCTGGGTTCCCACTTAGATGAGTAAAACAGATCAGATCTTGGTCAAGGCGGGCTGAGACAGAGGCTGGAAAACCCTGGCAGAGGCTGCAGCAGAACCCAGAAAAATTACAGAAAAAATGCTGGAAAAAAGGCAGGTCGCAGGTTCTGACCTGATTTTGGGTGAGGTCGCAGGTTACAGGCTGAAAAGTGCGTCCAGGTCGCAGGTTTTGGGCCAAAAGGTGCGACTCGTTCCGCCGTTTTTGGCGTATTTTCCAAAATTGCCGTCTCAGGTGCGGCTGGTGTCGCTTACCCGCGCAATAGGGCCAGAAACACACGGAAGTTAGAAATTTTAGGTTTTTAGGGTTTTATGTGAGAAAAATGACATGAAAAGAGAAAAACTAAGCAGCTAAAAAAGAAGCCCTAGGGCCTGAAGTAGCTGGATATGCAGGAATATGAAAAACGACAGCAGTCGTAATTTAAAACCCGTGTGGAGTCGCCATTTGTTAGTATGAATTCTTTGTCGAAGCGTACGAAAAAGAACCACTTTAGCTACGCATAACTAATAGCCCTAACAACAATAATGGCTGCAAAACATCTTCAGATCTGCAATTAGTAGTTAAAGTGCTGCAACAAACAGATCTATAAACGGAAAGATATTAAGCAGTGAAGTAAAGAGTTTGCTCCATGCATCCAACAGACAAGACAAGAACACGATTTTTGAATGAATTTTTATATTACAGGGCACCTGGGAGGAAACAAGAAGGTGTATCCAGATCTCCTCAATGGGATGGGTTCTTCGTAGTCCTCAGCACTTCAGATCTAAGCTTTCTCTCTCTTGTAGATGTAGAAAACCCAATGTAGAAGATAGAGCTCAATGGGAGCAAAATGGTAGAAATGAGACCAAGTGTATAGATCCAGAGTGATCTAATAGGCAACAAAAGGTGAAGAATGATGAGGAAAACCCTCCTATTTATAACAAAATATTGGGTCATTCTAGATCTTGGTGCATGATTAAAATAATGTTAACCAAATCTAGATCCACCTCTATGGAATACTTTATTATTATTTGTTGGAGGGAAAGGGTGTTTGACTTGGGTCAAATCCCTTGATTAGTGAAAAATAAATAAATAAATGATTTATTTATCTTTTTAGGGAAGTGGTTGGGATATAATCAAATAAATAATGATTTAGTTGATTAATGGTGGTTGATTTGGTCATATTTAACAAGGAATATTATTTAAATAATTATTCCTAGAAAATAATAAGATAACTATGGGTTTATCTCATTAATTTCTTTGTTTTTGGGTTAAACATGACTGGTAATAATAATTAAATTATGGTTTAATTAATTATTCCTTTTGGGGTTTCCTAATTAACATAGTGAAAGCAGTTTTACTTGGGGTAAAACTGGTCTTACATGGTGTACTTGGGTCCATCTAATGATGAAGAGTTAGATGACCAAAAAATGGTGTAACACTTACATATTACTCTGAATTATATGTACCAGCAAGATCGATTCGAAGGAATAGTAGAAAGATACAGAAACAAACGGTATTTCTCGGAAATATTCCTTTAATGAATTCCCATGGAACATTTGTAGTAAATGGGATTTACAGAATCGTGGTGAATCAAATATTAATAAGTCCTAGTATTTATTACCGTTCGGAATTAGACCACAATAGAATAAATTATATATATACTGGCACTTTGATTTCAGATTGGGGAAGAAGATCGAAATTAGAGATCGATGTAGGAGAAAGGATATGGGCTCGTGTAAGCAGAAAAAGAAAAATATCTATTCCAGTTCTATTATCAGCTATGGGTTTAAATCTCGAAGAGATTCTGGACAATACTCACTATCCCAAAAGATTTTTATTTTTATTGAAGAAAAAGGAGAGGTGGGAGCGGGAGGAATATCTCTGGTCGAGGGAAAAAGCCATTCTGGAGTTTTACAAAAAACTCTAATGTGTAAGTGGCGATTTGGTATTTTCCGAGTCTCTATGTAAAGAATTGCAAGAAAAATTTTTCCGACAAAGATGTGAATTGGGAAAGATTGGTCGACGAAATCTGAACCAAAAACTGAACCTTGATATACCTGAGAACGAGATTTTTTCATTACCACAAGATGTATTGGCTGCTGTGGATTACCTTATTGGGGTGAAATTTGGAATGGGTACACTCGATGATATAGATCACCTCAGAAATCGACGTATTCGTTCTGTAGCAGATTTATTACAGAATCAATTTAGATTAACTCTAGGTCATTTAGAAGATACAGTTCGAAGAACTATACACGGAACAACCAAGCGTAGATCAACTCCTCAAAACTTGGTCACTTCAACTCTATTCAAAAACACTTTTCAAGATTTTTTTGGTTCACACCCCTTATCCCAAATTTTGGATCAAACTAATCCATTGACGAAAATAGCTCATGGGCGAAAATTGAGCCATTTAGGCCCTGGGGGCTTAACAGGGTGAAATGCTAGTTTTCGGACACGGGATATTCATCCCAGTTATTATGGGCGTATTTTTCCAATCGATACGTCCGAAGGAATGAATGCTGGAATTGTTTCATCATTATCTATTCATGCAAATATTGGTGATTGTGGTTCTTTACAAAGTCCATTCTATAAGATTTCCAAGAGATCGAGAGAAGAACATATGGTTTATCTATTACAGGGAGAAGATGAGGATGAATACTATCAGATAGCTACGAGAAATTATTTGGCGTTAAATCAAGGAATTCAAGAGGAACAAATTACTCCAGCTCGATACCGACAAGAATTTATAGTTATTTCATGGGAACAGATCCATTTTAGAAGTATTTTTCCTTTCCAATATTTTTCCGTTGGAGTTTCCCTTATTCCTTTTCTCGAACATAATGATGCTAATCGCGCTCTAATGGGTTCTCATATGCAGCGTCAAGCAGTTCCACTTTTTCGACCCGAGAAGTGCATTGCCGGAACTGGGTTGGAAGGTCAAGCAGCTCTAGATTCAGGAAGTGTAGCTATAGCTACACAAGAGGGAAGGATCGAGTATATCGACGTTGTAAATATAACTTCATCGATTAATGGAGACACTGTACGAACATAATCGGTTATATATCAACGTTCTAATACAAATACTTGTACGAATCAAAAACCTCAAGTTCATCAAGGGGAATGTGTAAAGAAGGGACAAATTCTGGCGGATGGTGCAACTACGGTAGGTGGAAATTCACAGTGGACTAATTCTAGCATTAGTCCACTAGCATTAGATGTTTGACATGTCTGGATCAGATGGTTGTTCATTAAATTCATATGGTAAATTGAGTTGCCACCTATGTTATCATGCAAACATAGGTGGACACAGAAACAATGCATGTTGGACACATAACGACTGCCACACGTTCTGCATAAAATTTTTTGTTGTCTTCTTCTGTTCCTGGTTCATTGGTTTGTTTTTTCATGATGAGTTCAATGTTAACTGAAGGCGATGTTCGTCTTCACGGCTCCTCCCCAGTGAACAACTAGAGAGTTTGTTTCGTCCAACAGATAGAGGAAATGAAATCCATTACAGATAGAGGAAATGAAATCCATAATAAGAACAATACGTACAGTACCCATAATGAAATCCATAATAAGAACAATACCTGCTATTCTCCTGCAGAATCGCAAATCAAATGAAGGTTATCCGTTCTACATGGACTTGCGGCTCGGCTCCAAGGGATTCTGCCTCTGTTTCGAATCTGAACCTTGTCGCTCTTTCCTTGTCGACGGGAAGGAGGCACACCAGTCAGTAGCGAGCATTCGCTAAGCATGATTCCACTATGTTTTCACTTATAACTGGGTGGATGGTTGACCGGGCTGGGACGCACCAAGAAGTATCTTGGGTATCTATAGGCCACTACCTGGACTGAAAGACCATCCACATTTGTTGTAGCACAAGCCACCGGGACAAAGAGCTCCGCTTGCTAGCCGTCCGCATTGCTCCGCAGATACAAAATACAAATTCATCATTGCCATTGTAAGAAAGGTGAATGCCATCATGGAGAACTTGATCGCTTTCATATTTCAGACACTCATTTCTATCTCAGAAATGCATTAATTGCAACTTTCGGTTAAATTTTTGCGTTAACGACGGCAAGAAATGAATCTTTGAGGCCACATGGTAAGCACATGTTCTTGCAATGTCTTAACGACGGCAAGGAATGAATCTTTGAGGCCACATGGTAAGCACCTAATGACATATGTATGGGTAGCAAGCCTTCCTTTCATCGAGCGATAACACTTGCCCTCTTGCTTGCTCATTGCTCGAGCTTCCTTCATGGGCCCACAATGACAACTGGCAAAAATTATGGCTCTCCAGACCAATAATAATGTTTATGCCAAGCGTCCAAGGGTAGAAGACTCCACTGAAGATCGTCGCGCTGTCAATGGTTCGAATCTCATCGACCACCATCGTGCTCAAGTCGGTAGGCATTTAAACCAAATATTTTTCTTTTGCGCTTGTTCAAATAGAGCTATTTCTTGTCATTTTTAAAGTGAGATTGAATGTTTTTCATGTTCCTTATTGTGGAAAACTGATTTTCCCTCTTTCTTTTAAATGATTTCGCTAGATGTTGGAGTTTCCAAAGGAGACACTCACTGCAACTGGAACTGTCCATCCGAAAGTGCTAGAGAACTAAATGATTAATGTTCTTATGTATGAATTTCCTGCTCTGCAAATCACTTAGTTTGTGGTATTTTCACTATGTGATTAACCCTGTATTTTACTCATTACAATCTGAGGAATAAAAGTCTGGCATTTTACGGCTCGTGGCTTGAAATGAGTTTCACATTTTTACGGCTTGATACTGATATTGCTCGAAATGAGTTTCACATTTTTACGGTTTCGCACTTTGACTAAAACAATGCGGACTTGGATTTCTTGTTTTCTATTACATATGTGGCCTAGGATTTGATACAGGAAATCGCTCGAAATTTCTTTCAGCAAATCTGTTAATGTTTATTTACTGCATCTTTTGTGCATTTTACGACTTGCATCTTGATGATGAAGATCTCGGAAATTGGAATGTATTTAGTATTTGACATCTTTGCACTTTGGTCAAAAGAGCGTTGATATATTCGTTTTGTTGTTTTCTTTTTCATTTTACGGCTCGAAATGTCATAATATAAAGACTTGGAACTCATTCAGTGCATGTGTGCACATTTATTTACTTGTGCTTTCCCATTTTTTGGCCTGGAACTTGACCAAAAAAACCTGGAGGGTTATCTTCAATTCTACAGTCGACACTGTCGATTGAAAGTGTTGCTGGATATGACGTTTTCTTTTTCATTTTACGGTTGGATCTGGTAAAATGAGCTTGTTTTATGAATTCCAGGGCTGCGAAAATATTTAACTGTTACTGAAGAACAATTGTATGACAAGTCGTTCCAGCAGACAGTTAGTTAGGAGAACAAAACAAATGGTTATGATTGCATGTCTTATCATTATCCAGACTTGGGTGTCCAGAGCAGTTATTATGGGTGCAGAGGCTGGATATTAGTCATAACAGGCTCCGGTCAATAGATAGTTAGTGTTTGTTGTAATTTTATTTGTCCATGAACAACCAAACTTCTCCTGCTCAAGGCAGGGACTAGCTGCCTTGCAGCCATACATGTTTCATTTGAAATTCTCCCATGAATTTCGTTTTCTAGGTTCAAATATCACTTTTAAAATATAACTTCATATTCCATTTTTAATAAATAAATGGTAACGTGTAAATTTTATATTTTCGAATTTTATTTAATAATTATATTTTGTTTTTGTTTTTGTTTTTGGAATAAATGTTTGTATTACTTTTTGAACAAGAAATTATATGAAAGAGTTGAAGGTTTTAGATTTGTTAGTCATTGGGAAATTTGAACATATTCAAAAGCATACCCATTTAGAGAGGTAGAATAGAAAAAGCTACTCAGAAATTCAAAATACAAAATAATATATTGATAGTTGGGTCTTTAAAACCATGAAAAGAAGATAAAGAAATTGAAAATTGATAAACTGAAGACTTTATAAGAGTTAATAGACTCAGGAGGGATCTAAATATGTTGTTGCAACTTGGATTGGTTCCTTATTGCTTGATGGTGAGAAAATTGTAGGGGGGTTCTAAGGTGCATATTAATACACTCCAATTGGTGGTATCGGTTTGACATGTGTCGATGCAAGTGTTCCATGGAAAGGAGAAGGTCCTCTCTATTCTTGTGCCAGTATAGTAAAAGTTTTCCTAAAATAAATTTATGTGCTAGTACAGGTCCACCATGTGCATATATTGATTAAATTGTCCAATTGTGTGACCTATATCAAGCACCAAATCAACTATATCTACTAGTACCTTTGTGTCTAAAAGAAGATGTCACTGGTTGGATTCTACCCTTTTAGGACGAGTGAGTTCTTCATGAACAAGAGTCAGGGTGAGTTCCCAAAAGTGTGTTGTTGAGTCTTCAACTCTAAATTGTGTACGTGTACTACCTCGATTGTCACACTCTTGATAGTATGTTGCACCCTGACTAACACGAGCTCTCTGACAAGGCATGGTGGATACACAAGGAGGAGATTATGGCCAAAGAGCAGGGAAGGGGGTGTTAGAGAAGATACGGTAGTGGATAGGAGTTGAAAAATATATAAGAAATATTAGCCAAAAGTGTGCCCCGGATAGAGGGAAGAAATCCAATGTAGGATAGGCTTGTACATGATATCCTTACAGAGGATAGGTCCATAGAGGAGGTACATCATAGAGATAAAGGAGACAAGAGAGAGTGAGTTTGCATAAATTCTCAGGAACAACGGTTAGTAAATAGGAATTAGAAATGAAGACTCTAATAGGAGAAAGATTTAAGACAAAATCACCAGAAGACGAGGAAGCAAGAAATGACTAGGGAGTCAGAAGAATCACCTTTCCATGGAGTATGGTTTCCCCGTTGTCGATGTAATGCCTCACTGCATTAGAAATCTCAAGTCAAGTACAGGAAATTAGATAAAACATTGTATAACGACCACTGCTAAGAGGAAATTCGAGTCACCAGTCGAAGTTGAGAAGGGAAAGAGCCAACACTATGGAGCAAATCTCGCTAATGAGCTAGCATTCCTTTCCTTGAATCTCACTAGGAAATATTAGAGAGTCAAAGAGTTGTGGATATGGTGCAAAGGAGTGGGAAAGGTTGAGTAGAAAAATAAGGATCTGGCTCCTTCACATAAAAGAAAAATGAGTTTCTGGAGCTCCTAAATTAGCTATTTGAGACACCCAACCTTGCCAAAGAGCCTTTTGGCCAAGGTTTCCTTTGATATTGGTGCAATGAATTAACATGACATCAACATTGAATTCCATTATAGATGGAAACAATCTTCGCTTAGTCGTACAAGGTGAGCAGGCCAGAAAAACATGTTCTAATATTGTTTGTCAGAGGAGATGGAAAGTTATGTTTACATAATGGCGTTAAGCTTAAAAGATACCCAAACTTGATGGCGAGGTTTTTTGCTCAGTCCCAACGAGGCTATGTTTACAAATTGTTAAAACACTTGGGGCCAAGATCCATTGACAAATTCAAAGAATTGACCTAATAATTCATAAGATAATTTTACTACATTAAAGCAGAATTTAAAAAGAGGAGACAGGAAGGAGCGATGGTGAGTGACGATGTTAGGGTTCACTATCTAGGACTTTTTACCTGTGTGGCGGTGGCCTACTGCAAGCATAGAGTGGATGGGAAACCGCAAATAGGCCTCTGCTGCATCGATTATTCGCTGTTGCGCTACAGACACAACCCCAGTTATGAAGGGAAATCACCTGAGAAGACTGCAACAGGGGCATTACTAGGAGACGACCCTCGCGTGTTGTTTCTCCAGAGCACCGTGCTGCTAGCAGTAGAAGACACCTTCGCGTGGCTCAATGCCAGTCCCCCTGGCCTGACCTCGGAGGGTTTTGACGTGGTGTACCTCTAGCGGTGGCCTTTGGGTTGCACAACACCCTGCACCATCATGTGGCTACGGGCCTCCTTTTCTGGATTGAATCTATGGCTGCGGGTCTCCTAGGTCACACTATGTTGCCTCCCAATACTTGCGCCTGTCTGGAACCCCCCACATCATCCGATGGCTTTAACTCCTGAGAAATCGAGGCACCCACCACATATTTGGAGTCCCCCATTACAGAAAGACCCAGAATCGATGTTGGCAGGTGAATACAAAATGGAAATCGGAACTAGGAATCAAGTAACTACAAACAATTTTTAATTTTTTTTTAAAAACCCTGTTGGGAAAATAAAGTATTATGGACAGATGCTTTAGAACAGGTGATAGACCTCAAACTGAAAATCACACAAGTACTAGGATACCTAGTACCATTACAATCATTGATACATGAAGGCAAAGCATTGCAACACTAGAAAACCACAAAGAATTACTCCATAATCTCTGGTTCCACCATTATCTTCAATCTACGGTTTCGAGGAGGAACAGGGGATCTAGGAAAAACTAAAGTTTTGGTGGACTAGGGGGAGGTAACACCTCAAAACAGGACCAAAACAACACAAGACCCTCCTTCAAAAACATACTGCAGGGGAACAAAAAACAAGGTACCTCAACAGAACTAGATGGCAATGCCCCTAGGCCCTACATAGTAGAGAAGCTAAATCACACTCCTGAACTAGCCATAGATACACCTAATATTCATGATCATTGCAATACTTATCAAGCACAAGCACTTATCTGTTGTTTCAATAGCTTCTGGCCCAAACCTATGGACCTCTTCCAATGGATATTCAAAAACTGGACTATGGAGTGCGAAATGCATCTATGTTCAAAAGGCTTCTTTATAGTTAAATTCCAACATTCAGAAATCAGAGACTACATTCTACAGGAGTGTCCATGGTTTTGGGGTTCTATGGGACTTTACATCACCCCATGGTTCCCGGATTTTGATGCTAACACAATGGTTGTCTCCAGAATACTGGCTTGGTTTAGGCTATATAATCTCCCCCTACATTTCTGGAGTGACAGTGTCCTTCAAGGCATTGGGAATGTCATTGGACGTTACATCAAAACAGATACTCAGAGAATGAAGGAGATAATCTTCACCTTCGCACGTATATGTGTTGAAGTTAATCTCAGCAAAGGACTATCATAAAGCATACAGTTGTTACACAAACACAAAAATGAATGCAACACATAGACTATGAGAATAAAACCTTCAGATGTAGAGTATGGAGATAGATCGATCATCTTCAAAACACCTGTCCTGAAGCAAAGAGAGACAACCGAAGAAAGAAGAGAGTCAGAAAAACACCCAAAGGATGGCAATACCCCCCATCTGAAACAGAGGAGGAAAAAGAGGAAGAAGGGGAAGCTGCTGTTATCACTCCAATAATTCTCCAGGGTTGTAAATGTTTTTGGTTTAAAGAATATTAGAGGTAACCACAAACCTACTTTTAATCTTAGGATCTAGCCTTCCTAATGCTCAGATAGGGCTCTCTCTATATGATTTATCTTTGTTGATTTTATTTGATTTTAGGCTAGTTATGTAATATTGATTTGGTTTTTGATTTTGGGTTTGGTTTAGTGGTGGAATCACTATTTCAAATGGATAGATGTAGATTTGTATTCCATTGGGATAATGGAGTCAATGGGTCAAGCAATTAGAGCATAATCAAGGTTCTAGAGGGAAGTATTCACGGGGCAAGATAATTGAGCTGATTCAGATATTTAGGCTGGATGATGAAATGGTTTCAATCTGGATGAGAGAGTAATTATGCATTCTCAGATCCAGATAATGAGGGGAATTATAAAGGTCAATTGAAACTAGGGAGAAATCAAGAATTCCCTAATCTAGATATCAGTAGAAAACATGAAAATGACATAATAGTTCAAGACAGTGGTTTTAAACATATTATGAAATGATATTCCTGTTATACATTTAGATTTAGAAAACATGCAACTATGTGAAAACTTTAGATAATAGCAAAGAATAATTGAGAATACTTCACTAAAGTGGCCCAACACATGAATCCTGTAATATAATGCCTTTATTGCTCAATCCAGTCTGCTGACTTGAAAATGGTACAAAGAACCCTCTGATTCAGATTAGTACATCTATAAAAATGTTTAGCTATCCACAATCCACCCTCAATACTTCGAATTGTGAAGTATTTATACAAAAATTCTTAGAAAATATCCTAAAACAAACTTAGGAATTATTCAAGGAAAAATACATATCTTCATGCGAGAAGATAGAGACAACTATCTAACTAATGCAAGTTGTCCCTACTTTTATTGAATTTGTTGTTTGTTGTCTTTGATCTTTTGCTGATTTGTCTCTAACTGTTTGCTCAATGAAGGCTGCTGTTGAGTGTACTTTATGCTGACTATTTATTTACTTTCTGCTTTTACTTTAACCATATGACTTTCATCTGATACACTTTAACTTCTGATACTCTTTGAATATTGTTTTTAACTTTAATCGTGGCTATTTTTTCTACCTTTATCCTTTGACTGTTATTTTTACATTAAACTTTCATAGTAAATCAGTAAATTTCTCCCAATCTTTTGCATCTGGTAACTTTTTTTTTCCTGAATAAGACTAATTCTATTGAGAAAAAACATATAGTACAATATGAGCTTGTAAATAAGTGAAGCAGAAAAGCAGGGGAGCCGGAAATGATAGACTATCAACCTCGGTCCCATATAGCAGCCAAGGAATAAGAAAAAGATAACAAGGATAACAGAAAATAGAGAGCGAGAAAAAGGACTCTACCCTGAGTGGGTAGAAACTTCCAAACGACATTTTTTCCCTTTCTTCTTAGTGACTTTGACCCAACCATTGTGACTTGGCTGGGAAAGAACCAATTGTAGACTATTCTATGTTGAAGGAGGAGTCTCCTTATGTGAATCGGAGGAAGAAGACTCATGCGTGCATTTCTGCGAGATCGAAGGTGCAGAGGGATCCTCAGGGCTAGCCGAAGGCGTGTCCTTCGGGTGCTCAACATTCTCCCCTTACGCTTCAATTTTCTCCTCATCCGAGCTGAAGGACTCTGTGTCATCGATGGGGGTGGATCACATGGTTTCCAGCTCTTGGATTTGGATTTGGAGTTGTTATTATTCTTTTTTTCGAGGAACGTGGCACATGTGTTCTGGAGATGCCCCGTCTGATGGAAATGGAAACACTGGAAGGCAATGTTATCATAGTCCAAGGTTTGTGTCCAATGGAAGTCCCCAATTTTGAGGTTGATCTAATCAAGTAACCCTTTGCTAATGTCTATTTCCACGCATATTCTGTCGAAGGTGTATATTCCTTTCTCCCCCCTTGAGGTATCCGTAGCCAGGAAGCGGCCTAAGGTATCCTAATCCCTTGGAAGACAGAGAAGTGCCATAAATGTGCTGGGAGGTTTGGAAGTCTGACCCAAATGGGAAGCTTGGTGATGACAACTGTAGAAGGGTTGAAGTCTGGAAACCAGGGGTTAAGGAAGAGCCCTGCCGATCCCCAGAACCAAGGGCCTCCCGTTAAGGCTTTATGATAGTCTTCATTGAAGGAAAATGCCATAATGAAGAAGCCTTTAGAGCATAAGAAGACCTTGCTATTGTTGGTCCAGTTGGAATGGATCCACTGGTATAGATCTGCAGTTTGAGGCCAAAGTCCATTAAATCTGAAGATGATGGCCGTTTCTGCAAACATCTGATATTGATCATCCAGCAATGGATGAGTGATTTCAATGGAGGGAGTTTCCTCCATTTTATCCACCAGGAAAGGCTTGGTCGCCTCAAATGGTTGAGCAAATTTCTTGGAGGGCTGCGCATGGACTGCATCCTTGTAGGAAAAACAGGAGCCGAGGAGGTCTGCCTAGATGCTCCGCCTCTCAAATGTAGGGTGAGCACAACTGAAGCATATATTTAAATATTGCAATAAGACAGGGGCAGAGGGTCCTTGAGTTGTTTACCTTCGTAAAGCAGTCTCTGGTGAGCTAAGGGGATCCCCAGCCTGAGTTCAATATCTCATAGGAGGTCTTGCACCATATTCATAGCGCGCACCCAGAGCATCATTGTTTTGCCACAGAGAAGAGAGATCTGGATCTGATAGGCGGAGGGTGAGTGATCTGAAAACCTTTGTGCTCCACTTCGAATTTGTGTCTGAACGGTACATAATCCTTGTATCCCCAGATCCGTTAGGCCTTTGGCTTTGATTGCGAATAGATGGTGATTGTAGCCCTCCTGTATCTGGGAAATTTAAATCAGCGACGACATCCCTTCCAACCTGACCTTCCCATCCGTGAGATCGAGCATCTGCAGGGACGCGACAGTGGTCAACGTTGCGAGATTGCCTTAGCCTGCTTTCTCTATCTTGCGGGTGTTGTTGGCTTGTGTGAGAATAGCATCTCTTGTCCCTTCTTTGCCGCAGAAGGAGGCAACCGCTTGTGTGGTCTCCATTGCTGCTAGAGCTCTAAAGGCGCAGACTGGATTGACCCCGAGAATTTCATCCTGGATGTTGCCAACGGCTGCTAGGAGGGGAGGAGCCTGGAGCCAGAGTGGATTCAAGAATGAGCATCCACATGGAGTTACGATGGTAGAGACCGCAGGATCTCCCGGAACTACTATGGAGATGGCGGCAGCGGCAAAGCCAAACGAGGCAGAGGCAATACCAAGATCGGCGTCGGTGGCCAGGCACAGAGAAACTCTAGCGGAGGACATATTTCCCCCTAAAAACAAATAATTAATCTCTCCCTACATCTGGTAACTTGATCTTCACCATTCTTCTGAATATCTCATCAGCCTTTGTATACTTTGCAAAAGTAGGCTTATTAATGAATAAATGTTTTACCTCATGTTGTAGGTAAAAGAGGTTCTCAAAACTTTTGTATAGTACTTTTCCTATTGGAATTCCTTGCATGGATGAATTGTTAGCTTGCTCCTTTTCCATTTCTCTGATTTTCTTATCATAATCCTCTTGTTTCATCAATCTATCATTAATAACCAGAGGATTTGGAAGGCCTTTCTGCCTTAAAACATCAAACTTCATCATGAATCTGGTTATGGAAATCTTCATGTTCTGACATTTTTCTTCTAGTTGAACCATTAAGTTTCTCTTAGAAATCACCTTCCTAACTTCTAGGATTGTTTATGTCCTGTCACTAATTCCAATTTCTTCCAATTCCTGCTTATTATTAGAATTAAGAAACTTAATGATTTCATTGGCTTCTTCTGGCTTCTTATCGAGTTCTTCTTTGATTTTTTGGATGGCTTCACTTGCTGATTTGATTAGATATTTTTGCTCATAAATGACTTGAATGGACGGACAAATATCATTGACAGATTCAATGATATTGGCCCATAGTTTCTTCTTGGCTTGTGCCATTGGTTCTTTCAATGTAAATTCTTTTTCTAGTTTCTGTAATTTCTCATTCAACCTGTTTGTCTTTTGTACTTCATTCTTGTGCATGATCTGAACTAGTTTTTTCTCATCCTCTAGGCTTTTCAAATTTTCTTTAAGTCTATTGATTTCATTAGTCTGAATGGACATTTACTGCATTTCTTTTACTAGTTTACTTGCTTCATCAGTAGGTTGTGTTGATGTTGTAGATGACAATGTTGCTGAAGTAGTTGCTGATGTAACATGAAGTGTTGTAGCTATTGGAATTGATGGAGCCAATGATTCTGCTAATGTAGAAGGAACAACTGTAGTGACTGTAGGAATAATAGTGACAATGATTTCTTCTGATCTGGCCTTTTTCTCCCACACTAACTTGTCCATCTCATTTTCCATTTCTTTTAGTTGGACAGTTAATTGAAGAATGAGGTTCATGATCTCATCTTTTTGTCCTTCACTCTATAACACTTCCTTTTCCTGTGGATGTTCAGTAGGAGGCAATTTGAGTTGTTTCTTCAATGCAACAATGTCTGCATTCTTTTTCTTTATGAGCTCATCTACAACTTTAACATTTGTTGGATCATATCCTACTTCAATAACCAAATCTTCCAGAGATTTAATTCTGTTATCTTTAGCCCGTGAAGATGCCTTTTCTAACTTTAGCTAACTCTGATGTTTTCAAGAGTATTTTGTAGCTTCTATACACTCATGGCTTTGTTTGTCATAGTTGAATACAAAATTTCACCAGCTTGCTTGTGAAATTCTATCTGGTCAATTGGATGAAGATATTTTGCTTGGACTTCATAGGATGTCTTTTTACAATCTGCTGATGATTTGGGATGCTTCACTGTGGGCTGTAAGAAAGTCATCTGCATTTTCCTAGTCTTGTAGTAAAATGTAGAAAGCAATTTGCTTTGGTCACTAGGTGACTGCTTCCAGTATTGGGTATATGTATCAGCCTTTAATGCCTCATTCTTGATCTTGATCTCTTTATAATTATGCATAATATTCTGCTCTTTTTCTGCTGGGTTACTGGATGAAGACACTTCCACACTATGATGTTTCTAAATAATCTGAGAATTAGATGTTGAATGTTGGTGAGTTTCTTCTGAAATTGCTGGAGGAGCATTGTCTTTTACCACTATATTTGTGTCAACCACTTCAATAGTTTCCATTTGTTCAGTTACAATATTTAATTTGGGCTTCTTCCTGTACATTAGTTTGAATTTTGTTTCAGTGGTAGTTTGTGTTGAGTATGATCCTTCTTCTCTGACTCTTTTAGAGTTCTTATCCTATGGGGCTAGAGTCTACAAGATGGAACTAGTATCACCTTGCTTCTCTACCTCTTTTAAAGTATTCTCCAACTATTCAGACTGATTGGAGTACTTCTCAATGTTTGGCTTGGATTCATGTACATAAGGAGTTAATTTACATTTGACTCTTAACTTTCTTATAACTCCTAAAGGATCATAATACCATTGGAAACTTTGACTGAACTTAAATTATTGCAAATATTTTTCTGCTTGTTGACCTGCATCTCTATTGTTGCAAATAAAAGTACTAATCTGATTCTTTATCTTAAACTGTGTCTTTTTTTTGGCTGACAAGAAATTTATTCCATCAGAGTTAAGGATCTGGCTGATATATTCAAGTGCAAATAACCTCATTAGGAGGTATTTAGGTAGCTTATATGGAAAAATATTAGATTCATATACCCTAATCTCTGTGTGGTTCTGATAAAGGTACCAATCCCCTGTCCTACTGTGTTCTGATAATTGCATGACCTTTTTAATATCATCACTGACTCTTGTTTGACTGCTAATATTCAACATGTTGACAATATGATGGATGAACGAGTCAATGAAGTCTGTATATGCGAACTCTGTGGAGTCTTTCCTTATTAAGGAAGTCCAAAAGATAATTGACTGTGTATTACCTTCAACATATAATTTTTGAAAGTTTATGGCAAATATTTTAGCTTGGAAGTATAAAAACATGTGGAATAAGACAGATGAATACTTGAAGACACCTTCTTCAGGAATTTTAACAATTTGTTCATGAATTGTATCAGCAAGGTACTGGGAAAAATTGAATATGGTAGCAGGAGGCTAACTAGGGGTGAAAATATATAGGAAACCTAAGACTGAAGTATCAACATGCTCATCAGTAAAATAAACCAGAATACATGACAACATGGTGATAATATGTTTGGTTCTCTCAGAGAATATAGCTCCTGGATAAGGAGGGTTGGTCTTGGGAGTCTCAATATCTCGAACCTCTTGGGGAAGTCCAGATTCAGATATAGTTGTATGAGGGTCTCAATAGATAGAAGGGTTTCATCAGGTCTACATTGAATTTGCAGCGTTTGATTTATTGATTCAGCTGTGATGGTGAATAAGATTTATTTATCAGGGGTTACAATGGCTCTTTGATAAGGGAAATAACAAGTTTAGCAAATTCTAATAACCTCTGGACACTGGAAGGTCTGTGGGACAATGTACTTGGGAAAATTAGACTCCCAAAGGAAAACCTCATCATCTTGGTCAATTGATTTGTCCTAGCTCCAGCAGTGGAAACTCAGTGACATGATCACTAATTTTAAATTCTCTGTATGCTAAAGGAGTGTGTTCCACATCTACAACTGGAGGTTGTAGGGATTTGACAGTTACAATATCTTGGGAAGCCATATTTATTAATTTTAATCAATTTATTTCTCTTTTGGTTTAGAAAAACAGATTTAGGCCTTTAGGAGCACCTCTGAAAGATATTTATAGTCTGCAATAGGGTCTGGGATGAAACAATGGTTTTTCCTCTCATCTACAATGCTTCAGTTGATCAAATAATTTACTCTCTGTGATATAAAAAAAAATCTTAGGACCTCAGTAATTATGTGAAAAGAGGACTAGGGTTTGCAGAAAAAGTTTTTGGAGGCAATAAATGATTTTATGTGGTCTGCAAAGGTTACTTTATTTTCTTTAGGAACAAGCCTTTGCAGGAATACATGGAAAGGGTGATTTTCTACTTACAGAGGTGGTTCTGGACGCAATGGAGGCTTTCTGAGGCTTCAGTTGTCTTTATACTATTTTAAACAGGTTCTGCAGCATCTTTGGTAGCAAGAGTCTCGAATTTTGGTGCAAAAGGGCTTAAAAATAGGTCGGTAGCTATTCTATAGCTCCGGAATAGGGTGAAAATGCTCTGTATGTGCAAACGATAACAAAAAAAGGTGAAAAAGGATGAAAAGGGCAGTCCCATGGGTTTTTAACCAACATTAATTAAACTTTGGGCACGGGTTAAATTCAGAAAGGCATGACGGTTTTGTGGCAACGGTTAGGAATACAACTGAGTGGTTTTCACAATGCAAAAAGCAGGTAGGTGGTAATATTTCGGAGGATGCGATACAGTCAAATGCTGCCACGTAGCCAGGAGCGGGGCTCCGAAAACAACTCATTTCACAAGCTCTCAGAGTTTTTGTATGTCGGGCATTTGGGGATGCGATAGAGATTATTGGCCACAGGATTTGATCAATTGTGATCGGGCGGCTAGGCGAATAGCAAGGATCTGTCGGGGATTAAATAGGCATGGGGCCCGTGTTAAGTTATGTGATGTATTATGCAATGGATTATATTACATGGGGTCGAGAATTTATAATAGGTGGGGTTATATGTATAGTGGGCCTAAAAATATATATTGGCGGGGCGATAAAACTATATATTAAAATAATCATAAGGGATTGGGGAAAATATATATATGCGGGAATTAATTAAATACGAGGTAAATGTGTATATATACGGGAGCTAATATATAATGGTAAATAGAGTATGGGAATTAGTTTAATATATGTATGCGGGGATTAATACATATGGGGGTTAATAATATATAGTGAAATGTTAATAAGTGCGGGATTTTAAAATACACTAAGGATAGTGTTAAAAATAATATCGGGATGGGATTTTTCAATGGGACCCGATACATCATTTTTAAACAAATACTTAGGATAAAAGGGTTTTTTGGGGTATTTTGAATGAAAAGGGAAGTTAATAAAGGGATTTTTTACTTTTCCAAAGGTAAATATGTTTTTAACTAAGGAAAAGGGATTTTTGTAAGAGAAAAATGAATGTAGTAAGGGAAAATATTATTATGAAGGGGAGGGGTATTTTTACAAGGGAAATGAATTTAGAGGGAAGTTAGTAAATATGAAATGATCAATTTATGCTATCCATGTCTTGTGAAAACTGCTTCTGCCTACCCATCATCTACCCTAACATTTTTTCTTCATTTCTTTGGGTGCATTTGAGCTTGCAAACCCTTATTATTTTATTTTAACAACAAAATATCTAATTCTAACATTATTACTTCCAATGGCTCAGATTAAACTGTTGAGCTCATTATTATTCTCTACCTAACTACTGATCTTCCAAGATTAAATAGTTTGGCTAGATATTTATTCCCTACATATCAGCATGAAATTTAAAGCATGAATAATCAAGATTAAGTTGTTTGAATATCATGGATTGTGGCATTTTTGACAAGTTGCACACAATCTTATTTTTCAAAGTAAAGTAAAAAGTAGTGGCATTTGAATTTGCATCACTTTTAGGATCTATTTTTATCTCTTTTTTGTTGGGGTTCATTTTTTATATTATTTTTTGATATTTTTCTTTCAGTCATTTGATTTTTGTTTTAGGACTTTTACCCTCTTTACATTTTGTAATATGGGAAAACAATTTGTAGAAAGCAAAGTATGTACATATTACAAGATTAATTATAGTAAATTCATAATTATGAATCCTATTATTATAGGACCCTAACAATGGCTCTACATGGGGATGGCATTTCCTGGTGAAATGTCAAGAAATTTAAGATCAATAGCCTTGAACTTTGATTGTGTTTGCCTTGGAACTATTTTCTGAGCTCTGCTTTATTCATACTTATGATATTTTGTCTTTCAAAGCTTAGGGCCTTCTCTTCGGGCTTCAACTTTGCAAGAAAAACATCCAATCCAATCTAAACTTTGCAATGTTATGTACAATGATAAAATTAAACAAAGTGAATTATTGTTAATCTGGGGAATAGTAATGCTTCAACATCCTACCATTGATAGGTCCACCTAGCAGATCTGATCCATCTAATTCCTTCAAAAACAATGCACTGTTACCTCTGTAACCATAAATGACATAGGGACCTTTCCATAAGAAATCAAATTTACTATGTTTACCTTTTTCTTCTCTTCTAGAATCCCATTTAAGGACTTTATTACCTATGTAAAAATCATCTTCTTTATTTTCTTGTCAAATATCTTTTTTTATCTTATCTTGGAAAACTTATGATTTGACATAGACTTCTTCCCTGGTTTGCTGCAGATGTATAGTCTGCTTCATCCTTTTCTTGATATCATTGGTTTCTACCTACAGTTCTTGGATCATATTCATCACTAGCACTCCTAAAGAGGATGGAAAAACAACATCCATCCCATATACAAGCTGATAGGGTGATGTACCAATGGAATTATTTGTGGTGAGTCTATCTGCCCATAAGGAATTAACTAACCTTTTGTTCCAAGTCTTTTTGTTGTCTTCTAATAGTTTTTTGATGATATTGACCAGGCTTTTGATTGAGGATTCAAAAAGGCCATTACCTTGAGGGTAATAGGTAGTGGAATGGCCAAGGCTAATGTGGTATTTGTTACAGAATTCAATCATTTTCTTAGACTTGAAATCAGCTGCATTATCAGTAATGAGCTTTTGGGGGCATCCAAACCTAAACAGTATATTATTTTCAAGAAATGAGATTATGAAAGAATCAGTGGATTGTCTAGAAGAAATGGCTTCTATCCACTTGGTGAAATAGTCTGTGTCTGTCAAAATCCATTTGTGCTGGGCTAAGGAGGGTGGGTGAATTTCACCAATGAAGTCTAAACCCCATTGCTGAAAAGGCATTTCCGTGGAGATGGGTTTGAGGTGAAAGGTACTAGTTTTTTCTTCCCTTCAAAGAACTGGAATTTGTGATAGGAGGTCACATACTTTCTTACATCTACAAAAAGAGTGGGCCAGTAAAAACCTGCCCTCAAGATTTTATCCACAGTTGATTTCCTGTAAAGGTGTCCTCCACAGTCACCTGCATGAAATTCTTCCATAACTTTATCAGCTTCATCTTTCAGTAAAAAATTTAATAAAATGCCACCATGATCTTTCCAAAACAGAGCATTATCTATGATACAAAATTTAATTTCTTTTAACTTTAGGAATCTAGCTTTAGTTCTTGAAAATCCAGGAGGAGTTTGTAAGTTTAGTAAAACAAATATGATATTTGCATACCAAGGTGAATTTAGAAAAGCTTTACTGATTTGTGGAGTCACCATCTCTTCCTGATCATCTAATTGAGAAATAAAATTTACATCTAAGGCCTGACAGTTCGATTTAGCCATGAGTTTGGCTAAACCTTGGCCTTTAATAAGTTTGGTGGGCTTAATTTCCATGTCATATTCCAAAATAGTGGCAATCCATTTGCCTCTCTTACCATCAGGACCATTCTGAGTTAGAATGTCCTTTACTACAGAATTTGGGACATATGCAATGATGTGCGAGTATAAGATATACACTCTAAAGTCTTTGATAGCCTTCACTAAAGCAAGTGCCTATTTTTCCATTATGTTGAACTTTAGTGTTGCATCTCTTAGGGATTTGCTGAAAAAAACAATGGGTTTTTCATAGTCCTGATCATTCTTTTGCAGCAAGACTGCTACAATGGTATGTTCTGAAGCAAAAGAAAAAAATAATAAAATCTTTTTTGAAATGAGGACTTATTAGGACTGGTGTTCTTGTAAGGGCTTGTTTGATTGATTCAAAGGATTGTTTGGCCTCTACTGTCCATTTAAGTGTTGAGTCTTTCTTTAACATGTTATTTAGTTCTCTAATTATTTCTGCTAAATTTGAAATGAATCTTCTAAGGAAATTGATTTTACCTAAGAAAGCCTGCAATTCCTTGATATTTCTAGGATGACTAATGTTCAAAATGGCCTCTATTCTAGCTGGGTCTATCCTAATTCCCTCTTTTGAGATTATATGTCCTAATAGTTTACCTTCTTCAAGTCCAAAGAGAGTCTTTTTGGGATGCAAATAAATACCAATTTTTTTGCATTTAATAAACACTTGTCTCAGATGATCTAGATGTTCATTATCAGTTTTTGAAAATACAGATATATCATCTATATAAATAACAAGAAAATGATGAATTTCTTTGGGAAAAGCTATATCCATAGCTCTCTGGAATGTGGCTCCTGCATTCATTAATCCAAAAGGCATTTTCAAATACATGAAAGTACCCCAAGGAGTAGTAAATGTTGTCTTTGGTTGGTCTTCTGGTTGAACTAAGATCTGATTATATCTAGAGAATCCATCAAGAAATGAAATCCTGGATGAACCAACCACCCTCTGTAAAATATGATCCATCTTGGGGAGAGGGTAGTTATCTTTTAGGGACACCTTGTTTAAGTTCCGGAAATCAACACAAAGCCTGATTTCCCCTGTTTTCTTCCTAGTGGGAACTAAGTTTGAAACCCAATCAGAATATATGATAGGTTCAATGATTTGTGATTCATACATCCCCTTTACCTCTTTTTCAATCAAAGGCATAAGAACTAGATTGATTCTCTTAAGCTTCTATTTAAATAGTTTTTGATCTTCTTTGATAGGTATTTTGTGTTGTATTATGCTAGTGTCATAAGATTTAAGGTCTTCATAACTCCATGCAAATACACGCTGAAACTCCTTAAACAAAGCTATGTATTTCAGTTTTCCTTCTTGAGGTAATGCTTTGGAAAGTTTGATCAGCTTAGGTTTCTGTTCTATTCCTATATTTCATTCTTCTATGTCTGATTTTAATGTTTCCATTTTTGGTTTTCGTGCAACATCATTTGAATCAAAAAGATCTTCTAATGGGGCTAATCCCTTAGGTAAAAAATTATTCTTAAGGTTTAAAATCTCAGAATCATCATATGTTTTTTCTTCTATTTCTACCTTTTATAATTTATTTATTTCTACTTGAGTGAATTTAGTGGGTTCAGTGAAATATAAATTATTTACATCTATCTCACTATCTATAGTTTCATCTACTGTACAATCAGTGTCTATGTTACAATTTTGGAATTCTCCCTCAGCATTCATAAAGTGATAGATTTGAGTATTATGTGTAAAAATCTGCCAATATTTTAAGTTGTCTCGTATAGTAGGCCTGTGTCTTACCTCTGTTGTATATTGGTGATTTGGTTGAAAAGGAAGATTGCAGGTGCTAGCAAAAGTTTCTAAACTATGTACCTGCATGTTCTATTTTCTAGGAATTACAGAAAATTCAACTTCAAGCGACTCTTTAATTAGATCTAAAACTATTTCTCTGTATTGGCTTAATCTAGGATTATACATAGACTATTCTACTCTAATTTTTTTTACAATTAATTCAGAGTCTCCCATGATAGAAACTCTTTTGCCTCCTAAATTTCTAACAATATGCAGTCCTAAGATTAAAGCTTCATACTCTTCCATGTTGTTTGTACATTTAAAGTTTAATCTAAAGGCATGAACCTCTGAATGATTGTTTTCCATGTTATGAATCCAAACTCCTGCTCTTGCTCCTAGTTTTTTCACTGAGCCATCAAAGTCTAAGTGCCACATTGACTCATGAAATATGTTATAACTATCCACTTCCTTCTTTTTCTGTTTTAAAGCTATGTTTTTATCTATGCCAGAATCTGAATTACGTAAAATGAAAGAATCCATATCAGAGTGTACAGAGTAAATGGGATATTTCTGTGGTTTTTCTGTACTAATGACCATGTCCTTCATTAGAGTTTCTCTATAAAGATTTTTGGGTTGACCAAAAGCTGAAATAGTGGCATAAGACATGTCTAATGGTAGAGATCCCTACATTTTTGCTCCCCATGAGCAAGGTAATAGCATTACATACTTTGGAGGGATATCAGCTACTACTATATCCATGACTATAATTTTTCCTGGGTATTGGACTAAAGTGACACACAAATCTTTTATTAATCCAAGACATTTTACTTTGCTAGAATCAAAAGAGAAAAGATCTTTATATGGTCTAGTGACATCTAAATTCAAAGTTTCCATGATGGATTTTTGGCATTAAATTATGGGATGCTCTTGAATCAAGCATAGCATTGTGTAAAATTTGATCATGAATACTCAAGCTAATGTAGAAAGGAGGAACACCACCTTGTTGATGTTTTCCATTTACCTCTAGGCCAAAAAGTAGTTCTGGTTTATCATCATTTAGATTTGCAGAGTCTTCTCCTTCATTGATGTTTAATGTTTCAATGATCTGTGATTTTTATAAATCATGTTTTACCAACTCTTTTAAAGGAATTGTTATTTTTAGTTTGGATGTTAAATGGTGCTTGTGTTTTTCCTAACTGAATGATTTCTTCCTTACTAACTGTAGTTTGAGTGTGTTTCTCTTCTTTTTCTACAGTTGGTTTTTCTATTTGTGTTTCCACTATTTTACTATTTTCAATTTTCTTTTGGGGAATAGTTTGAGTAGCAGTGGTAGTTTTGCAGCTTTTGACGTTTTAGCAGCTGTTTTGGGAGCAGTTGTTTTAGGATCAACTGATTTTTTATCAGCAGCAGATGTTTTTGGATCAGCTAAAGCTTTAGTAGAAGGTGTTGTTTTAACATAGGCTATTGTTTTAGCAGCATCAGATTTTTGAGGATCAGCTGAGGTTTGAACATCAGTATCTGTAATGTCAACAATTTTAGGATTGGGTGCTATTTTTGGACTAGAAATTTTCTGATTAGGACTGGAATTTTTCTGAGTTGAACTAGAGTTTTGTTGGGTTTCCCTAGGGAGAATTTGAAGTACTTTGGTTGTAGGAGCTTCTACTGTTTTCTTGGTCTGAGTTTGAGCAGTTTTCTTAGTAGGGGCTTCTACATTTTTCTTACTTCTAAGGTATATTTATTGTGAACTTCATTAATGGAAAATTCATAACCTTGCTTATAATCAAAAGACTCTCCAAATTCTAATTGTAACTGTTGTACCTCATATAATTCATGTTATTCTTGTGTAATAAAAATATTATTATCATCATTGATTCCCATTAAGTTAATTTGAGTGTCTTCATCTTCCTCATTTTGGTGAGAACTTTCAGCATAGTTATCTTGGAAAGGTGGTCTTATTTGTTGATCAGGTGTTGATTCTCTAGATTTACCAGTGTTGGTGTTTTTTCTAAAGTTGGGATTTCTTATTTGAGGACCTTGTTGTTGATTATCCCATTGTGGTTTCCTTTCCATACTTTCTAATATATCCATCATTTTTTCCATGGCTTTTTCTAAGCTATCTATTTTACTATCTGATGTGGATGTTTCCTCTTTTTTTTTTTTACTCTTCTTTCATTTCTCATTCTGGCTCTCGTAGCTAACAAATTTTCTTCTACACTAAATGCAATGCTTTGCATTTGTTCTAGTGTTTCTGGGTTCCTTTCCCTTAGTTGGTATGACATATCCATATCAAAACCATTAGGAAATTTGAGTAAAGCTAGATCTGGTGGGGGTTTGATGTTTGTTGGAATAGCATTATAGATACTGTTGAATCTAGTATAATAGTCTTGAACTGACTCATTAGGTCCTCTTTTTATGTGTTCATATTCAGATAAAATTTGTAAAGGATTCTTATTTTTCTCCCATCTATTGATAAACAATCTATGGAAAGCTTCTAAATCAGCAATATGATTGGCAGGTAAAGCTTTAGACCATTTCTTAACTTCTCCAGCTAAAGTTTGGGCAAACAGTCTCATTTAAACATTAGATTCATCAATTTCATGCAATTCAAAGTAATCAATCATTTTTTTAACATGTTTTTATGTAGTGTATTGACTAGTTGCATCAAATTGAGGGATTTTTCTTTGGTAATCATGGGGCATGTTATGTAATTGAGCTAGTAGGATCAATGGGGCATATCTGGCGGCCATGGCTATGATTCTAGCTGGGTTAGGAGGTAAATTGGTGGTACTTGGTGATGAGTTTTGGACACTAGAAGATGTACTTGAAAATGTGGTTGAAGTTCTTGGAAATGTACCAACAGTACTAGAAGGTGAACTTGAAGTGTTTGGAGATGGAAATAAAACTCTAGGTTGAAGAAGAAGCTTAGGGATGAAGGATTCTGTGGAATGAGGTGTAGTGGAAATAATAGATGAGGTGGTACTAAATAAATTTGAATTTATAGACTCTGAATGAATGGTAGAAGGCTTAGGGGTATAAGCAGATAAAGTAGTCAATTCAATAGAATGTTGAAAATAGGCCTCATCAATTTCTTTAATCAAATTTGCAATTAAAGCATCAAGTTTATCATAAGGTTCTAGAGCTTTTTGATATGAATTAAGAGAAACAATTTCCCTAGTTTCAATAAATGAAATAAAATCAAGATCTATTACACTATCATAGATGGAACTTTATGATTTAGTTCTAAACAAAGATTTTTCAAAAGCTAAATCAAATTTAATGTCTTGCAAACTTGATAATTGTTTGGGGAGGGATTTTTCTTTGATTAATGGACTTTTATTACCTAGTCTTTCTACTTTTTTGTTTTTCTTTAAAATTCTGTCAGGATTATCTACTATTACAGCAGGCTTTAGATCAGGATGAGACTCGGTATATTAGGTTCTTCTGGAAGCTAGAGTTTTAGTTTTTAATTAAAAGTTTACTTACAACCCTTAAAACAACCTTAAGGTGAAAATATAAGTAAAAGTATTTCCTTTTAGGTTTATTTTAAATACTGAGGACTGATCTCCCCAGTATGTTATCACTCCAATAATTCTCAAGGGTTGTAAATATTTTTGGTTTAAAGAATATTTGAGGTAACCACAAACCTAATTTTAAGCTTAGGATCTAGCCTTCCTAATGCTCAGAGAGGGCTCTCTCTATATGATTTATATTTGTTGATTTTAGGCTAGTTGTGTAAGTTTGATTGGGTTTTTGATTTTGGGTTTGGTTTGGTGGTGGAATCATTATTTCAAATGGATATATGTAGGTCTGTATTCCATTGGGCTAATGGAGTCAATGTGTCAAGGAGTCAGAGAAGAATCAAGGTTCTAAAGGGAAGTATTCACAAGGCAAGATAACTGAGTTGATTCAGATCTTTAGGTTGGATGATGAAATGGTTTCAATCAGGATGAGAGAGCAATTAAGAATTATCAGATCTGGATAATGAAGGAAATGATAGAGGTCAATCAAAACTAGGGAGCAATCAAGAATTCACTAATCTGGATATCAATAGAAAACATGAAAATGACATAACATTTCAAGATAGAGTGTTTTTAAACATATTCTGAAATGATATTCCTGTTATACATTTAGATTTAGAAAACATGCAAATATGTGAAAACTTCAGATAATAACAAAGAACAATTGAGAATACTTCACTGAAGTGGCCCAACACACGAATCCAATAATATAATGCCTTTATTTCTCAGTCCAGACTGCTGACTTGAAAATGGTACAAAGAACCCTCTGGTTCAGATCAATATATCTATATAAATTTTTAGCAATCCACAATCCACCCTCAATATTTCAAATTGTGAAGTATTTATAAAAAAATTCTTACAAAATATCCTAAAACAAACTTAGGAATTATTCAAGGAAAAATAAATATCTTCATGCGAGAAGATAGAGACAACTATCTAACTAATGCAAGTTGTCCCTACTTTTATTGAATTTGTTGTTTGTTGTCTTTGATCTTTTGCTGATTTGTCTCTGGCTGTTTTCTCAACGAAGGCTGCTGTTGAGTGTACTTTACGCTGGCTGTTTAATTAATTTCTACTTTGAATTTAACCATCTGACTTTCATCTGATACACTTTAAATTCTGATGCTCTTTGACTGTTGTTTTTAACTTTAATCCTGGCTGATTTGTTGACCTTTATCCTTTGACTGTTCTTTTTACATTAAACTTTCATAGTAAATCAGTCAATTTCTCCCAATCTTCTGCATCTGGTAACTTGATCTTCACCATTCTTTTGAATATGTCATCAGCCTATATATACTTTGCAAAAGTAGGCTTGTTAATGAAGAAATGTTTTACCTCATGTTGTAGGTAACAGAGGTTCTCAAAACTTTTGTATAGTGCTTTTGCTATTGGAATTCCTTGCATGGTTGAATTGTTAGCTTGCTCCTTTGCCACTTCTCTGATTTTCTTATCATAATCCACTTGTTTCATCAATCTATCATTAATAACTAGAGGATTTGGAAGGCCTTTCTGCCTTAAAACATCAAACTTCATCATGAATCTGGTTATCGAAATCTCCATGTTCTGACATTTTTCTTCCAGCTGAACCATTAAGTTTCTCTTATAAATCACCTTCCTAACTTCTAGGATTGTTTTTGTCCTATCACTAATTCAAATTTCTTCCAAATCCTGCTTATTCTTAGAATTAAGTAACTTAATGATTTCATTCGCTTCTTTTGGCTTCTTACCAAGTTCTTCTTTGATTTTTTGGATGGCTTCACTTGCTGATTTGATTAGATATTTTTGCTCATAAATGACTTGAATGGACGGCCAAATATCATTGACAGATTCAATGGTATTGGCCCATAGCTGTTGCTTGGCTTGTGCCATTGGTTCTTTCAATGTCAGTTATTTTTCTAGTTTCTGTAATTTTTCATTCAACCTGTTTGTCTTTTGTACTTCATACTTATGCATGATCTGAACTAGTTTTTTCTCATCCTCTATCCTTTTCAACTGTTCTTTAAGTATATTGATTTCATTAGTCTGGATGGACATTTCCTGCATTGCTTTTACTAGTTTACTTGCATCATCAGTAGGCTATGCTACTATTGTAGATGACTCTGTCGCTGAAGTAGTTGTTGATGTAACAAGAAGTGTTGTAGCTATTGGAATTGATGGAGCCAATGATTTTGCTAATGTAGAAGGAACAACTGTAGTGACTGTAGGAATAATAGTGACAAGGATTTCTTATGATTTGGCATTTTTCTCCTGCACTAACTTGTCCATCTCATTTTCCATTTCTTTTAGTTGGGCAGTTAATTGAAGAATGTGGTTAATCATCTCATCTTTTTGTCCTTCATTCTCTAACACTTCCTTTGCCTGTGGATGTTCAGTATGAGGAAATTTGAGCTGTTTCTTTAATGTAGCAATGTCTGCATTTTTTTTCTTTATGAGCTCATCTACAACTTTAACATTTTTTAGATCATATCCTACTTCAATAACCAAAACTTCCAAAGATTTAATTTTGTTATCTTTTGCCTGTGAAGATGCATTTTCTAACTTTAGCTGACCTCTGATGTTTTCAAGAGTATTTTGTAGCTTCTGTATGCTCATGGCTTTGGTTGTCATAGTTGAATACAACATTTCACCAGCTTTCTTGTGAAGTTCTATCTAGTCAATTGGATGAAGATCTTTTGCTTGGATTTCATAGGATGCATTTTTATAATCTGTTGAAGATTTGGGATGCTTCACTGTGGGCTGTAAGAAAGTCATCTGCATTTTCCTAGTCTTGTAGTCAAATGAAAAAAGCAATCTTCCTTTGTCACTAGGTGACTGCTTCCAGTATTGGGTATATGTATCAACCTTTAATGCCTCATTCATGATCTTGATCTCTTTATACTTCTGCTTAATATCCTGCTCTTTTCCTGCTAGTTTGTTGGATGACGACACTTCAACATTATGCTATTTCTGAATAATCTGAGTGTTAGATGTTGAAGGCTGGTGAGTTTCTTCTGAAACTGCTGGAGGAGCATTGTCTTTTACCACTGAATATATGTCAATCACTTCAATAGTTTCCATTTATTCAGTTACAGGATTTAATTTGGGATTCTTCCTGTACATCAGTTTGAATTTTGTTTCAGTGGTAGTTTGTGCTGAGTATGATCCTTTTGCTTTGACTCTTTTAGAGTTCCTATCCTGTGGGGTTGGATTATGCAATATGGAACTAGTATCACCTTGATTCTGTACCTATTTTAAAGTATTCTCCAACCATTCAGACTGATTGGATTACTTCTAAATGTCTGGCTTGGATTCATGTACATAAGGAGTTAATTTACCTTTGACTCTTAACTTGCTTATAAATCCTAAAGGATCATAATACCATTGGAAACTTTGATTGAAATTAAATTCCTGTAAATATTTTTCTACTTGTTGACCCGCATCTCTACTGTTGCAAATAAAAGGACCAATCCTATTCTTTATCTTAAATTGTGTCTTTTTTTGGCTGATAAGAAATTTATTCCATCGGAGTTAAGGATCTGCCTGATATATTCAAGTGAAAATAACCTCATTGGGAGGTATTTAGGTAGCTTATATGGAAAATATTAGATCCATATACCCTAATCTCTGTGCGGTTCTAATAAAGGTACCAATATCATGTCCTACAGTGTCCTGATAACTGCAGTACCTTTTTAATCTCATCACTGACTCTTGGTTGATTGCTGATGTTCAACATGTTGATGATAGGATGGATGAATGAGTCAATGAAGTCTATATATGTGAACTCTATGGATTCTTTCCTTATTAAGGAATTCCAAAAGATAACCAAATGTGGATTACCTTCAACATCCTTTTTTTGAAATTTGATGGAAATTCTTTCATCTTGGAAGTATAAAAACATGTGGAGTAAGATAGATGAATACTTGAAGACATCTTCTTCAGGAATTTTAACAAGCTATTCATGAATTAGGAAAAACTGAATATGGTAGCTAGAGGCTGACCAGGGGTGAAAATAGACAGGAAACATCAGATTGAAGCATCAACATGCTCATCAGTAAAATAACCTAAAATACATGACAACATGGTGATAATATGTCCGGTCCTCTCATAGAATATAGCTGCTGGATAAGGAGGGTTGGTCTTGAGAGTCTCTATTGATGAGGGAATGAATGTTTGATATATCTGGAACCTTTGGGGAAGTCCAGATTCATATATAGCTATGTGAGGGTCTCAGTAGCCAAATGGGTTTCATCAGGTCTAGGTTGAATTTGGAACATCTGATTTATTGATTCAGTTATGATGGTGAATAAGATTTCTTTACTAGGGTTTACAATGGCTCTTTGATCAGGGAAATAAAATTTTTGGAAAAGTCTAATAACCTCTGGATACTGGAAGGTCTGTGGGACAATGTACTTGGGAAAATTAGACTCCCAAATGAAAACCTCATAAGCTTGGTTAATTGATTTCTCGTAGCTCCAATAGTGGAGCTCAAGGAGGTTAAACTTAGTGACAGGGTCACTAATTTTAAAGTCTATGTCTGCTAAAGGATTGTGTTCCACATATACATCTGGAAGTTGCAGTGGATTGACAGTCACAATACCTTGGGAAGCCATATTTATTAATTTTAATCAATTGATTACTCTTTTGGTTTAGGAAAATAGATTTAGGCCTTTAGGAGCACTTCTGAAAGATATTTATAGTCTGCAATAGGGTTTGGAATGAAACAGTGGTTTTTCCTTTGGTCTACAATGCTTCAATTGATCAAATAATTTACTCTATGTGATTAAAAAAAATAGTATTAGGACCTCAGTAATTTTGTGAAAATAGGACTAGGGTCTGCAGAAAAAGATTTTGGAGGCAATAAATTATTTTATGTGGTCTGCAAAGTTCCTTGTAGGTTCAATTAACTAATAGGTTACTTTCTTTGCGTTAGGAACATGCCTTTGCACTGAGGAATACCTGGAAAGGGTGATTTTTTGCTTGCAAAGGTGGTTATTGATGCAACTGAGGCTTTTTGAGGCTTCAGTTGTCTTTATACTGTTTTAAACAGGTTTTGCAGCGTCTTTACCAGCAAGAGTCTCAAATTCTGGTGCAAAAGGGCTTAAAAACATGTTGGTAGCTATTATATAGCTCTGGAATAGGTCGGAAATGCTCTGTATGTGCAAATGATAACAGAAAATGGTGAGAAAGGCTGCAAAGGGCGGTCCTATGGGTTTTTAACCAACATTAATTACACCTTGGGCACGGGTTAAATTCAAAAAGGTAGGTCGATTTTGTGGCAACATTCAGGAATATAGCTGAGTAGTTTTCGCAATGCAAAAAGCAGGTGGGTGGTAATATTTTGGAGGATGCAATACAATCAAATGATGCCATGTAGCTAGTAGCAGGGCTCTGAAAACAACTCATTTCGCAAGCTCTTGGATTTGTTAAAACAGGGGAATTTGGGGATGTGATAGAGATGATTGGCCACAGGATTTGATCAATCATGATCGGATGGCTGGGCGAATAACAGGGATCTATCGGGGATTAAATAGGCGTGGGGCTCGTGTTAAGTTATGTGATGTATTATGCAATGGGTTATATTACATGGGGTTAGGAATTTATAATAGGTGGGGTTATATGTATAGTGGGCCCAGAAATATATATTGGCGGGGCGATAAAACTATATATTAAATTAATCATAAGGGATTGGGGAAAATATATATATGCGGGAATTAATTAAATACGGGGTAAATGTGTATATATACGGGAGCTAATATATAATGGTCAATAGAGTATGGGAATGGGTTTAATATATGTATGCGGGGATTAATACATATGGGGGTTAATAATATATAGTGAAATGTTAATAAGTACAAGATTTTAAAATACACTAAGGATAGTGTTAAAATTAATATCGGGATGGGGATTTTCAATGGGACTTGATACGTCATTTTTAAACAAATACTTAGGATAAAGGGGGTTTTTGGGGTATTTTGAATGAAAAGGGAAGTTAATAAAGGGATTTTTTACTTTTCCAAAGGTAAATATGTTTTTAACTCAGGAAAAGGGATTTTTGTAAGAGAAAAATGAATGTAGTAAGGGAAAATATTATTATGAAGGGGAGGGGTATTTTTACAAGGGAAATGAATTTAGAGGGAAGCTAGTAAATATGAAATGATCAATTTATGCTATCCATGTCTTGTGAAAACTGCTTCTGCCTATCCATCATATACCCTAACATTTTTTCTTCATTTCTTTGGGTGAAATTGAGCTTGCAAACCCTCATTATCTTTCTTTTAACAACATACTATCTAATTCTAACCTTATTACTTCCAATGGCTCAGATTAAACTGTTGAGCTCATTATTATTCTCTACCTAACTACTGATCTGCCAATATTAAACAGTTTGGCTAGATCTTTATTTTCTATTTATTAGCATGAAATTTAAAGCATGAATAATCAAGATTAATTTGTTTGACTATTATGGATTGTGGCATTTTTTACAAGCTACACACAATCTTATTTTTCAAAGTAAAGTAAAAAGTAGTGGCATTTGAATTTTCATCACTTTCATGATCTATTTTTATCTCTCTTTTTTTGGGGTTCATTTTTTATATTATTTTTTGATCTTTTTTTTTCAGTCCTTTGATTTTTATTTTAGGACTTTTACCCTCTTTACATTTTTTAATATGGGAAAGCAATTTGCAGAAATAAAAGTATGCACATATTATAAGACTAATCATAGTAAATTCAAAATTATGAATCCTATTATTATAGGACCCTAACATCTCCCACCACAGATGGTAACAAAAAGTCAACAATTTTTTTAGACACATAAGAAAAAGATGACCAGGATCCTTTTGAAATACTCACAAAGCAGGTCCCGCCCACAAAGGTACCAGAAGTAACAAAAAATGTTGGGAACAAACGGCAACACTCTTAAGATACTTCAGACTCGGACAAGGACATTGGAGCAACTACAGTAGACAATCATCTCGCCCTTGTCTCCCCCACGTCATCTCAAGTAGCATGGTGGAAGGTGGAAAAGAAGAAAGGGAGAAAAACATAGTTTTTCTCCCCATTGTATATTAATGATTTTTGTTTGTTATTTCTGAACACTAGCCTTGGCTGGCCATTGGCATATGTTTTCAGTTGATGCAACATGTAATTTTTTTATCTCATAATAAAATTACGATTTTTCCTGTGGAAAAAAAGAGCAGAATTTAAAAAATAAAAATAGAAAATTAAAGTGGAATTTAAAAAATAGAAAATAGAAAATTACATGTTAAGATTTTTAAGGAAAATTTTATATTTAAAATGAAAAGTTTGTTTAAATATAGACACATTCAGTCATTAATGATACATTTTTCATTTTCTATCAATATTATGTATTCTCAATAAAAAAATCATTGATTATAAATAATAAGAAGTTTTTTTTGGGTCACTTGGTTATTAGTGTTGTAATGGTTAGGTTCATATCAATTAGTTTTAGAGAAGTTAGCCTTAAAAATTTCAGAGTGAGATGGTGGTTAGGGAAAATCCTAGTCATTGAGGACTACTCAGTTGTATTGGGTCGTCTAACCATTTTTACGACAATTTTCTCATCTTGAAGGTTCTTGAAAGAGAGGCCATAAAAAACATTAAAGGAAACCCTAATCTACCATCTAGGAGCTCTCACATATGTAAACCCTAAACTCAATTGATGGAATTGTAGCGTTGCAATTTGTAGATAGGATTTCATTTCAATTGCACTAGTTGATCCTTATGGCATACCTACCTTTTTCCATTAGGTATTTCCTCCCACAATGAAATAAATATTTCTTACCCTTGGATGAAGAGAGAGTATTGTAGCATGTCAGATGAAGAAGAACACGATGGTGAAGGTACAATAGTATGATGGATGAAGAAGAATATGATGTCGATGCCTACATATTTATATCTTATTTGGGGCATCAAACTATAGGAAACAACTTGAGACATTGGATGTGTCTTTGATCTACAATTCTATTGACATATGGACTAGGGTTTATCTGTAAAATAATTTTAAACGATTTTGTAATATTTATACATGGGTTTTAATGAAAGGCCATCCTTATAATATTTTTAAGTTTCGATTTCATCCTATATTAGTGTCCTCAAGGAGATTCAAGCCTATGAAGTGGTTGGTGATAAGATCTAGATAGAAAGTAATTTCCTACAATTACCTAATGAACTAGCCACTAAGAAAAATGTGTGTGCCAAAATAAGGTATTTGTCCTCCACTGGTTCAAATAGTTCAATATTTTCAAGGGCCTCTGCATGATGATGCTCCATGCATAAGGGAGAGGGTGTACAATGTGGCCCCCCACATATCTTTCTAGTTTTTTGTGGCTCGTCCAGCTTTCACTTTTTTGTGCTTCTTCGCGATAAATCTTGAGGGGACCACGGATGATGATATCCAACTCATAAAATACTTTCAAATTTCCTTTTAGAAGAGAAAACCTTTTATTCATTTCCAACCATCACCTTACTGGTGAAGAGACTATTCCACTCTCTTGAAAGTGATGAGACCACCTTACCAACTCTCAATATCAATATGTGTAGAGGCTCCTCCAACTCACTTAACTATGGCATGAGAGAGTTTATTGCTAAGAGATATTTATCAAGAATAGGGAAATATTCATCAAGTAATGTAAAATTCCCTCATGGTTACACGTCTTCAAGTGTACCTTCTATGGCATGAGAAAATTTATTACTAATAGACAACTTGAGACAGTTTCATCTACCTAATTTTCTGAAGTCTCCATATGCCAATATTCTAAGTAAAGTTGGAGCTTAGGGGTCATACCCCGCGGAAGTCAGTTTTGGATTTTTAGTGTCTAGTATTATTTTGGAACATTGCTGAGAGGGAAATACTTTAGTGATGGTGGGTAGAACAAGAAGAAGAAGTGAAGGGTAATAAAGAATCATGATAGGTAGTTCGTGCTAGTAGTGGGAGAGGAAACTGTAGTGGACCAAAATTTTCGTTTTCCTAATCATACCTTAGACAAAAAATTATTTGGTAGGAAAGTAGGTATGGACTATTTATTGCAAAGGATGGAAGGGAACTGGGGATTTAGTCTTGTTTATATTCCATTGGCTCGCCTTTTATCCAAAGGATCCAGCCTTAATTTTTCTTTTTCTTATAAAGGGATTTTGCTTCAATCTTAAAGGAGATATGGTTTATGGAAAAGTCATACATATCCATAAAATATTACAAACCCTATTTTACACTAAGAATGAACCAATGTTGGGAACTTCTATTTGGATCAATCCTCCAAGCCTCCCTATAGAATTTTGGACGAAATAGGATATGTAAAGCATAGATACTCTACTTGGTAAGACACTTATGGTTGAAAATAGTTTTATCAAGTCTCGATTTAGGTTTATAACTCATCTAGTCAAAGAGAGATCACTCTTTGGATTGGAAAGGCCAAGAAAATTATAGAGTGATAACATAGAAAATCCACATCACGTGTCTAGTTATCTGCACACACCTCTTGGATGATACTTCGTGTAGCCTATTTTTCCATTGATCTATTGCATCTTATGAAGCTACATCATATGAGAAAAATATCCTCCAACATAGTTATCCGTCTGCAGTGGGGTTGACATAGTCTTCCCTTTGCGCAGTGATATCATATAGGCTTCCTAGCTCTACATCTCTCTCACTTCTTGTTGTGGATCTTCCTTGAAATTTTTTCTTAGCGGTAAAATTGTACAAGTCCTCAATCTTTCCATTATCCTAATCTTCCATTACAGGCTCTGTGTATCTTCTTACTTCCTTGGGATACAAAGGGGTGACCAATATGAATAAGTCAGATTCGAAGGTCATTGTTCTTTTCTTCAAATTGATGACAACCTTGTTCTCAAATTCCCAAATAAATACCTAGAATGTAGGTTTGAAACCTATACATAAATTACCTGCAAATTAATTCTTAAAACAGAAAAATAAACAATGGCGAGAAAATAGAACAAATATAACAGATATCTTCCCCTTGATCCCAAAACTGGGACTACCGAATTGATTTTTCATTATATTACATTCAATGTTACAATACATATATATATACATGTCAAAGCATTCATAAACCCCAATCCATTAACTCTGGATTAGAACATAATCATAGTTCACTTGATCAGATCTACAAAATATCATGGGTAGAAAACTATAATGCCTTATGCCATGTGAAAAACCCATGCACAAAACCATGTGTAGGTCCCCCCCATCCTTGGGTGTGTGCGACTAGTAATGGAAAGAATATAACACACACCCAAAATTCTCCCAATTGTTGTTTTCTTTTCCATAGAGGAGGTCACAGGAGAGATTATTCATTGGTCTGGCCCTACAACTCCCATTGTTTCTCTACACCAAGAAAACTTTTGAGTTCTCACAGACTTCGTCAATGCATCCACAACATTCTTCAAAGTGTCCACCTTTACCAACAACACATTTTTTTCCTCAACCATATCCCTCACAAAGTGATACTAAACATCAATGAGATTTGTCTTTGAATGATAAGCAGGGTTCTTTTCCATTAAAATTGCACTTTGGCTATCACATTCTATTCTTTTATCTCATTGTACCAACCCCATAATTGAACACAATATTTGCAACCAAACTACTTCCTTGCTTGCATGAGTAGTTGTCATGTACTCATCCTCTGTAGTTGAAATATTCACTACAGACTATCTTTTGCTCATCCAACTAGCTGCTCCTCCAAATAGGTTAAAAACATACCCACTTGTAGATATTCTCTGATCTATATCTCCAACCCATTTTGCATCAACAAATCCATGAATGTCCAAAACCCTGTCCAGTCCTAGTCTTTCTTGGTAGCACAAATCATAATCACTAGTTCCATGCAAATACCTTAAAACCTACTTCATTTTTGTTCAATTTTACTTCCCTAGTTTTGACATAACCCTGTCCAATACTCCCACTGCATGTGTAATGTATAGTCTAGTACATTTCATTACATACATGAGGCTACAGACTGCACTTGCATATGGAACATGGGACATGTCTTCTTCCTCTTCTTGTGTCTCGGGACACCGTTCAATAGATAAATTTATGCCTACAAGAATAGGAACCTTCACCGGTTTACTATCATGCATAATAAACCATTGTAGTATTGTCTCAACATGCTTCCTCTGGTTTAACTAGATCTTCCTCTTTGCCCAATCTCGTTTAATTTCCATGCTTAAAATATAGTTTTCATTGGGTCTTCAAATCCTGGATAATTAGTTTGTCATTTCCAATAAAAAACATATCATCCACATACAAGAACAAATAAATAACACGGATCACTAATTAATTTAAAATACACACAGTGATTTTATTTTATTCTGGTGAATCCAAGTCCCTGTATATATGTATCAAATTTCTGATACCATATCCATGGTGACTATTTTAACTCATACAGAGACTTTTTTAACCTACACGCAAGTTATTTCTTACCCTTCACCACAAATCCTTTAAGTTGCTTCATGTAGATATGTTTTTCTAGATCCTCGTGAATAAATGTTGTATTCACATCCATCTATTCTACCTCAAAATCAAAAGCAACAATAACAAATAAAAGTAATATAATAGAAGAAAACTTGGAAATAGGAGAAAAAATATCACCAAAATCAATTCCCGACACTTGGGAATAACCTTTTGCTACCAAACAACCTTTGTATTTATCCACCTTTCCTTCTACATTCATCTTCTTCTTAACACCCATTTCTTCCAATGGGTTTCCTTCCATCCGGAAAATCCACCTGGTCCCAAGCCTCATTTTTGTCCAAAGAAGCCATTTCATCAAACATGGCCTCTTTCCAGATTTTTCCATCCTCTGAATATGCTTCCTCCCTGACAGTTCTGGGGTCATCATCAGTAATAGATAAAAATTTGAAGAGAGATAAGATAGATTATGCCTTTCTGGATTCCTTCTCTCTTGAACTGGTCTTCTCAAATCTATAGTTTGTGGCTCTTCCTCTTCTGCTTCTTGTTCTGTTGTAGAGTTTGATTCTTCCTCCTTTAGCTCAAAATCTATCTTCTCAGGTTTCTTTGGTATGACTTCATGTTTAATAACATATTTCACCTCTCTAAACACCACATCTTGGATGTACACAACCTTCCTTTTTTCTAGGGTCCAAATATTATAACCTTTTAAACCATCCTTATACCAAATAAAGATGCACCTTTCATATTTAATATCCAACTTAGTTCTTTTCTCCTTTGGAACATGTACATATGCATCACAACCAAAATACCCTTAGATGTGAAAGAGAGGGTTTCTTACCAGTCCATACCTCATGTGGAGTCTTATCCTCCAACATCTATTAAGGTGATATGCTAACCAGGTAACATGCAGTCTCCACTTCCTCTGCCTAGAATTATTGTCCTAACCCAACCCCACTGAGCATTCTTCTTACCTTTTCCATCAACGTTATATTCATTCTCTCTACAACTCCATTTTTTTGACATGTGTATGGAGTAGTCTTATGTCATGTTATACCACACTTCTTACAAAACTCTTCAAATTCCTTCTTGCAGAACTCTCCACCATTATCTTTCTTCAACACCTTTATCTTCTTCTATGTTTGGTTTTCCACCAGAGACTTAAATTATTTAAACCTGTCAAAGAATTTAGATTTCTTCTTAAGGAAATATATCCTTGTATTCCTTGAGAAGTCATACATAAATGATACATAGTACACAGACTTACCCAGTGATGGAACTGACATAGGTCTAAACAAATCACTGTGCACAAATTCTAATATCCCATTCACCCTCTTAGCACAAGAGGGGAAACTCACCTGATTATGCTTCCCATATACACAATGTTCACAAAAGTCGAAATCCAGAGATCAATTAGACATACCTTCTACCATACCATTACCATGTAGTATTTGAATCCCTTCTCTCCAATATGTCTAAGCCTTTGATGCTATAGCATGGTATTTTCTCCAAAGACCACAAGGTTTTTAGCTCCACTTTTAGGAACCATAGTATTATTTCTCCATCAATAACAATGCTACCCAAAATCTTGTATAGAGTTCCAATCTGAACTCCCTACATCAATAATAGTGATCCCCGAACCATCTTGTAGGTATCCTTCTCGAACATTGTTTTTACACCTGCAACATCCATCTTACTTACAAAAATCATATTTTTGGCCAATGTAGGGATATGTATAATACTAAGAAGTGTTCTAATCCTTCCACCTTGCAACTTCGTCTTGAATTTTCTGCATCTGACGATTTTGGCCTTCCTGACATCCCATAAGAAGACATCACCACCTTCATATTTCTCATACTCGCATAGCCACTCCCTATGGGAAGTGAAATGAAAGGATGCACCTAATTCAATCAACCATGCCTCATGGTCTACAAATGTACTTGATGAAGAATCCAGGTACACATTGTAATATTCCCAAATGGGAAAAGCAGGAATATAGAACAAAATGTTTGAAAAAGAAGTGTAATCATCACATCAAACCATGAGACCAATATGGAGCCTTTCCATTTATCATAATAGCAGCAAATATGTATTAAATAATGGGCCACAAAGCATATAAAAAGATACAACAAGCCTCCAATAAATAAAACCCTCAAGAATGAGGTTTTGCTACTATATCAAATTTTCGGAAGACTGCTACAGCACAGTCATAGAAGAACTCTACAACAAATGAATACAAATATGTATGGTTGATATATGCCTCAAAAGATACAACAAATATATATCTAGGCTCTATACAACCTCCAACAAGAAACCCAAGAGGTTTTTTAGAAATACACCAATATACAAGATATGAATCAAAGCCCTAGGGATGAAGATTCACTGCAACAATAGAACTGGAAAGTTGTGGCTGATATGATGTGACAAATAATGTATCCTCCTCCAATGGATCCTCTAGATGAAAGGTTGATCCCTTCACTAGAAAAACCCCTCTCCCAAATGGTGTACTGAAACCACCCCTACAACTCCTCCCTAAAATAATGCAGTCCAAGACAGAAATTGTGTTGTAGGGGCAAATGATAAAGTGCCTTGATGCCAAATGCTACAATAAGGCTGAAGGGCCTTCTTCACTAGCCTCCCAATGAAAGGAAAACTTCCTCCACTGAAAAACATATCAGAAATCACTCGGATGTATTCTCCACTGCTACACCCTGCAACTCAACACATCTCTCAATAGAAACTACGATATACCACAAGACTGAAGCTTTGGCGTAATGCCTGAATGTGGAATGATAATGAAATACTCTTCCTTTGAGGCTCCTTAAGGGTAGAGGTGGGATTCCCGCTTGAGAACACCCTGTGCTAAACATCACTGCAATCTTAGCTAAACAACTAAAGAAAGCTATATGTCTAAACAAACCATATAATCAAAATATCATAACATAACATGACTCAACTATGGCTGCCATACTCTTCCTTATATAAGTGGTGAGCTTCCTCATCCTTGGCCCCACTCATTAAAGGCACTACTTACATGCATGGAGTCTCCACCCAAAACTGTGTTGTCCCATAACGAATGCCACTCCCCCATGATAGCGTTGTTGATTTGGTCAAAGTTGAGCCAGTCTATGTGTTCCAGCCCCTTATCACACACAAGGGTGCTTAAACAAGCTGCTAAGAAGTCCTCCTTTCACATTAGCAGTGATTTTATTCATATTAAGGAGATTTATGGGTCTCCATACCCTATTATTCATCAAACAAAGAATAAAAAAAAATTAATATTCCAAATAGCTCATGGCTAATTGGGAATATTATAGTCCTCCCCTCCAAAATATTGCTTGTCCTCAAGCAACTGTAAAGGTGAGTGTTGCAACTATTCTCCTCCACCATTGGTGACACCTCCATGTGACAAGCTTTCCTCATAAGCCAAGTTTCTCCCAATCCATCCCTCCATGACATGCTCCTCCCAAGTTCTTACGAGATGCAAATGATTCATCCCACAAGGAAGCCAAAGTCCCTATGAAACAATCATGGTTTTCCCAATGTTCTCCTTGAAAAGTGTAGCATAAGAAACATGGAGAGTCTCTCTCCCAAAGGGCACATCCAATCCTTCCATCCTTCCTCCAATCATTCCCATAAAAAGAATAAGGACATAATCAATATATGGGATCAAAAACAAGTGCACATAAACAACCATATGCAAAAATGGAGGTGTATCATAGTCCCACATGTGGAACCAACGCAGTATATCTCCTAATTGCATCAGATAATGATATGGTAAGTGGTTTCTCTACCACTTACTTGCTGCCATATTCTCTCACATTTTTTGAGAAGGTAAGAAATTTTTGGTGCCTTTGGAGTGCACCCTGAATGCTAGATCATCTCCCTATATCCTCCTAGGGAGTGGCCATGCTCATCAATGTTTATGGCCCAAATTTGGCCATGAATTATATAAGGAAGAATTCTCCCCCTTAGAACAATGGCTTGCACATATATGGTAAAGGAATGAAAATAATCATCAAGTAAATCATTATGCACATAACATGATCCTTACCATAAACCCTGCTCATACAAATGGAGTGGCTCATAGATAGATCCCATCTCATTCCAAAGAGGAAAAAGTTGGCTATGATAACTCCTTCAAAGAGTTATGTATCTCCTTCATCTCCACCTGGTCCATGCATCTCTTCAAATGATGATATATCTCCTCTTCAAAGCCTTCCCAAGTAAACCCCTCCATGATAGTGTGGTATGACCTCATGGAATAAGTGTGGTTGAAGAGAAAATCTTCATGTGCTGCATGTAGAAAATTCTCCTTGAGATTGGAAGCTCTAGATAAGAAGATCCTACCATGATATTAGATGACCTCATCTCTGACTGAATGCCCCTCCTCTAATAGCTAGTCATCAATTATCATGCATGTAAAAAGATCCTTGGAATAATCCACCAATAGCTGGGATTTCCAATATGGATATATCCTCCATAGTGATAGCGCTAATGATCTATCATATAAGGCATCTGTCATATATTTTTCCTCCTCTTTGACACCTCCCATGCCAAAGTCACATACCAGGATATTGTTATCCCCTCTCTGTTGCTGCTCTTGTAGCTGCTCATGCTCAAGTAAAGGTTGAAGATTTTGGAGGTTAGTCTTCCATGGGAAGCTATCACCTATCCAAAACTTCCTGAGTTTGGCCAAAGCATGCATGGGTGGCCACCATTCTCTACCATGTGTGGAAGACTTCTCCCCAAGTGAGAACATATTCTGAGCCTCCAAAGTCAAGGAATAGTCTCCTTGCACCATGATGGTGCCTTCCATCCTGAAACATCTTCTCTCAGCTCAAGATGTTTGGTGAGAGTGGGTAATACTCATATTGGGAGAATGTCTCCCTCCTCCTTGAACCTACTCCAGACTCTTTGTGCTGTGTTAAGTCCTCCCAAGGTTTTCACCCCTCTGGGATTAATGAGTGGTGCAACCAAATGTGAAGAATCTCTAATCATCTCCTGACCTAGTGGTCTCCCAGGTGGAATGCCTCCATGTAATGAGACATCAATGTTAAGAGTAGACTGCATATATGAGTGGACTTCTTTGTCCTTGCTCTCACTGAGAAAGTCAATCTGCCACTTTTGTGCATCAACCTTCTGAAATAGATAGGGGTGTGTGCTCCTAATCATATGATGTTGGCCATCCTCCCTATCTTCTCCTTTCATCTGCAAGGTCTCACAATATATCAATAAGGGCACATGTTGCTCATGGATTGTGCCTTGATCTCCACATGTGAGACTCTTTGGAACTTCTTGCAAGGGTACAAGAATTCCTCTCATTGAAGCAATTTCTCCATCTCCCTCTCCATGAGGTACTAGATCTGCTCCTGATGTGACAACTTTGTTACCACTTACCTTATTTTCCCATTCATCATGAATGGAGGTTGCCTCATCATCATTAAGAGGCTCTTTGTTTAGATCCTCTTTTGAAAAATAGATCTCCATGCCTTCCTTTTTATGAAGAGAACTCTTCCTGAAGTGGGGATCTTGCCTCTAGCAAGGTATTCTGCAAGTTTTTAACCCCCTCAATAGCATTCTGGAATGGAGTTGGGTTTATGGATCCTTCCAACTCATGCAAAGGTTTTGTTTTTTTAGGCTTGGCTAGCTCAACCAAGGATGTTTCAGAAAGTTTTGCATCAAATATTTTCACTAACCTCCTAGTGAACTTTGCATAAGTAGTTACATTTACATGATTCAAGGAAGAAGTTTCATAAAACCACCAGGAATAAGCCTTACCTTCAAGATGCAGCGCTACTACTCTAATGGCTTCATCTTTTGAAACTTGGTGCTACTACAAATAGGTGTCTAGCTCCTTTACCCAAGCCTTAGTTGTGCATTTAGGTGACCCATCAAAAGTAGATAGAAAGAATCTACCCGAATCATGTTTCTTGCTTCTATTGTGATTTCTAGGTCTTCTATTCTCCTTGATCTTACAAAACCGTTTTAAGTTTAGATGATCTCTAAACCTCTATGATTGAGATTCATACTCTTGAAGATAGTCACCAAGAGTCTCCTCCTTTGGTACATCTCCTTCCTCCATCTCTCTTGTTATGAACACAAGCATAGTAGAGCATTGTAGATCTGATTGTGTGGCTAAATGCTCACACTCATAATATGAAGAGTTGGAGCTTTCTTCATGTGCAAATATTTTTGAGGGATATCCATGTCTTTCCCTCTTCATTCCCTTGATTTCTCTATGAAGCTCATGCATAGCTTGGAGAAGAAGTTCTGAAAACTTCTTTCCCTCCATTTCTCCAAATAATGGAGACTTTCCTTGGTCTCTTCTATGAGTCTTATCCTTTCTATGAGAAGCTTCTTATTCTTCTGATAACATAGATGCAATATCTTCATAGGATGAGCCAAGAATATGCTCTGATACCACTGTAATATTCACAAATGGGAAAAGCAGGAATATAGAACAAAATGCTTGAAAAAGCAGTGTAATCATCACATCAAATCATGAGACCAATATGAAGCCTTTCCATTGATCATAACAACAGAAAATATGTATTAAATAATGGGCCACAATGCATATAAAAAGATACAACAAGCCTCCAATAAAGAAAACCCTCAAGAATGAGGTGCTGCTACTTTATCAAAATGCCGGAAGACTGCTACAACACAGTCATAGAAGCACTGCTACAAAAAATGAATACAAAAAGATTAATGGATGATATATGCCTCAAACGATACAACAAATGTAGATCTAGGCTTTGTACAACCTCCAACAAGAAACCCAAGAGGGTTTTAAGAAATACACCAATATACAAGATATGAATCAAAGCCCTAGGGCTGAAGATTCACTGCAACAATAGAACTGGAAAGTTGTAGCTGATATGATGTGACAAATAATGTAGCCTCCTCCAATGGATCCTCTGGATGAAAGGTTGATCCCTTCACTAGAAAACCTCCTCTCCCAAATGGCGTACTGAAACCACCCCTGCAACTCCTCCCTAAAATAACGCAGTCTAAGACAGAAACTGCACTGTAGGGGAAAATGATAAAGTGGACTGATGCCAAATGCTACAATAAGGCTCGAGGGCCTTCTTCACTAGCCTCCCAATGGAAGGAAACCTTCCTCCACTAAAAAACAAATCAAAAATCACTCGGATGTATTCTCCATTGTTACATCCTACAACTCAACACATCTTTCAACAGAAACTATGTTGTACCACAAGACTGAAGCTTTGTTATAATTCCTGAATGTGGAATGATAGTGAAATAATCTTCCTTTGAGGCTTCTCAAGGACAGAGGTGGGATTCCCCCTCGGGAACACCCTGTGCTAAACAACACTGCAATCTTAGCTAAACAGCTGAAGAAAGCTATATGTCTAAACATACCATATAATCAAAAGATCATAACATAACATGACTCAACTATGGATGCCATCCTCTTCCTTATATAAGTGGTGAGCTTCCTCACCCTGGGCCCCACTCAATAAAGGTGCTACTTCCATGCATGGAGTCTCTAGCCAAAACTGTACTGTCCCATAATGAATGCCACTACTCCATGACAATGATGTTGATTTGGTCAAAGTTGACCCAGTCTATGTGTAACAACCCCTTTTCACACGCAAGGGTGCTTAAACAAGCTGCTAAGAAGTCCTCCTTTCACATTAGCAGTGATTTCATTCATATTAAGGAGATTTATGGGTCTCCCTACCCTCTTATTCATCAAACAAGGAAGCAAAAACAAAATTTAATATTCCAACTAGCTCATGGCTAATTGGGAATATTGCACACATCCCCACCATCATCTAAGGTGGTTTTCGCCTCTCCAAAAGGAGCATCATCAGATCCCTTTCCTTTCGTAGGAGCTTTAGATCTATATTATTTTTTTAGTGTGCTTCATTTCCACATTTCTAGCACACCTTTACAGGTTTTCCTAGAGATTTAGATCTCCCTCTAGATTTAGATCTACCACTCGAGGAATTATTTTTGTTTCTATTCTGGGACCATCCTCGTATAGACAAGGCATCTCCATTATGGCTCTTCATATTTTTTTGTCTCATCTCCTCTAACAAAAAGGATGAGACTAATTCATCAACCTTCAAAGTAGTTGTATTGCTACCTATAGTAACAACTAGACTATCCCATGAATATAGTAGAGAACAAAACAAACTGATGCACTTATTTTCATCTGAAATTTTAATATCAATAGATAAAAAAAATGAATTCAAATGCTCTTTCACCAATTCTCCATCCTTCATCCTAAGGTTATACAAATTTTTCCATAGGAACAATTTGTTCGCCAGAGAGTTAGATTGGTACAAAGTCCCTAACTTGTCCCACAAAGCCTTCATCATAGCTTCCCCTAATACATTCAACAATACCAAATCTGAGATACATAACAGTATTGTGCTCTTTTCCTTCTGATCCAACTTCACCCAGTCTTCTGCGGACATTGTCATTGGTTTAGTACCCAGATCTACCGCGATCCACTAATAATTATCCAACTGTAGATCCTCCATATTTAGCTTCCACAATTCAAAACTCTAACCCTATAATTTCATGATATCTATCTTTCCACTTCTCGCCATCTTCTTTCACCGCAAGAATCGATCCCGCAAATCTCCCACTGAACAGGGTCTACCATAGGCCCAAGCAGAACCCCTCAGCAGCAAAGGCATCCCCTTGAAGCCATAACCTGGATCTGATACCAAATGTAGGTTTTAACCCTGTACATAAATTACCTTCAAACGAATTCTTAAAACAAAAAAATAAACAATGACAAGAACATAAAACAAATATATACAAATATTTTCCCCTAGATCCACAAACGGGGACTACCAGATTGATTTTTCATTATATTCCTTTAAATGTTACAATACATATATATGCATGCCGAAGCATTCATAAATCCCAATCCATTAACCCTAGATTAAACATAACCATAGTTCCCTTGATCATATCTACAACGTACCATGAGTATAAAACCATTATGCCCAAAACCATGTGCAAAACCCATGCAAAAAACCATCATTAGGTCTACCCACCATTTTTGGGTCTAACCCCCATCTTTGGGTGCGTGCGACTAGTCATGGAAAGAATATAACACACACCCAACATAGAAGGGTTGTATATGGTTATATCCCATCCACCATTTCAATAAGTTCAAAATCTACCTTAATTTCCACCCAATCAAGGTTGATCTACACACCTTTTATCCTTCCATTTGGGAAATTATATTTTATACTGGTTGGACAGGTGCAATTGAACTGGTGACCAGACTAGCTGTGGTCTTCCCATCTATTCCCATGATATTTTGGGTATAATTTTTACATCTAAACCCAAGTTCAGTATGAAATTTTCCATTCTGTAGCCTCTTATCTCTGCCAAAAATTTGAACTCCCAATTTGTTCTTCTATTTTTTTCTACCTATCTCACCTTTATCTTGGGTAGTCAGGCTAAGATGGGACCTTCTGCCTCATATCAACCATTCTTGATCATCTTTGTTATATTTTGAGTTGTTGTAGGACTTTCTAGCATTCTCAAGAAGTATTTAAAAAATTATTTGACTTGGCCCTCTGATTTTCCTCCTTTATTGGTGTTTTCAATTATGGCAAAGGTCTTGAAGTTTTTGGGTCTTCCATTTCATCAGAGTACCTTTGCGCTTGAAACATAGCTTCATTTTGTTTCTTTGCATCAAAATTAGGAAGTGGTTTTACTTTCCTAATTACCTCTTCTCTTTATGATAGAAGTTGTAGTAAGCATTTCGGGCCCTCTAATTTCTCTCGTTGCACATCGCCTAGAGTGCATGCTCCTCCTCTTGTGACTACTTCAACATTAGCAGGGTGGTCCTTTGCGTCATGTCTCTTAGTTGTGACCATGTGCACATTAACTTCTCTTTTGGCCTCCAGTTTTTCTATAAAATCAGGGAAATATTGTGTTTTGTGTTTTGCGTTGTAACACTACCCACACAGAACTCGTACTGAACTCGAGGCTTCATGAATACTATTTTCACGTTCCCAATATCTTCGAAATTGAAGCATATTGGATGTTTTTTGACCTCTTCTGAATCTTCCTCTCTCGCAGGTCTCAAACCTTCTGTTTTACACAGGCTGCCATCATTTTTGCATTGCTTATGTGTTTCTATGCGGCTGAAAGTTTCCTTGTTGAAATGTTTGGGCCTCCGCTGCCTACAGGTCCACTCCTTGGACTCGATATGCGTCGGGTTTCCTCTCCTTCATTAGTTCCATTTCGTGAAATGCATGAATATCATGGTCAATATATTTTCATAACTCAGAGAATGGAGTGTGGAAGATATTTTTATATTTCTCCATCAAGTAGCAGGACCTTGGATTATGTCCCCACTTTTCGCATAGCTCACAATATTCTACTTTTCCTTGTCTAAGCAGTGGTTTTGGTGCCCCTATCACAACATAGTTATCCATAGTTGGGCATTTGTTTCTCAAGTGCCCTTCTCTGCAAAAAATTTCACCAGACATTCTGACTCGCATCCTTACCTTTTACCACTCCTTGCAACTAGAGAGTCAGTGCTACGAGTTTCAATTACGCTTGTGTCATTCCCGTTGATCCTTCTACTCCACCTAGACTTGATTCTAGTCTCATTGCTAATTCTAGTGCCTCCAAGTGTGATGTCACTCTATCTTGAGCGAGAGGTATCCGTATATGAGGAAGGAGGCATACAATAAACCATTCCCTATGTCATGCATCGGGAGTTTGAAATGTTAACATGTCGAGCAATATATTGAACCTTTAGTCATAGTCTAAGACGTTTCTCCTTGCACTTGATTAATTTATTCGATGTTAGTAATGCATTGAGATTCAAAATTAGGGTTATGAAATTCCTTTAAAAATGAATTCTTGATATCTAACAAGTTCCTTGTCTGACCTTATGGGGTAGTTACTTTGTATTTCATATACAAAGTTAACGCTCTATCTTAAAATGTTATTTCAAGTTATGCAACCTTATCCAGGCCATCTGGGGTCTGCTTCATCAATTAGATTACTTCACACATGAACTCGTGTTGCTCAACATTTTCCCTTCTTTTTCACCACATTTTTTGTGGAAACAAACCCCATAACCATTTCATCTTCAACACCTTTACTACATCTAGCTACTCAACACTAAAAGGAAACATTGACCATCCCTTCACTTGAGTTTGGAAATGTGGTGTATATCCTTGCAATGGATTCTTGTGTTGTTATATCCAACTCACTAAGTTATCATTTAAAATATATCAACCATATAAACTCCTTATCAAATATTTTCATTTCAATCCTAAAATTTGATCAATGCTTATGTCCTCACCAAGATACAACTTAGTTTTATCTTTTAATAGTTTCACATGCCTACAATTTTCCTCATCACTTATTTATGTTGTTTAATTACATGAACAGTTGGTTAAATCCAAAATATAGAAAATAGCTTAAGGCAATATCTATGATTTCACTCCAATAAAATTAGTTATGCATATATCTCTTGTAGTGATGAAGATATAAATTTACTTGGTGAACACTAGTTGTTAATGTGTGCCTAGTGCCAGGTTCCAATGCATGTCATTGCATGACAATGCATGTCAGTGTGTGCCAGTGAGTGCTAGGGAATTCCAACATGTGCCAACATACGTCGGGGAGTTATAGGGAATTCCAACAATAAATGTAGTTCCAAGGAATTCCAACACATGACGGTGCATCCCAAGAATGCCAATGGATGTCAAGTGCTAATCCATGCCAATCCGTGCTATCTAAGGAGTATCAAGGAGTAATAGGGAAACACAAGGGAGAACTAGGTTAAAATGCATGGAAATTAACGAACACGAGGGATGTCATGGATTACCTATGAGTTTCATGGTGTGATAGGGAGTGACAATGTGTGATAGGCATGTATAAATGTGTTAAGTGCTAAGTAATGCTAACTTTCAAGACATTATAGTGCGTGTGAATACATGTTAGGGAGTGCCAAAATATCCTAGAAAAATATTCACTTATGAAATATAAGGGAAGAAGACATATATACTAGTTAACTCTCAAAATATCTTCAAGGAAAACATAATCATATATATCACAAAATGGAGAGGGTTTGTACTTAAGCTTATGTAATAGAAATTAAAATTGATAGTTAAATTATATAACAAATTTTCTTATGATATTTACTAACGTTTATTAGGATTGTTGAATGTTTTACATCATTGGAATTGTTGAAATGGCAGCCAAAGAGGGGCTTCTGATTTAATTTTCCCTTAATTAAATTGGAAGAGAAATTTTAATTTCATCTCATGACAACTTTTATTAGTTAACTGAGTCACGAAGACTTAGTTAGCTTAGGAAATTCGAGTTGAGGATCAGAGAGGAGGCATGTAGAGTTCTCTAATGATTTTAGGTAGCCCAATTACAGTTGTTTGTGAGTTGTAATTAGTTAACTCAATTAATTGAGTTAAAATCAATTTAGCTAGTTCTAACTGAGATATTAGCTAATGATAGGTCCAGTGAATTGAATATAATTTAATTCAAAAGTAGTGATCAATCAGTTAACTGATAATTCACTATAAACAGTTGTTTCTTGTCAGTTCTAAGAAAGGCCTAGTTGAGTTTGAGGTTAAAGGGAAGATAACTATTAGTTGTACAATTAGAAAAGTATACAGATCATGTATGAGGTCATCAGGAAGCCTTGGATGAATTACGCAGTTAATTATTTATAATTTCATATATAATAGGGCTAAAATTACTCCAAGAATGCATGAGCAAGGTTGGTCAGACAAAGGATGAGAATTGGTTAAGTATTTGACTGATTTTTCCTAAATTAGAGTGAGACACTCACCAGAGTGTAGAGGTTTCTTAGTGTGAGAAAAATATTGTATTGTTTCATGGTATTGAATTTATACAATATACATATAACTAATTTTTGAGCAGTTTCTTTCCCTAGAAACATCTTTTGTTGTGTTATTTATTATCTCTTTCTCTTAATTGTTATGTGATTGTGAGATCTTATTTGGTTTCGGAAAATTTGTAGAAGGATTCATTATTATTTTTAAGTACATTACAAGAACAGATTGAATCCCTTTGGATAATTTCTACATGGTATCAGAGTGCCAAGAATCACAATGGAAGAGAAGAATGAGATTTGTTTTTGAATAGGTACATCGAATTTGTAGATTTATTCTTCAGGACCAACAACAGATCAAGATGTATTTCAATGGATTGAGACTCAAATATGGCCTTGAGGGAAATTTGAATTACATAGAATGGAAGGAAAATATGGAGGAAGTGCTCGAGGATAATGGAATAAAGGCATTCATTGACAGTGATATTCCCTAGCCCGCAGCAACAGAGGCTAAGATTCTTGATGCATGGAATAAGAATGGAGCAAAGGCAAGAAGAATCTTCCAGAGGGACTTAGAGATAATATTGTCTCAAGTATTCATGGCAAGGTGAATCCATATGCTATGTGGAAGGCCTTAACAAATCTATTTTAGAATAACAGTGACCACGTGAAGTTGGCACTAAAATATAAGCTCAGAAAGATCAATATGGATAAGGGTGACACAATTCAAAAATACTTTAAGAAGTTCACTCAATGTCAATATGAGCTTGGAAGTGTTGGTATAATAGTTTCCTGGGATGATTTGGTGAGCCTAGCTCTTCTAGGCCTTCCCAAGAGTTGGCATATCTACTAGGACTCTGTGAATGGGAGGGAGAATCTACGAGACTGGCAACAATTATGGTTTGGCTTGGTACAATAAGAGATTCAACGAAGCACCAGAGATGGATCCTCATCAAATATTGATGATGAGAAGTAATGTGCCTTGTTTGGAAAGGAAAAGAAATGGGGCAAGCAAGAAGCGAGACTTGTCAAAGGTGAAATTTTTTCAATGTCATGATCATGGAAACTATGCCACAAATTTTCCACAAAATAAGACCAAAAATAAGGCTTCAGGAGGAGCAGCAGGTGAAGCACTCGCTTCACAGTTCGATTTGGATTCACTCTCATCGCATGAATGGTGTGGGTTTTTTGTGGTACTTGCATAGTGGAGATTCATTCCATATGACCGGAAACAAAGAATGTTTCAGTAGCTTGGAGGATAAGGATCTCTAGATGCACATAGAGATGGGTGATGACAGGAGGTATAACACTACCAGTGTAGGTACAGTTACCTTTTAGAGGGAGTCAGGTAATCCACTCACATTAAAATATTTCATGCATGTTCCTAGTTTAAAAAAGAATTTGGTTTCTGTTACTATGTTGGAAGATCATGGCTATGACATGATATTAAGTGAAGGAAAGGTGATCCTTCGTCACAAATCCACAGGACGGGTAAAAAATATTAGGGTTCGAGTAAAGAACCTTTACAAATTGGATGTAAACGATTGTGTTTCCTTGAGCACGATAGCAGAGAAGGTGGAGATTTGAGACATTCGTGATTTATGGCATAGGATATTGGGCCATCTACATCACAGTGCTTTGAATATCATGCAGCAAATTTCTACAGGACTTCCAAAGGGTGCACTTGCACAGAAAGATACAATCAAAGGGTGTACATTGGGGAAATATACCAAAGCCACCTTTCACGATAAGGAAATATGAGCCAAGGCAATCCTTGAGAGAGTTCACTCATACGTGTGTGGACCATTCTCGACACCTTCCACATCAAAACAAAGTTATTATGTGATTTCTGTTGATGATTTTTCAATAAAGTGTTGGATTTTCTTCATGCAGAAGAAATATTAGATGTTCTCAAAGTTTTGTGAGTTCAAGGCACTTGTCGAGAAATATAGAGGGAATAAGGTGAAGGCTTTGAGGAGAAACAATGGTGGAGAATACATATCTAATGAATTCAAGAGCTATTATGCCTTAGAAGGAATTCGAAGAGAATTGATAGCACCTCATAACCCACAGTAGAATGGGGTTGTAGAAAGAAAGAAAAAAATTATTCTCAGAGCAGCATGAGCTATGTTGCATGATCAGGGCCTACCGTTGCATTTGTGGGTGGAACAATGAAATACAACATTACCTATGCAGAAGAAAAGTCCTCATTGATACTTGGGATGAGTACGCCAGAGGAGGATTTTTCAGGTAAGAGAAAAGATGTGTCATATTTTAAAATTTTTGGTTCATCTATTTATATCCATGTAACCAAATATGCCAAGAAGAATCTAGATCCAACAATAGAGTTTGGGATATTTGTGGGGTACATTGATACACCTCACAACTATCGGGTGTAATTTCCAAAACATAGGATGATAGTGTTCATAAGAGAGGTGAAATCCAATGAAGATAAATACATGTGATTGTCGCTTGAGAGGGAGCTTCGGTTGCATGAAGTTGAGGAGATATTGGCTTCAAAAGAAGAACCTCATGATGTGGAGAAGTCATAAGCAGAGGAAAAGAGAATGGTAGAAAATAATCATGCAAATACATCCACCAGAGATGGAAGGAAGTGCACCAGAGAGGCTGATAGATTGATGCTATATGCGAGAGAGAATGTGGGAGCGCCCACATCATTGTGCAGGCAGAGAAGGTCCCTATAGAGGCACACTCGATACATGGCTCTTATGAGAGAATTTATTGAGACTGAACCATCCTCTTTTGAGGAAGCAGTGCAAATTCCAGTTTGGGTTGATGCCATGGTTGAGGAGTATGACTCCATTATCAGAAACAGTGCATGGGAAGTTGTCTCAAGACCAGTGGGGAAGTCAGTTGTAGGATCCAGATGGTTCTACAAGGTAAAGCATGCAGCAGATGGGATTGTGGAGAAGAATAAGGCCATATTTGTGGCTAGAGGGTTCTCTCAGGCGGAGGGGATTGACTATGATGATACTTTTTCACCAATTGCAAGGTACTCATCTATCAAATCCATCCTTGCACTTTCAGCACACATGGGATGTCATATACATCATATGGATGAAAATACAACCTTTCTCAATGGATTTATTGAGGAAGAGGTGTACATTGAGCATCCGAAATGTTTTGAGACCTTAGACAGGGAGTCGCATGTGTGCAGACTCGAGAGAGAATTGTATGGGATGAAGCAATCATCCCATGCTTGGTACACCAGGATCAATAGTTATTTCACTGGGTTGGGCTTCACCAAGAGTGAAGAGAATGTGAACATTTATCATATTGTGGTATATGGTAAGATTTTGATTATTGTACTTTATGTCGATGATCTGATACTGACAGGTGATGAGCATCTCATCAAGTATTTCAAAGATGATCTTGCAAGAGAATTTGAGATGAAGGACATGGGGCTCTTGCACTATTTCCTGGGATTGGAAATATGGAAAAGAGACGGGGAGATATTTGTATCTCAGGGAATGTATGCCAATGATATCCTCAGAAAGTTCCACATGGATGGAAACAAACCCATGGAGACTCCTCTAGCAGGAAACTGGAGAAAGGAGGATGCTACTTCAGGCAAAGTAGTGGATGCTATTTTTTACAAGCAACTTATGGGTTCACTCATGTATTTAGTGAAAACATGATGAGACATATGCTATGCAGTTAACCATCTTAGTCAAGCTATGGTTAAGCCTACCAAGATCTTTTGGAAGGAAGGAAAGCATGTGTTAAGATACCTTAGAGGCACTACAAAGTATGGGCTATGGTACAGACAGATAGAGGGAGTGAAGCTTCAAGGCTTCACTAATGAAGATTAGGCAGGGATTCCATCCGACAGGAAGATCAAATTAGGGGGCATATTCAACATAGTATCAACAACAGTTTCCTGGTACAACACAAAACAAAGATCATTTGCACTCAGTTTAGTAGAGGCATAGTACATGGTGGCCAGTCAGACATCATGTGATGCCATATGGATGAGGAAGACACTTCTTGGTTTGTTTGGTCAATAGATGGATCTGAAAATGATATATTGTGATAACCAAAGTTGCATCAAACTCTCAGTTAATCCAGATTTTCATGACAGTTCCAAGCATATTGATATCTGGTATCACCATCTGGAAGATTATGTGCAGAGTTGGATTATTTCATTAAAGTACATTCCCACAGAGGAGAAAGATGAAAACAACTTGAAAAAGGCACTGACAAGAAGAAAATTCAAGTTCCACAAAGAAAATATTGGGGTAGAAGATAATCCATTTCTTGTTGAGAGGGAGTTTTGAAATGGCATCCAAAGGGGGGCTTCTGATTTAATTTTCCTTTAATTAAATTGGAAGAGAAATTGTAATTTCATCTCATGACAACTTTTATTAGTTAACAATGTCATAAAGACTTAGTTATCTTAGGAGACTAGAGTTGAGGGTAAGAGAGGAGGCATTTAGAGTTCTCCCATGATTTTAGGGGGTCCAGTTATATATATTTGTGAGTTTTAAATAGTTAACTCAATTAATTGAGGTAAAATCAGTTTAACTAGTTGTAACTAAGAGATGAGCTAGTGATAGGTCCAGCGAATTAAATATGATTTAATTCACAAGTAGTGATCAATAAGTTAACTAACAATTTTCTATAAATAGATTTTTCATGTCAGTTCTAAGGAAGGTCCAATTGAGTTTGAGGTTAAAGGGAAGATATCTATCAATTGTATAATTATAAAATTGTACAGGTCATGTATGAGGTCATCAGGGAGCCCTGGAGAATTGCACAATCAATTCTTGGGAATTTCCTATTTAATAGGGCCACAATTCCTCCAAGAATGCGTGAGCAAGGCTGGTCAGATAGAGGCTGATAATTGGTTAAGTATTTGACTTATTTTTCCTAGATCAGAGTGAGATAGTCAGCAGAGTGTAGAGGTTTCTCAGTGAGAGAAAATAATTGTATTGTTTCATGGTCTTGACTTTATACAATATACAGATAGTGAGGTTTTCAGCAGTTGTTTTCCACAGATACATCTTGTGTTGTGTGATTGATTGTTTCTTTCTCTTACTTCTTATGTGATTGTGCGATCATATTTGGTTTCCGCAAATTTGTAAAAGTATTCAATATTTTGTTTTAGTACATTACAAGATCAAATTGAATACGTTTGGATAATTTCTACAGGAATGACATATTAGTTGTAACTTATTTGAATTTGTATTATTGTGTGTGCACTTTGATGTGATGTAATTGATTATCATTTCATTTCATATGTTGTAATATTAGATATATAAGAGAGAAATTAATTATTGCATGAAATACATAATAAATTTTCATTCTAATTGTTTTTTTTGCAGAACGAGGATCCTGTAGAAGATATTAATGATCCTCATCACATAGATAGAGATCATGTTGGTTCTGATGCTAATATGGTAGATGATGCTCATGATGACACATATATAAATGACAATGAGTTTGATGCCGATACATATGACGATGATCATGATCATGATCACGATGGTGGTGATGATGATGATGCAGTTGTTGGTAGTAGCTAGTGACATTCATGATCATATAGACTACATCATGGATAATTTTTTATATATTTTTATGACGTTGATTTTCATGTTACTATCATATTTATCCTCATTTCACATCCTCCAGTACCATATTATTGAGTTGTATATTTTTTACATGTATCATTTTGAATTATATCATTTTTGTCTTACATAATTTATCATTTTTATTTATATCAATTTTACATGATGTATCATTTTGACTTATGATGACTATTGGACATGTATCATTTTCACATGTTGTTGATATACTAGTATAAGTGAATTTCACTTGTTTTAGTTATATATGATGATGTTCTTATTATTATTGACTCGTTAATTTTTATTGAAAGTGTTTGATGATTTGGATGAATATTTATTACGTATGATGGTTTTTATTTACTACTCATGATGGATGTTGTCAAATTCACTTAAATTATAGATATTTGACTCACTTGTTTTAATTATAGATGATGATCATGTTACAATAATTATCTTGTTGTTTTATATATATTAGATGTTATAGATTTTATTTTGATGGAGATTTAATAAGTATAATGATGTTGTTAATTTGTATGGATGTATGTTTCCCTATAAATTATTTATAAATGTTATCCTATAAAATATTTCAAATGCATTCATGTGACTTATTGTATAATCATATAACTTATTTTAGAGGAATAAAACATTTATAAAATATTTATAACTAATTAAATTGAAATAAAAAATATTATTTTAATTATATGAAAAATAATAATCATTTTTGGAAGAATAAAAAGAAGCAACAATTGAATCCAAATCAAAAGCCACACTAGAATAAAAATGGGATGAAAAAAGGGAAGCAAAACTAGAAGCCAAATTAGAATCAAAACTAGATGCAAATTCTGGTGCTATTATTGTTGTTATTCCCAGCGTTTGCAAGAAAAAAGAAGAAGCAATAATGAAATCCAAATTGGAAGAAAAATTGGAAGCCACACTAGAAGAAAAATTGGAAGCAAAATGAGAAGAAAAATTGGACACAAAACTAGAAGCCAAACCAAAAGCCAAATGGGAAACAAATCTTGTTGTTAATTTTGGTGCTAAAATTGGTGCTATTCCAAACTCTATTCTTGGTGATATTATTAGCGCTATCTCTGGAATTATTCCTAACACTATTTCCGACATAATTTTTGGTGGTATTTTCGACGCAATTCCTTGCACTATTGCTGGCGCTATTTTTCTGAAAATATTCCAGGTGCTATTTCTGGCATTATGATAAGCATTCTTAATTGAGCCCATTTTTGCGCTAGAAAAGGTGTCCAATTTGTGAAATTAAATACATTAAATTATGATGCTATTTTAGGAATTATTTTCCTTTTTTTGTTGTAGTGTATATACTTATAGATATAGACATCAACAAAGGCATGTTCAAATCTATTGAGCTAATTTTCATGGAGAGATATACCCAACTCCTATATTATGTTAACATCCTTTTTTTATGCTTTATATGTCACTTTTATGGCCATTTTTTTGAAGGATTTAACTAAACATTCACAAAGAATGTTTGAAGGAAAAAAATTGTTTCAATGATGCATGTTTTGGAGGAACATGGGTTGCTTGCTTCTATTATGGTGAAGGATAAATTAATGGCATCTAATAATCCTATTGATATAAATATTTTGAAGCAGGTAAATTGAGTAGTGGAGGAGACATAATACTACTTTAGGGGGATATCTCAATTCCATTACTTTCCAAAACTCTTCCATAGTTGGGAATTGAATTGTGTATCTAGGTATAATTTGATTTAGCATTGGAGCTCTCTTCTCTATAACTTTCTCTAGGGAAACACCGAGGTTATCGAGAAGGGTCACTTGTATGTTTCAAGTAAGCCATTTTCTTCACCTTCTTTTTCCTTCTAAAATCTTAATCACTTGGGCGTGTATAAGGGTTAAAACTCGATATCCTTGCCCTGATCAAAAGACCTTGGGACATCCACCCTAAGATGAGAAAAATGTCTTATGTTTCCAAATTCTCCAAAATTAATTCAGTTAACATTTCAAATTATCTCAACCCTAGTGAGAAATGGAATTTACAGTCAATGGGTGATTCAATGTCTTTTCCTTCTAAGTCAAAATTCAAAGGAGGAGGGTGCCATATTTTACATCCTAGGAAATGATAGTCTTTGTAGCTAGTTATTTTCGGGTGTTTGGGTGTAGATGCAGTAATCAAAGGTGGAAACCTCTCTATTTGAAATACCTTGATCATCAAATGGGATCAAGAGAAAACTATTATTAACAATAACCAAGGAAATAAAAATTTAATCACTAATTTATGTATAGATGGATGATAAATGTCAATGGTTTTCCCATGAATATCCTATATGTGAACATTAGAGGCCTAGGGGAATAAGTCGTTAGTTGACCTAGAAAATCCTGAGATTTTTCTACTAAAAGAAATAATGGGGAAGGGTATTTTTTTTATTCCTAATATAAAAAAAACTAATAAATGGTTGGGATTTCTTAGCCTTAGGTTCTAAGGGTTTTTTCAGGGACATCATCACAAGGTGGAAATTTTATAATGTTGTTTTAACTAATTATTTCTTTATTGCTTTTTATTATTTATATAGTTTTTCAACAAGAGTTTAGGTTACTCCCTGTCCATCCTCATTGTATATGGTTTTCATGAGGGGATAAAAAAAAATTGGAAACGTGATTTCTTCCTATCAATGCATCAAGTTTGATGACTTTCTTATTAGTTGTGATTTTAATCTGGCTGTAAACAACAAAGAAGTTTGGGAGGGATGTGTCGAGCTAACATTCCTAAATATTTTTTTCAAACACGGTTTAATTCTTCAAGTTGGATGGATATAAATAGAATCAAAATATGTCCTAATTGGTTGAAAAATAGATCTATTCATGTTGAAGTTACAAAAGACTAGATTTTTTCCTTATTTAGGATACTCTCCTACAGAAGTGGAAAATTATAGATCCTAGTTGGGCACTACCAGAGTGTCTACTCACTTCCATATTTGTTCAAAAATTGTTTCAATGGATTCCAAGCCAAGGACCCACTTCAAATATAACCTTGGCTAGTCTTTGGAGGATGAATTTAAATCCATTGTTAAGGATAATTTGCAAAATTTCTTTCTTGATATTGATTCATCGGTTTGTGAGCCATTGGAATTTTTTAAACCAAACAAGAATTTTGGAGTCAAGAGAATGTCAAATCCTCCAAAATTAGCTTATTTTTTCATAGGCAAAATTAGCATCATTTTCCATGCACAAACACCATCTCATAATTCAACACTCCTCCTTCCATTTTCATTAGTTTCTCCAAACTATTTGCGCATAGAAAATTACACTACCAAGTTACAAGAGACTCTTAGTTTTTCTTTTCCATTGTACAAGTTGGGATTTTGAGTGGATATGAGCTTGAAAAGGTTCCTTACACTCTTTCACAATTTCCTCCCACCTTAAAACCACACCTATAACAATTAGATCACTCTAGGATGCAATCCTAAACAAATACAAACATCATATAGAAATCTTGTAGCATTTCACAGAATTCATCCAAACGTGCCTAAAATTGCCTCCAAATATTTTTTTTCTTCTCATCACTCCAAAATTTCCTTTAAGCCTTGAAAAAAACCTTGAGAAGACCAAATGCCCTTTGTATATCTTCCTTCCATCACTATAGTTTTAATTTTGCAACTAGGGTTTATAGTTTTGATTGTGAGTTAAGTAGGATAAAAATAGTTTTCGTTGATCACAATAGAAAATTTGGCCCAATTTCCGACGGCCACTTCGTTGCTATTCTGACACATAGTCGTCGCAAGAGAGATAGTTCGAGGATGGGCAAAACGTGGTTCGCCATTACGTCGCAATTCCGATGCCTTGACAAAGTGTCGCAATACTGACACTTTTTCCGTCGCTTCCAAACAAGCGTCGCTCTTCCGACGTTTCCCAAACTGTCGCTCTTCCGACGTTTGTAAACTGTCGCAATTCTGACGAAATGTGGTCCGACGTTTTGAACGTCACTCTACCGACATTTTTATACCGTCGCTCTTCCGATGTTTGTAAACTGTCGCAATTCTGACGAAATGCGGTCTAACGTTTTGAACATCACTCTTCCGACGTTTTTATACCGTCGCTCTTCCGACGTTTGTAAATTGTCGCAATTTCGATGAAATGTGGTCCGACGTTTTGAACATCGCTCTTCCGATGTTTTTATACTATCGCTCTTCCGACGTTTTTAAACTGTCACAATTCCGACGCCGTACAAAAGTTTTGCAATACCGACGCATTGCAAAAGTGTCGCAAGACCGATGCTTTCCAGAAGCGTCGCAATACCTACGCATTCCAAAAGCGTCGCAATAACGATGCTAGGAAGAATTGTCTCAATATCGATGGATGTCACAAGATCGACAAAAATGGAAATTGTTCAAAACGTCAGAAGATCGACGCTTACGAAGCGTCAGTATACCGACGGCGGGTTCAATTTAAAAAAAAAAAAATGAAACTTTAAAACAGGACAATAAATCTCCAATATTTGTTATGAATTGTGGGCATTCCAATTGTTATGAACATAATTCGACCGTGAAATATTAATATAATAAACCACCCCGCAGCACTTCGACTATAAACAATCATATAAACATGGCTCTGTATTTCAAAAAACAAGTTTAAAATAGAAACATGGCAATTTTTTTTTTTCTAAGTAAGGTTAATCTATTAATAGTAGGAATAAAATTACAGCATGACCGAAGTCAAAAACATTGCCCAGACTTATGGTAATTTTTTCAAAAAATCAAAAAAGAAGACTGCCCTCATACAGGGAAACCAGTCTTGAACGTTTTTCAGGTCGTTGCATTGCCCACGCAGGGGAACCATCGTTTGATATCTTTGACGATTACAATGTTTATAGAATTAAAAAATAAAACAAAGGTCTAGCATAGTAATATAAGCAAAAACATGCCCAATCAAGTGGGCCGCGAAGCAAGAAAACCAAACCAAAGAGAAGCAGCTACTCATCCGGTGGTTCTTCAACAATTCGGCACCATCCTTCGGCAAACATAAAAATGAAACTTTAAAACAGGACAGTAAATCTCCAATATTTGTTATGAATTGTGGGCGTTCCAATTGTTATGAACATAATTCGACCGTGAAATATTAATATAATAAACCACCCCGCAGCACTTCGACTATAAAGAATCATATAAACATGGCTCTGTATTTCAAAAAACAAGTTTAAAATAGAAACATGGAAATTTTTTTTTTTTCTAAGTAAGGTTAATCTATTAATAGTAGGAATAAAATTACAGCATGACCGAAGTAAAAAAAATTGCCCAGAATTATGGTAAATTTTTCAAAAAATCAAAAAAGAAGACTGCCCTCATACGGGGAAACGAGTCTTGAACGTTTTTCAGGTCGTTGCATTGCCCACACAGGGGAACCATCGTTTGATATCTTTGACGATTACAGTGTTTACAGAATTCAAAAATAAAACAATGGTATAGCACAGTAATATAAGCAAAAACAAACCCAATTAAGTGGGTCGCGAAGCAAGAAAACCAAACCAAAGAGAAGCAGCTACTCATCCAGTGGTTCTTTGACAATTCGACACCATCCTTCGACAAACATGTCACTGTCCATGGCGGGAGCAGCTTCAGACACAAAAGGTCCAGGATCTCCAAGCGCTATCTCCACATCATGAGCCCTACGAACCTGAGCCTCCGGTTCCTGCACATTCACGCCACCGCTCCCCTCCTGAAGGCCCGAAAGCTGTGCTTTTTCTGAGCTCAGACCCGCCAGACAGGTGCATTGTTCCTCCACTTGGACCTCTTCACGGAAAACCACGGTGATTGAAGCTGTGATTCGTGGGCGGTTCAGAGATCAATTAAAGGAAAAAATCACAGTGCGCGTCGTGGGAGAAGGTGAAGTGGTGGGAAAATGAGGAGCAGGGGAGCCCATACGGTGGCTAGATCCTAGAACCCGACCCCGCCCACTTCTACTCCTTGGATAGCGGCCTGCGTAAAAATCACTGGAGTGGGAAGATGACTCGGTTGAGGGGCTAGAGGGAGCGTGCAGGGGTTGGCCTCTGGTGCTACCCCTGCGGCAACACATCCTTTGATGCAGGTGAGGCATGGGTGCAGTCTCAGCAGTGGGCACAAGACGAGACGAAGAAGCAGGATTCCAAGAAACTGAGGAAGACAGACACAGACCAGACCGAGATAAATGCAGATTTTCACCAAGGTCTAAGCAGCAGTTCAGTTGGCTTCTCCTTCCCATCATAGTGAGCAGGTAGTGTAACCCAGCAACCGGAGAGCATCTGCAATTCAAAGGTTGCAGATCGTCTGAGAAACCATAGCGAAACGCCATTTTATCGACCCGACTGCAATGGCATCGACGAACTCCTGTCATAAATCTCTCATTGATGAGAGACGAAGGCCGGAGCATATTGGAGCATGCGGAATCGCTAACATGAGTGGAGGTCCGATCTTGAACATCGTTAAAACTTAATGCGATTGATATGAAAACCTTGGAACTTAAATATCGGCTGATTGAACAACGTTAAAACTTAATGCGATTGATATGAAAACCTTGGAACTTAAATATCGTCTGCCAACCGTGACATGGGTGGGCAGGTGTCTCCACACTTCGCCACATCCATGTCCCATCGCCTTAAATGCCATCCAATGCAACCCGCATCCGGGAACAGGGAAAATTTTGATTGAAGTGCGAGTTTTGTTTAAATTTTGGTGCTCCCGCACCATAGCAAGCCAGAGGAGGACACGTGGCAGAAATTGATTGGAGCAGATCTTTTTTTGGGCCGCTCGCGCAGTGGAAATCCAGACCCGAAAAATATTAGGGTGAATTTGATAAGAAATTCGCGTCACAACTCTCTCTCCGTACGCCAGCCCAAATTCGGACTCGAAAAATATTAGGGCATAATTCATTTGGTTTTCGCGTCACAAAATTGGCCGATGTCAACAGGATATTTTGGAACGCGAATTTGGTTTGAATTATGGTTTATCACCATTTGAAGTTCGGTGAGCTCCACGGCTAAAGGGTTCGTTTGAAGTTTTGACAAAGGCTTTGTTATATGTTTTATATAACGCGCGGCGGAATAGTTTTATTGTTTGTTAAGGTCCCACACTGGTTTTGGTAATATTTTGTTTTAAATGCGACATATATATGTTATATATATATATTTAATATATATATTAAAACATTTATAAATTGTGGACCCCAAGAGCATTTTAATAGATTTGTTATTTGCATAGTTTTGTTATGTTTTTAATATATGTGTTGCATATAAAAGAAAAGGGCTGTGAGCCTGTTTCGGAATGTAGTTGTAAAGTTTATTATTACACACAATAGCAATGTAAGTGTTTTGAAGAGCACAACAGTGCGTAGTTTTAGAGACAGAGAAGAATTTTGAGTGCACTGCATTTTGCAGCAGTCACATTTTGTAATCCCTCTCAGTGAGGAAGAATTTGTAATAGTTTTTTTTTTAAGGAATAGAAATTTTGCAAAGTGTTGAACTCTGTTTCCAGTGAATAAATTTCAATATTTTCTGTGTGTTAGAAGAGGAGAGTATTACTCTCTCCATTGTTATTCTGGAATTTTCAAATATTCCAACACATGGCTATAAATGAAGGAGATTGCTATGCATCAACATCAACATGTTTTCAAGTAGGAGCTACCTAATTTTGTAACAAAATTCTCTCTGGATGTCAAAATTTGCAGACACTGAAGATTACTCAGGTGATGCCTGAAATTTCCATTGAATTCCTATAAGAATCTTAGATTTGTGACATAAATCCTTTTGCTAATATATTTACTTACTCCTTTTAAGTTTGTCTCATTCAACTAATAAAAAATGTTTCAAGGAGTATAATGATAACTAGATTATGTGTGAAGCATAAAATAATCATTGATGCTAGACTTGGAAGTTAAGAAGTATAATAAGAAGTAGATACACTTCTCTAAAGCATAATACCATTTTTCTGAAGCATAAGACAATCATTGATGCTAGAATTGGAAGTTCAAATAAGACGAGATAAAACAACGAAAAAGGCATTCCATTACTTGCATTAAATATGAGTACCGCCTTTTACCAGTAAGCTGGGAGCAAGGTCTAGATTTTGAATGGCATCGATTCTTGTGAACTCAAATTTCACTAAAAACATAGTTTTTTGTATGTTTTTCAGCACATGGTTAAAAATGATAGTGCATCAAAATCTATATTGTTGGGCCGAATACATAAGTAATAAAAAATTCTCTTTACCAAGTTATTCACTTCATCAAAAACCTGATCTTCACATGTGACACTTTTGCTAGGGATAAATATCAAGTGGGTTGTGACATTTTAAAACTTGGTTCGCGGTGAAGTGCCCAAAAGGAAAGTCTATCAAAGCATCTGCGACCTGTGTCATTTCATAGTAGCGGATGATTTGATATCATAATGGAGGTGCTCCAATTCAAGCAGTGTAGAAGAGGCAAGAGCCTACAAGGCAGATCCAAACTTTGGAGAAGAGCAAGGTAGATCCTGGGAAGAATGAAGAATTTGGGAATCCGGGATCTCTTCCAGAGGCCATGATACCAAAGGTTTGTCCTGTTTGTAGATATTTCTCATCTACATCCAATATAGCCTTAAATTCCCACATAGATCACTGTCTATCAGGTGAGTCAAATGCTAAAAAATCTGGAACAAAGTTTTCCAAGCATAAAGTGAAGGTGAGAAAAAAACGATCAATCCTAGATATAATTGTTGTGGCACCTGTTTGCATGCTAGAGGATTTGGATTATAGTACTATAAAAGAGAAATAGACCACTGATGCACATCCATTTCCTTTGGATCAACTCAATATCAGAGACACCACCAAGCAGAGGAAACATCAATGCAAATATCTCAACATTTCAAAATTAATGCAAAGATCTCACGTAGTGGTAATGCATGTATTTCAAAAGAAACAAATAACAATGCACATTCTAACCCATTCGAATAACCACTGTAGCAAGGGTTTACATCTAATTAGATCCAATCCATATATCGATGGAAAAAAATTAATATAATTACATTTTCTGTAGCAGAGGAAACTTTGCAAAAACAGAAAAGCAATATAAAATGAGGATGTCAAGATGTTTAGATGACTCAGTACAACAATTATTTGTGCTTAGTAGACACATCACTATATTCTTAATGCATTTTCTGTAGAATACTAAACATATTTGTCCAAAATTTGAGATGCAAACTGTAGTCTCTACTACGTTTGGAAAATTGGAGGTTTATAAAAGATAAACTGCGAACAGAATTGTACCACTATGATAAGAAGCTGTCAGAAGCATTTCTTCTGCTTCACAAACGTGGAACTACCTTAAGAATGTTTATGGTTGATATAAATATTAGAGCATGGCAGTTAAATGCAGTAGTTATGATAAAATACTGAATAACAGCTTGAGAGTGCTCTTCAGATACTGTATGAATGCACCAAATTAAAGCTGTACCATTACTAAAGATAAAATGTCAAAAATAGTCAATTTTGATATCGTGAAGTTATGTCTTTCTCGGTAGCAAAATAGGGATAGGATGGAAAATATGAGAGAACTAAGTTCCAAGGACTAAAAAAACAAGGCCAACATAGTTCTGCCTTGAATCAGAGACAAAACAAAGCTGCCCAAAAAAGTGTTTGCCACTGTCATCACCCTGAGGAGCGCAAATTCAGTTGATGGTGCCAACCATTTGACGAAGCAGAGAGAAGATTCATGGTGCCAATGGTTGTAGCACAATTTTTTGACGTGAGCCATCATTGTAACAAAGCAGATTGATGGTGCCAATTGCTGTAGAAGTCCATTGAGAGTGCAACTATTGTAGTAGAGAAGTTTGAGAGCACCCATTGAAGCTCCTATATATAACAGAGTCAACATTTTCCTATTGAACAAGTTTGTATATTCAAAGCCAAAACAAGATCAGATAGCCACGATCCTAAATGAGAACCAGAGCCAAAGCTAAGACAGATTCATGTTTAGCAGAACAAACAGCCATATCAAAGGATCTGACCACAGAACCAGATCATGAGAGATAGCAAGATTCTTGCTTCCACTGTGGAAATTTAGAAATTGTACAAGGGCTTTTCTTCCAGCAGATTTCATTGTGATAGTAATTTCTATGGTGTTGTAAGCGCTCATTAGTATAATCTTAAAGCCATTCTAGAACTCTTTTAACCTGGAGAGGGTTTTCTCTGGTTATAAATCCTCATGTTAAAATTCCATTGTGGATTGGTTGTGTTTGATATTATGTTTTTACTGTCCGTAGTTGAATTTTCACACAGAAAATTATCAGTCTAAAGCGAGCAATTTTGCGATGTTTCTTTTGCTTCCTATTGTGAAGTATTTCGCTCAGAACTCTACTCGTTGTAACAGAGGTCTTGGGCATAGAATAGGGGACTTGGGTTTTTTGGAATCAAACTTCAGGTTAAGATGCTCATCTGAAGAATGGCACAGTGAGCCTTAGCATGGAGTTGGGAGTACCAATTTGAAGTGCAGGTAGCGCATTATACAATAGACCAACTAGATTTCTGGACCCTAATACAAAAGTTTCTTCTTCTTTCAAAACGTGTTTCTCCTTTTCTGTAACCAATGTGGGTCCTGTTCTTGTTTCAATTGGGGATGGATGAGCATTTGTTATTGCTCCAGATGATCACACTCTGGGTAGCCCTGGAGGCTATTTGGGGGTGATGAGTCCAATAGGTCTCAATGAACTGTTTCCCTTGCCGGGGAATACTATTGCAGTGGAATTTGATACTATTTTGGATGTTGAATTCCACGATCCTAATGGAAACTAGTACCTTCAGCTCCAGTACCTGTTCACAAAAGAGGGTGCCATAGTCATTCATGCATGCAGAGAGGGTGAATTGCAGGCATTGCAACAGGAGGTGTTGTTGTTGTTGTATTGGCCACTAGATTGTTTGTCTGGTTCTGTTACAAGCGTAGAGTATTGAAAAGGACAGACAAATTTAGTTCAGATATTGTGAAATTGCCTCGGAAATTCACCTACAAAGAGCTCAACAATGCTACGAAAGACTTTTTTTGAATGTGATTGATAATTGATAATTGCAAGCAAGGGTAATCCCCTTGTGAAACCCAAATTTCTGAGCATTTTCTAAAACTTGATGACAGAGTCATTGTAATGAACAAGCGCCTAGGTCCATATTACGTCCAAATCTACCAAGCACCAAGATCTATAAAAAAAATCCACAGTATCTGCGAACTAAGAAGAAGAGGCAAAAAAATTATTCTGCTTACCTGTTCGAATAGTGGTTGGGGTTTACCACGGCAAAAATTTGACAGAGCCCATGTAGCATTTATTATCATTGAAATTCTGGCAGTATCATTCAACTGGGCAAGCACCTGCCTCAGAGCTCCATGACTGAGGGCAAGATCCCTAAATGTTGCAGAGTCTCCAGCAATATTTCCCAAAGCCAAAACAACCTTACACGAACACCAGTTGAACTCAAAGTTGGGTACTAGTTTTTTAAATCAAATTTCAAAATTACAGACATATAAAGATAGTTGGGAAGAATAATTTTATGCCTCTAAAATAAACATGCTACCTGTTCTCGAACATTATCATTCCCAGAGGTAAGAAGTTCCAAAAATATAGGCAATTCCCCGTAATCAATCACAAAATTTGTATTCTTAGAGGTTCCTGAGACTATATTAGTCAAAGCCAAAGCTGCTTCAAACTGCATTATCAATCACAAGGTATCACCATCAAAGCTATAATTTTAAGATAACAATTTATCTACCATTGAAACTATAATTTTAAAATAGATACACCTAGTGATATAGACACCTAGTGAGAGTAGAGGTTAGGAAATTATAATAATAATTATTACAAGATATCACTCATAGTGTAGTTGATTGCTCATTGTCTGTTGTAACTATAATTTTAAAGAAGACACACTTAGTGATATAGACACCACCAAGTGAGAGCAGAGGTTATGAAATTATAATGAGAATTATTTCAAGATATCATATTACTCATAGTACAGTTAATTGTTTATTGTTTGGTGTAATAATTGTTTATTATGTATAAACACAATCAAACATATTATGAGGGACGGTGATGAAATTGACAACGGTCTCATAACAAACCATAACGGGCACATCCCCTGGCAAGATAGAATCTGAATAAGAAAGAAATCAAAACAAAGTGATTACTTACAGGATCATAGGCTTCCTAAAGAACAAGATCCAGAGCAGCATCTATAACCCCTAAAGCAACACCTCTCTCTGCAAGACGAATCGATACATATTTCATATGTAGTCTAGCAAATTTTTTGAGCTCATCACGAGAAAGAGGATCAAACACAACTATCTCATCAAGTATATTCAATAGCTCTGGCCTAAAATGTATTCTAACCTGCAAAAATATTCAAAGGCATGTCAAAGCACTACAGCCAACTTCGTGATAAAATTATATGAAAAATATGCATACACAGAGTCCAGGAGAATGAAACGGCAAGTGTATTGGCAGTTGCCGAAATGCAACAACTAAAACGGTAGGTGTATTGGCAGTTGCGGAAATGTAGCTACTAAAACGGCAGGTCTATCGACGGTTGCAGGTGTGTGGATTGTTGCTGGTATTTTCAGACCGATTCCATGGAAATATACCAGAAACCAGTGGTATGTCAAACCTAGAAGGTAACCCGAGAGACTGTGACCATCAGATTAAACAAGTAACAGGTGTCGTGCCTAGATAAGAAGTGTTGACGAAAAAAATTGATCTCTTTCATAACAGAAGGCCTATCGGCCTAAATATCTAGGACATGTGGCACTCCATGATAAAGACACATGGTGTGTGGATTTGAGTTTTTCAGGTGGTCAAGTGGGCCGAAAATAGGTGAAATGTGGCACCACTCAGAGATTGGCATGTGCCAATTGGTACAAGTGGTAGACAATTGGCATGCTCAAACAACAAGGTGATGCAGGAATGACATGAGGGAGAAAATATCAGAAAAGCCCCAAATCTGGAGAACTAAAGCTCATCACCAACCCGAGATTGACAACTTTACATGATGTAACCTATGAAATCATAAATGGAGAAATCATAGTAAAAATAAAGTAACCTATGTAACAATAAAGTCGGATTCATCCTGGGAGTGGTAATGGGAGAAATCATAGTGAACAACAGGAAACATGCAGAGTTTCTTACAATCAAATAGATGAAAAACACATACAAAAAACCTAGATAATAATCATGAACAAGCTTAATATTGAATTATGAACTGTAAAGGAACTTACAAAATGTGACATTACGAACCTGGTCAAGCGCACAAGTAAAAATATCCTGGACATGACCCTGGTTGACAAGTTGTATTGCTCATGATGCAAGAGGATTTGTACCTGCACTGCCAAGTCAATCAAAATCCATCATTATCTATACAATAAACACAAGTAATTGATGTAGTATTTTTTACTCTAAGATGCATTCTTATGATAATGTTAGAACATATGTTGAAAATGTCAAAACATACTTGAATAAGCTCCTCTTTGTTTCAAGAAAAATTTATTGGAGTCGCATGAACTTGGAACAAGCCTCCCACGATCTGAAAGAGTAGCAACTAAGTCAACAGTGACTTTTTTGTTGCTACGCTGGATCGAGGGAGCTTTGCTCCAAGATTAAATCACTTCAATAAATTATTCTCTACTAAACAGGGCCAACCACGTGAAGGTGGAAGCTCTTATGCCCCCCCCCCCACCTCACATCACTCTCAATTCCCCAATACCCAATCTATATTTCATTTTTTACTTTCATGAGCATAAAAAAAAATATTCAATAAATAATTAAAAAACAATTCAACAAAAAGTACGCAAGGAAACATTGAAATTAATGCTTGACATAAAAATAGTATGATAAATGAGTTTTTTATATAACACAAAAAACGTTCCAAGTATGGTAACGTTTGTCTTATAATAATACAATATTTTACATTATCGAATTTTCTTTTTCTTCTTCCTATTTCTAAAGCTCCTAATTACATCATCAATATCATCATGCTCTGCTCCTGTTTTGTGACTTTCGACCCGTACTGCCGACCTAGTTGCGTAGTCACGATGTCTGGTCTCATCCAGTGACGGGGCATCGCCTACAAAAACAGATAATATTAAATTTTAATTGTCAGTTTTTAAATATCAATGAACTAGTTCGGTAATATTAATAAAAAAAATTGCAATGAGATTATTTACCTGGTGCACCAGTTGTCGCCGTTGGGACTGTTGCCCTGTCTTCCTCTCTGGTGGTAAGATCCTCAAGGGAAACATTCTCTATCATTTAAACAAAAAACTTTATAAGGACAACCATCAAGGTATAATTAGAAAAAATTATAAGTGGAAATTAATTACCGTCACGACCCTCACTGATAGTAGCATTGTCGGCCTAGTCCCCACTACAATGATCAGGTTGCACGTGAGGAACATCTACATCTGGCTCTAAAACTAGGTTATTTGCCTCGTCGGTAGTGCTGCTCCCCTGATTTAAACAAAGTTGTTAGACATTAAATTTATGGACGAAAACAAACATATTGAAAGGTTAATGTTTTACCTTATCAGTCATTCTGGATCTTGGGACCTGCCCCAAGCTTCTGCGACGTTCAACTACGGCTTGATAGCCGAAATGGAAAGCGATATTTTTATCTTCCTCTGTATTTTATGTTTCGATGTCATCACCCTACATTACATATGATTGTGTATTTTTAATCATATTTGATAGGATTACAAAAACGTTGGAAGGCGATACAATTAATTATAAGATGTTTAGCTACTTAATTACAATTCTTGCGGCTAATTTCAAGTAGCCGCCTTGGCCTAGCTTGTGATGGCCCTTTTTTTCAATCCTAGCTTTGGTTGCCTTTGAGGTGTTAGGCAACCTAGCATCAAAATATTGAAGTCAGATATGACGTAGCACACTTTTATTTTAGACATAGAGAAAATTAAAGCTATTGAATTAAAGTTGCAATTTACCTTGCGGGTCCAGTTGGCATTTTTCCTTCTTTCTTTGCCCTTTTCTCTTTTCTGTCATGGATGAGTGCTCTCCACTCACTCTTTGGAACTGTGAGAGTACGCTTGTATCTAGGGTTAAATTGCAATTGCGTCCTATAGGTGTCCCTGGTATATTTCAAATATTTACCGGCTACCCGAGCCATCACTGTTCTGTCAAATGTGCCGACCCCAAAAAGGGCTTCTAGATAATCTAGAAGTTCTTTTTTCAGGTTGGAATTATGGGAATTCCACCTTGTGCGTATGGTTGGGCCAAAAATTACCAATGCATGACTCTCCAAAAACCTGTAGAACTCATTGTTTCCTACAAAAAAAAAATATATTATCATTAATTTAAAAATAAAAATCATGATAAATATGTTTTAGATAGAGTATATGAAATAGTTAAAATATTAAAATTTACCTGGGAGTTGTACGTGCTTTATAGGGACACCTTCATCGTTCACCAACAACGTGCCATTAATGGTCCCTGTGGATCTGACACGTGTAGCTCCAGGAAACACAATAATGTAGTTGGCCATATCAACCTCATCACTGCCAACACATTCAGCGGTTGGCTGGGTGTCTGCTTAGGAAGGGTGTGTTTCTTGGCTGGAACCTAAAGGAGTATAAGGTGTACGAGAGGGTTGCTGGGCAATCTCTTTCCCTTGTGTCCCAATACCACCAACACCGGGTTCAACAAGTGTCAGAAAACGCTACATACAAAAGAACTTTTTGTTAGTTTAGTCAATGTAAAATTTAAAAATCAAACTATCACAATTCATCTCATGCAGAACAAAAAAAATATCCTTTTGAATTTTTATTATTACCTGATATGTTTCTAGCTGGGTCATAAGTTGTTTTATCCTCTCTTCTATTTCAGGTGTTTGAGGCGTGTCTATCAAAGTATCAAATTCCGACCTTGCATTTCGTGCCTTTTTTCGCAACAAGAGCGCTGGAGATAGGGATGAAGAAAGCTCTTCCTCATAGAGGGAATCATTAGGCGTACCATGGCTAGGTGTCTACATATTTGAACAAAATTAATATTATTTCAATTATGTAAATAACTAAAATACCTGAAGATAGAGCAATGCTGGCACTTTACATGTTCTTCCACTGGCCTCTTTCCGCGATCATCCCGTCTCGGGGTTGTTCCTGCACTGCTCTGATCAGTCTGCTACATTGCAATAAAATTATAAATGTAAAAACTTGAAAACAATATCTAACTTGAAAACACAAAATGAAAACTGAAATAATTTCTAATAAGACACCGGAAGACAGAGTTAGAGTTTCAAATATGCCTTGCATTGAATTCAGTCCTGGAAACATGTCATTGCACATTAAGGCACCCAAACAAGAGACAAGTTGACAATGAAGAGCTTATTGAATATATTGTTGGAGCAACTTTTAGTAAACTTGTTGTGAAGACCTTGAGGATATTTTTGGAGCAACATTGTTGAAGCTGATGGTATAGCATTGTTGGAGATGATCTTGAAGGGCCTTGAAGTGAAGCTTTTGGAGCAACTATTGAAAAATCCTTAGAGCATTTAAGTAAGGCACTTTCTATCTTCCATCACCTTTTTCCTTTCAATATCCTTTAAACTATTTTGTTGATATTTAATGTTTTAAATCACGTTATAATTCCTTGATTATATGTGTTTGGGGACTTTCCCTTTGAAATTACCCAAAAATACCCTGGCAATTTTATCTTCAGGATGCATGTCTGACCCTATTGTTCAATATTTTGATTGATAGCAGTAAACATGGAGAGTTAGGGCTCTTGACTTGGTTTGGTTGGGCCATTAGATCCCTAACATCTACTAGGGAGAACCCCCCTTGAGTTGGAGGAGAGCTAGCCCGAAGTGAAAAGAGGTTGGTGAGGTGACAATGGGGCTATTGAATTACACATGGTATCGCACTTTAGCTTTAGGACTTTATCTTGAGAAGTGTGAGATTTTGCTATATCAATTCTCAAATTGTTTACAACACTATTTTTAAGAACTAATAAGAAGTGATGTTGAGGGGTTTTTGGGTATAAGAAACAATACCATTTAAAAACTATGGTTCTCAGTCCTTGGCATTCCTTCACCTGGGCCTAGGGGCACACAAGAATAATTTCACACTAAACCATGCAAACTTAAAAGTAACTTAACATATCCATAAAGCAATAATAATCATAATTCCTAATTTCCTATTGTACGATATGATGCAAATTATTCAAACATGAAGCAATGAAGACATGCAATGTCTGAATTTCAAGATTGATGAACCAATACAAGAAGTTAGAAACTACAACTTTGATTCAATACTCTGTGTCCTAACTCCAAGAAGGAATCTAGTTTTTAGTACAGAACATGCATCGTGTATTATCAATTCTTAATTGACAACAACTAAAGGTCATCTACCTCATCAATTCCTTCCCATTTTGTGTTTTTATGTTATATTCCTTATAAAAGTGTCAAAATTCTCTCAAAGTAAGCAACCACTGAATAAAATAAAAAATAGTTGAGATATGATTGAGAAATGGTCATTTATTTCTTAAAAGGATCTTCACGATTTCTTTGGTTGTTTTTCATCTCAAGAAACAAGAAATGACCTAAGAAACTATCGCGCTGTAATATAAGAAACAACACGGTGCAATGGCCATTTTCAAAGCCAAATGATGTCCATTGAGGACATGGCCTTTATTTGGTTCCTGTTTCATAGGAGTTTCGGGTATAAATGGAACTTTTTTGTACCATTTCCAGTAGTAAAAAGGGAAAACCTTCTTTTTCCAAGGGAAATAATTTACCTTTCCTTTTTCAAGATAATCTAAATCACAAAAAATATGAACTATACTGCACACATTCTTGGATAATGTGAAAGTGAAAAAGGAATACCCTACACAAGTGATGCACACATGTACATTTGAACACTAATAGATTTTTGTAGTTGAAATGCAATTCTTGTTTTCATTTAAATGTAGGGTTTTTAAAGCAGGGAGAAATAATGGCTGCCAAATTAATAAGCGTTTCTTTGGGAAAAATTTAAATCTTGTATTTGGTGATGAAGATAATAGAGGGTATTGAATCTTGATTCTTGACATTGTGTTTAACTTGAATAACTCAAATGATTATAAATATCAGTGGATGAGTTATTTTTTTCAAGTATGTCACTCAAAACTCTTATGTCAAAGCATTGTATGATGGCTAGCATTTGCTTGTTTCCCTTTCTTCAGTTCAATGTAAAAATTATATTAATATATTGGAGCAAGAATGATAACTACAATTGTTTGCTCTGCAGTATATCCAGCCCCAAGATTATGAAAAGTTTTCTCAAGTGGAGCTATTGGTTATTGATGAAGCAGCTGCAATTCCATTTCTTGTTGTAAAGGCTCTGCTCGGGCCATATTTAGTGTTTCTGTGCTCTACTGTAAATGGGTAATAATTATAAATGAGCCAACCACAATCATAGATTTGGTAACCATTTGGTTTCCATGGATAGTGATGATGATATTAACCCTATATATTAGTGACCTATATCTATATGAGAATGATCTCAACATTGACCTTGATATGGTTGTATGGATGTGACCTTTGGTATGTCATCAAAAAATCCCCAAATCTGGAGAACTAAAGCTCATCACTTTCAATCTGGAGTACTACCCTTGTGATAAAGTTGATGAATTTCGATCTCCCATTCTCTACCACTTTGCACTTCACCTTCAATATAGACCAGACCAAGGGAAATTTGTTACTGGGTGTTGAGATGGATGAGTTTGTCGAACTAAAATCCATAGCTTAAACTTCATGAAACTGGTGGAGTCAAATTCATGCAAGCACAAACACATCTTACACATCCTCTTTGAAACTCATCCGAAAGAAAATTGGAAGACATCTAGAGAGAACCCTATAGCCTAACACAATCCAATGGAATTGACCAAAAAAACCCAAATAGAGTCAACCCTACTATAGGAGGAAGGGCCTGCAGTAAGAACTTACCATTTTGCAAGAGCTGAGGGCGAATGATGTTCTGCAAGAGCTGAGGGCGAATGCTGAGGGAAAATGTTGTTCTGCAAGAGCTAAGGGCGAATGCTGTTCTGCAAGAGCTGAGGGCGAATGCTGAGGGCGAATGCGCGCGTGATATCAGATGTTAATGTAGTTTTTAATAAAATCATTTTTATGTAGCGCACATTTGATTTTTGCATTTCAAATCATTTTTATATACATTTGAATTTTTCATTTCTAATACAAGTGACAAACAAATTTCTACAAGAGGTTGAAATTTTTACTAGAATAGCCATGAAAGACTAATTAAAATGGCTTAAAATGCAAGTGGATCTTCAAAATAAATGTAATTTAAGGTTCTCCCCACTAAATTTTTGCAAAAGTGCTTACATTATTTAAGTTATCTAGGATATTTTTTTGTATTACATAATCTAAATTAAATAATGAAATAGTTGGGTAGTCTTATTGTTTCAAATTAGGACACAATTTTAAAATGGTGATGAAGTTTCATGTGTTGATTAACTGACAATATTCTCCTTTCCTATCCTTGAAAAACTATACAAGGTTCCCTGCTGCCACATGAAACCCTAACTCATGTAGCAGCATAGGACCAGTCCTCCATTTTGCCCGTCATAAGGCATTTTGCATGTATTTGACAACTAGAATTTGTGGATTCCTGTTTTCCGTGACATGCTAGGAAGGATAGAAGACTTAATTTTGACGTTTGAAATTTTTTCAAAAACGTTCTTACGCCCTTTAATTTCCACTTACCAATAATTTTGCAACACTAGTCCTCTTTGCAATTGCAAGGCTATACTCAAAAAGTAAGGAAAGTTACTTTTTTGGCTCACTCAAAATTAAAAATTTAATAAAGGAATTACCACTTATCATTATTGATATTTTAAAATTAGAATCAATTTAGTTTTCCCCTTCCTATTACAAAAAGTTCACAAATCCTTTCTTTTACATAAAACACCAAAGAAATAATAAAGCATGTTTCCCTGCAAACTTCCAAGGTTGTGATTAGTGAAGCAGTGAAAAAGTACGGCTATAGCACTAAAAAATTAGAATGCCAATCTGCCCCAACATGAAGTAGTGTTAATATAGCTGGTGGCTTGGCTTGATGGCCAAACAATGAATTACACAAGCACAAAATAAAAGCTTTAGGCGTCTAGTTCCTTACACTCGCACTCTCAAGGCATTCGGACTTAGGCCGAGCTCAAGATTGGCTCCGAGGAAACTAGATTGGCTCATTAACCTGCCATATTTTAATTTCATAAGGTATGTTCGAAGTTTGAACTGCTAGGGTAATTTATTATTGTGAAATCATAGTTCTAAATTATCTCTTATTCTGTGAGCAATGTAATCTATTAATTGTAAACAGATTCATTAAAAAAATTGAAACTGATTTTAGCATGAATGATGACAATTTATATATTAATTGGTTTTTAAGAGTATTTGTATTATGTAGGAGCACTGGAAAGAAAAATCAAGACTTCATTTTCTGTTTTCCTTATTTTATTGGGCTGAACTGGAGAAAATTGAATATGAATAGTGAGTTAATTGTAAGATCAATGGGACAAGGCCATACATCAACATTGACCACAGTGGGGAAGTATAAAAGCATGGATATTCATGCAAGTATAGTTATTAATTTAAGATCAAAGTTAACTCTTAGCTTCACTAAATAAATAGAAGGCAAAGATCTAGCATCAACTGAAACTCATGTGAAAAAGTAGATGAAAGATGTACAATCATCCTATGGAGAGGTAATCTATAATTATCCAGTAAGACTCTTGGCTATGCCTTGAGACTAAACTAATTCTCAATATTTTTGAATAATCATCCATTGGAATTTAGCAGGAAAACCATAGTAAATCATTGTCCAATGGCCATGCAAAAATATATAAAAAATAATATTTGTTGGTTGTTTTTCAATAGGTGGACCATGATGGGACCACTGAGAAGGTGGGGGTGTTTTTTAATCATGGAAGTGAGGTTTAGTAGATTGATAGTCAAGTTACCTTTCCCTATAAATTTTCTCGATCAAGTTATTCATTCATTGAACTTTGATTCATTCCTACTGTTTTGATACACAATCCAATCCATTTGAGTCTTGAGTCTTCATTGAGAATGGCATTCATAGGTTGTCAAGAAAGAGGTTATCATGCACATGCACTCTTCTCTTCTTGGTATCTTTGTAACTATGTTCAGCCTGAGTTCTATATTTTTAAATTATCATAATAGTTCGTGATTATTAGGCTTTTATTTTGTCTTTTAAGAATTTTAATTTAATTATTATTAATCATTAAATTTAATATATATATATATATATAGTTATTATAGTTATTAAACTTTCAATAGAATTATTAAACTTTCAATGGTACATCAACTTTCATACATGAGAAAATAGATACTGACAAATGGTACATCATGGCCTGATTAATTTCACTCAGCAATTTCAAATGGTATAACATTTAGTCAACAATAATCATTAATTTCTGCACACAGAGACTAATTTCTTTGGAAGCCTGAGATTTATTTGGCTTGTTATTCTTATAACTACATAGACATAATTAATAGAGAGATTGAGGACAAAAAAAATCTAGCGCTTAGTCTCCACTACTCAACATGATTTTGTGAGAAATAATACATAGATTGATTTATCTGAGTGCCTTAGCATTCTTTGGCTCATTATTTTAATCACAACAACAATAAAAAATGCACTGAGGATCTGTTCTTAGTCCGATTATGCAATTTTTATAAGAAAGATTATGCAATATTAATAATAAACATAAATTTATTGCAATTTAGGGAAAGCTTGTTCATGTTTTTTTCTTTATAGTGGAAGGTTAATTTATTTTTGAAGTAATTTTTAATAGATCATAGCATATATTGAGGAAATATTAGTTTGAAAAGAATTATTTATTTCTCTTGAAACTTTAGGTATTAAAAGTCCATGACATAGATATATCACACTCCAAAATCCAAAGAAAATGGAAGAGAGTTCAATTTTTTTAATCAAACTTTTATTGGTGAAGGGTTAATTTATTACGAGAACGTCATTAATGAAGTGAAAAATTTTAAACGTAACGTTTATTGACTAGAAAAATAATGACCAAAACGTCAAAAAAATTGTGTGACGGGTAAAGAGAAATCCAAATTCCAACCCTGCCTGCCACCTGTTAGTGAGTGGAGGTTATTCACTTTTCATTTACAGCTTACCAGGTTACTCATGTTACCAATATTTTCACATGGTTCACTTTTAGGTGACTAATTATTGTACTTCTTCTTTATAAAGAACAATTGGTAGATAATTGTATTATTTGAAATCTATAACAAATCCAGGCAACAAAATTACAAAAAATAGAAAATTATGCAAAAAATTCACCAGGGCACTAATGTGTGGATACCTTATCATTTCTTAGATCCTCATAACTTACCAACACCTACTATATAGGTATACACATAATATGGCATTTACCTGAAGTATTTCATATGTATCTAGAAGTAAATAAGTTGTATGACAATTGTTATGGCAGATATAATATGTGTATTATAGTTTATATTTCAATTTTTCTTAAGTAGCATGCATGTGCGGTTCATATAGTGACTACAATTACCAAATATATTTTAGTGAAGATGTGAAGATGATCTCTCATTAGGTCCTAATTACTTAAAGCATCATTAATTAGCTTTCCAAATGAATAAAATATGTTATCAAATTAGTAAAAACTAGGAAAACAAATCATGATTTAAAAAAATATGGCACAATGAGTCACACTCTGAGATTTATTTAATTACTCATCAAGTGTCGCTACAACATATATATGATCACCATTACCATAGAAATGGGACATGTGACCATCATTTTGGTTTCGCTAATGACATTCCACATCATGAGCATTGTTTAGGGTTGATTGTGTTGATTTTTTTTAAACAAATCATTTATACATTTTATGGAAATTATAGACACAATTTATAATCACATTACAAGATCATGATGTATGGATATTCCATATCATTTCTTAGATACTCACAACTTACCAACACCTAATAGATTGATATACACATCATATGGAATTTACCCCTAGAATGCCACATGTATCCTAAAACAAATTAGTTGTATGGCAATTGTTATGGTGCATATATGATGTGTATTACAGTTTATCTTATAATTTTGTTGAAGTAGCATACAAAAATTTACATAGTGATATGAGAACCACTCTCTAGAGTATACATCGATTTTGTACACATGGCTTTTTAGTTGCTTTTTAAGATATATCATTGGTGATGGTCACATGATTATATAATGAACCATTAAGTTGAACTACGAAATTATTTCTCACAACACACACACACACACATATTGATGAATTAATAATTTTTCTCATATAATTTTTTTAATCTATTTTGAAAAAAAAATAAAAAATAAAATATATATATATATATATATATATATATATATATATATATTTCTAAGAAGAACAAGAGAGAATTCCTTACCATATCTTCGTAAAACATATAATAGCAAGAAAATTAATCTATTGAAATTTCATTTCCAAACATATTCATGGAGTAAAATGAAGATTAAAAGGAGATATTCATGGATTTTCCTATAACATCACCTCATAATTAAGAATGTAAATGTACAATATTGATGATACATAGTTTAGGAGAAAATTAATCTATTGAAATTTCATTTCCAAACATATTCATGGAGTAAAATGAGGATTAAAAAGAGATATTTATGAATTTACTTATAACATCACCTCATAAAAGTGTAAATGTACAATATTGATAAAATTTATTTATATATGATAAATAATAAACCTTTATCTCACATGTATCATATAATCTTATAAACAAACACATTCTATAATATGCAATAAAACTGAAATTACACAATCCACATGGAAATAATACTTAGTTCAAGCAAAAGAAAATAAAAAATAAACCATAAGTGACACGGATTTTTCAAAGGCATATAAGTGTCGTTATACCGACGGTGGCCAAAGCGTTGCTATTACGACGGATGCCTCCAAACGTCGCAATTGCGACACTTAGACATTGTGTCGCACTTGCGACGTTTGGAGGCAGCCGTTGCAATAACGACGCTTTGGGGCATAGTGTCGTAATTGCGACGTCTTCCTCCAAACGTCGCAATTGCGACACTTTGTCGAACTGTCAGTATTGCGACACTTTTCTCTAAACGTCGGTATAGCAACGGTTTCGGGTGGGATTGAAAACATTTGGGGAAATTTCCGACATTTGGTCAAAAGTGTCGGAACCAAGTGTCGGAATTTCCCCCAAATGTACTAGTGCCATTATTTAGAATTTGATGGTTTTTTAAAATAGAGCGTAATTCACTTTGATTGAAACAGTATAGGCTTGTTTTCCTTTAAGATAGATTAGATTCACTCTAATGGTATTTACTTTCATAGAATTATCTTAGGGTTACTTTCTAATTATGTATCTTCTGCAAAATAGATTAGGATTTCCTTTCCATCATTTCCTTCCACCCAAATAGATTAGTTTTTCTTTCATGCAGTTGGACAAGTAATTCTTCAATTGTATCTTTTCTTGAAAAGTTAAGTGTAGTAGTTTTCCTGCTTTGGAATTTTTCAAAATGGTCTCTGCACATTTTGGTTCAATTCATTGCTTCGAAGAAACTTGGGTAGAATATTTCTTGTTGTGCATATAACATTATCACTTCTTAATTTTGTACGAAATCTGGATTGAAAAATTTAAGCTAGTAGCCCTGTTATTTGCAACATTCTTGTTTTAATACCAAGAGTCATCACTTTTTGGCATCGTTTTCGGGGAGGTGTCGAAGTACTACTATTTTATTCTTTAAAGTTCCTTTCTTTCCTATTCCATTTCCTAAAAAACAAAAAAACAAAAAACAAAAAATTGCATTAGTATTTATGTTTATAAAAAATTCAACAAAGAAATAAAAACATTCATTTCATGCCTCATAGATCTAGGGAGAAATTTGGGAAAAAATTTCTGAAATCCCCCACATCTACAAGTAGAAAACCTTCACTTTTTGGTGACTATGGACCACCTCCTCTAACCATAAAGGATTTGGAGAACCTTTTCGGTGAGAAAAAAAATATTTTTGAGGAGCTTATAATGGGAGAAGAACCTCCATCGCCCACTGAAGGAATGCCTAGAAACATGTAGTCTAAATTTTCCTATCATGGAGACAAATGGGGAAGCTAGAATGAAGAACATTATCCCTGCTCCTCTTGCACATTTTCATGACTTGGATTTTGAATACTCTAACACCTTTCTATTTGAATTTGTTGTAGGTTGCAGGACATATGATTACAGCTCGGATGAGTAGAAACTTAAGTTGTTTCTTTCTACCCTTAAGGATGTAGCCATGCACTGGTTCATGAGTTTGGAAGGAGGCAACATCACTACTTTGGCTCAAATGAAGCAAGCATTCGACACATAATAAAAATATTATTTCAGATCAAGGGACATAAAACAAGAAATATATAGGATGACTCAAGGGGTGGATGAGTCCCTTGACGACTTTGAGGAAATATTGCAGCTAAGCTATAAGAGAGCTAATTGCACCCTTAATCCATAATAAATGAAAAACGTGTTACTCTTAGGGGTTAGTGAATATTTTATGGAGACAATCAACATGCTATCTAATGGAGATATTTACCAACTCAATTATGGGGAAATTAAGACAATTTTAAAAAAGTAGTCTAGGGATACAAGGAAAAGAGGTAGGTCCAGCCAAGGTTTTGTAAGCTCTTCACCTTCTACCTTGTCCATAAAGAATGAAATCGGAATTATGTTAGATGATTTTAAAATAAAATTATTACATACTTTTTCCTTGTATATGGACACAATGCATATCAAGAAGAAACAAGAGGAGGAAAAAATGGCATTAGAACTATTTTTCCCTTGGTGCACCAAGAGGCACCTTAGAAATGAGTGTTCATTGAATGAAATATAAATTTTCTACATTTGTGATTAAAATAATGCAACTGACAAGTGTCCATCTCTTCTCGGTTTGAAAGTGGTATATCAATTGTTAGTATGAATTCTTCGTCGAAGCGTACGAAAAAGAACCACTTTAGCTACGCATAACTAATAGCCCTAACAACAATAATGGCTGCAAAACATCTTCAGATCTGCAATTAGTAGTTAAAGTGCTGCAACAAACAGATCTACAAATGGAAAGAGATTAAGCAGTAAAGTAAAGAGTTTGCTCCATGCATCCAACAGACAAGACAAGAACACGATTTTGAATGAATTTTTATATTACAGGGCACCTGGGAGGAAACAAGAAGGTGTATCCAGATCTCCTCAATGGGATGGGTTCTTTGTAGTCCTCAGCACTTCAGATCTAAGCTTTCTCTCTCTTGTAGATGTAGAAAACCCAATGTAGAAGGTAGATCTCAATGGGAGCAACAATGACAAAAAATGAGACCGAGTGTATAGATCCGGAGTGATCTAGTATGCAACAAAAGGTGAAGAATGAAGGGGAAAACCCTCCTATTTATAACAAAATATTGGGTCATTCTAGATCTTGGTGCATGATTAAAATAATGTTAACCAAATCTAGATCCACCTCTATGGAATATTTTATTATTATTTGTTGGAGGAAAAGGGACTTTGACTTGGGTCAAAATCCCTTGATTAGTGAAGAATAAATAAATAAATGATTTATTTATCTTTTTAAGGAAGTGGTTGGGATATAATCAAATAAATAATGATTTATTTGATTAATGGTGGTTGATTTGGTAATCTTTAACAAGGAATATTATTTAAATAATTATTCCTAGAAAATAATAAGATAACTATGGGTTTATCTCATTAATTTCTTTGTTTTTGGGTTAAACATGAATGGGAATAATAATTAAATTATGGTTTAATTAATTATTCCTTTTGGGGTTTCCTAATTAACATAGTGAAAGCAGTTTTACTTGGGGTAAAACTGGTCTTACATGGTGTACTTGGGTCCATCTAATGATGAAGGGTTAGATGACCAAAAAATGGTGTAACAGATTGCCCCCCAGCGTGCGAGTGTCAGGAGAAAATCGTATGACCGAAGTACGTTGTAAGAAAACAATCACTAGACAACAAAAGGGTATGTCAGAGAGAGAACTATGAGGTAGATAGTGTGCTGAAGGACTAGACCCGGAGGAGACGAGACTCGCAGGTGCAACAAGTCTCTGTTATGAGAGGGTACCTGTGCTGAAGGCGGTGGGGGAGGCATACCTATACCCGCCGTGACAAAGTACAAAAGAATAGTGTGTCCAGTGAACAAGGGACCGAACCATAGAGTACAGCTGGCATAATCAAGAGTCGGATAAAAATACAATGAAGAGTCTCATATACATGCTGTGCCTGGGATAACAGCCAGGACTAGTACAATATCATCTGAGTACATGAGATAAATACAACCCAAATGCCCCCTGTAAATGAGGAAGGGCTCACAAAATCTGACTGATACATGCAAATCATAGAGGTGCTGCAAGTGGCTAAGGCCAACATCATCAAAATCTGGAGCGGCATCAAAGGCTGCAATGAAGAGGTCATCCGGGCATGTGGGGGGCTACCTGCAGGGCCACCCCCTCATGAGGGGTGAGACATCTCACACACGCCCGGGAATCATCAAGAGCTGCTGCTGGGTCACTGGACTGTCCAGTATACGAATCTCGATCATGCTGAAAGGAGCTGGAGAAGCAACCAAGTCAAAGGGAAGTGAGAAATCCCCCTGCCTGATCCGAGGCACCGAACAAAAGTGGAAGCTGGAACCAAGGTACACCGCCCTCTAGACCGTGCTTCTGGAATAAATATGCTGAGGTCGACAGAAGGAGGTCCGTCGTAGGTGAGGCAATGAGAGAACCTCAACTAAGGCACGAGAGAAGAGCAATAGAGCGACGGACAGACTGACACTAATGATGATGGTGGAAATGGGAAGGATGGAGTGGCGAATGGACAACGTCCCTTGTTAGAGCATAAAGGGCATGAATGACATGGCGGCGACTGACACAATAGCGAAGGGGACAGGGGACAGTGGGGCTGAAGGTCATGAGATGCGACACAAGAGAGGAACCAAGCAAAAAGAATGGAGGGCTATAGTAGGGTGTAAAAGGACGCAGGATAGACTCCATGAATGCAATGATGGCTCAACTCGGATGCTCTAAGCAAGGGCGACTAGATAATGCTGCCACACAGTAAAGGCCCCAATGGGGGGTCATAGAAACATGAGTACAAGGTGGGCACTCATGACGAAAATCAACATGAACATGGACAAGTAAGGGGGCGATATGGTGCCCCCAGTACAAGTGTCGTAAGCGAGGAAATTCGATTTTGAATGGAAGTGAGGTAGCTGCATGTTGGACGAAGATGGGTCCTGGTGTAGTAAAAAAAAAATGAAACAACAGATGCTGGCTATCTAAAAGAAAAATAAAACATGCATTGCCGAGGGGAAATGCTAAGGGTAATATTTCTTAAGATAGAGTGCATTGCGAGGGTTAGGAAGGGGATGGCCTTCGAAATCCTCTAAGAGGTATGCCCCCTTTCCAAGGTCCTTACTAATGATGTAAGGTCCTAGCCATAATGAGTCAAACTTCCCATGACCCAGGACATCATGGGCCTGGTCATAAACGAGAACAAGATCGCCTTCATGAAAAGTGCGAGGCTGGACTTTTCGGTCATACTGAGCTTTGGTGCGTTTTTTGGCCGCTTCCATGGTTTGTAATGCAATACGGCGGTATTCGGAGGCACGCTCAAGCATGATAAGTCGTTGTTCTAGCGGTTGGGTATCAGGGATAAGTTCAACGGCTAGTTGCAGAGAAGGAATTTCACACTCGATCGGTAAAACTGCCTCCTCTCCAAAGACGAGGTGGAAAGGGGTGAACCCGGTGGCGGTTTTGACAGAGGTTCGATAGGCCCATAAGGCAGGAAAGAGCATGAGATTCCAGTTGGTTTTGTGCTTATTCACTGTTCGTTGAAGCATAGTCTTGAGGGTTTTGTTGACTGCTTCGACTTGGCCATTACCTTGGGGGTAATAGGAGGAGGAATATTGGTGCGCAAAACCCAACAGTGCGGATAGCTCACGCCATATCTCATCCTCAAAATGTCTGCCGTGATCAGAGACCAGTTGCTTGGGAACCCCGAAGCGAGCTATAACATGGTTAAAGAAAAAGAGGGCCGCGGTAGCTGCCGTGTTGTTGAACGTTGGCATGGCCTCGGCCCATTTGGTGAAATAGTCGACCGCCACGATGATATACTTGTGGCTACCGGAGGATGGCGGGCGACACTCCATAAAGTCGATGGCCCATTTACAAAAGGGACCAGTGGAAACGACCGGATGGAGGGGAGCTGGTGGAGCTCTCGCCTTTGGGGCGAAATGTTGGCAGTTGGGACAGTGTTTGACTACCTCAATGCAATCACTGAAGAGGGAAGGCCAAAAATACCCGGCGCGCATTATTTTTTGGGCAGTAGCAAGACCGGAGAGGTGGCCACCGCAAGCGCCGCTATGGCAGGCATTAAGGACCTGCTCGGCTTCAGCGTGTGTGAGGCAACGACGAAGGACCGTATCAACCCCGCGACGATAGAGTTCGTCACCAATAAGGAGGTATCGGGGGGCTTGGTGTCGGATACGTCGACGAGCCTCACGGTCAAGGTGGAGAGCGAACTTTTGGGTTCGCAAATAAGTAAGAATATCGCCATACCACGGGTCATCGGAAGTAATGGTAAACAGGTGTTCATCAGGAAAATCGTCATTGATGGGAGGGTCTTGCGATCCGATAGGTAATTCAGAAATAAGCTCCGCGAGGGCTAAGCCTTTCTTACTTTTTGGGGTGACAAATTCAAGGTCGAATTCCTGAAGGATAACGACCCAACGGGCGTACTTCCCAGTAAGTATACGACGACTCAGTAGGAAGGCCATGGGGTTGGAATTTGTCACAACCTTGGTGGAGCGCAAGAGGATATAATGGCGAAGTTTTTGGACTGAGAACACGATAGCCAGCGCTAATTTCTCGTCATAGGAATATGAGACAGGGGGTCCCACAAGGTTCTTACTGACATAGTAGATCACATGCTCGATGCCATGGTCATCCTCTTGGATAAGGACTCCAGCGACCGAATAGGTGGAAGCGGAGATATATAGGATGAAGTCCCGATTAAAGTCGGGAGGGCGAATTAAGGGAGCAGATGTGAGAGCCTGCTTGAGGGCATCGAAAGACTCGTGAGCATGGGTATCCCAAAAAAATGGGATGTGAGAGCGTAGGAGTCTAAGGAACCCGTGTGCGGTGGTGGCATAGTCAGGGACGAACCGACGAAGAAAATTAGCTTTGCCTTGGAGGCTTTGGAGCTGGCGGAGGGTGCGCGGGATGGGGAGTTCAAGAATGGCTTGAACTTTCAAAGGGTCAAGAGTGATACCGTCCTTAGACACGATGAAGCCTAGGAGACGGCCGGCAGGAACGCAAAAGACGCATTTCAACGGGTTAAGTCGGATATTATACTTGCGACATCGGAGAAAAATGGTGCGCAAATCGTGTATGTGTTGCGCCCGATGCTTAGAACGTGCCGTGAGGTCGTCTAAGTAGGCAAGGATAATATGAGCTAAGTCATGGAAGCAATACGACATGGCCCGTTGAAAGGTGGCGCCGGCGTTTTTTAGGCCGAAAGGCATGACCCGGTAAGCGAAAGTTCCCCACGGACTAATGAACGCGGTTTTTAATTGATCAGCAGGACGGATAGCAATTTGGTTGTAGCCGGAGAAACCATCCATGAAGGATAGGATCTCATGCCCCGCACACTCGTCAATGATTTGGTCGATGAACGGTGTGGGGAAGTTGTCTTTGGGACAAGCTTTGTTCGGGTCGCGAAAGTCCGTGCAGACACGAATGGTGCCTTGTTTCTTGAGAACAGGAACGGGGTTAGAAACCCAAGTGGTGTATTCGATGGGGTAAATGAAACCGGCCTGCTTGAGCTTATCGATTTCGGCTTTAATAGCGTCACGTCGGGAAGGATGAATGGGTCTCATCTTTTGGCGGACTGGTTTGGCGTCAGGCCAGGTGTCGATATGATGCTCGACAATGGCAGGATCGAGTCCGGGCATTTCAGAATAGGACCAGGCGAAGATATCGCGGAATTCTTTGAAAAGCTGGGTGTAAGTTTCAATTTCTTTCGGGGTGCATTGGGCACCCAATGTGATGTATTCTTCGATTCCTGGTGTGGCCGAAATGTTAACTTTGATGGTAGACGAGATATTGGCCATGTTTCCTTCTTCGAAAGCGTCAGGTGCAGGAATGGGGTTTTTGAACCAATCGACTGCATGGGGGATGAAGTCTTTGGTTTCCACAGCGTATTGGTCGTGGGATTGCTGTGGGAGGAAATATGCGCGATGGTGCATATCATCCCAGGGAAAGTCGGGGTCGGTCATGGCTTCCATGATGTCTTCATCAGATTGGAAGATGGGAAGATTGGAGGCAGAAGGGACACCCGAGGGAGTAGTGGTGGGGAACGGTTCATCATGAGGATAAGGGCTCAGATGGGCGATATCAACAGACCCAAGGTTGGCTGGGAAGCTGAGGGGATCAGTAGGTTGAGTGGCTGGTGAATTAGGTCTCAAAGATGATGACAGATACAAAATGGTGACGGAGGGCTCCGTTGGCTTAAAAGCGGGAGGCGGAATGTGAATGTCCTTGGGTCCGAGCGAAGCGGCCTTGAATTGGCGGTACAAGTCCAAGGAGGAACGGTACTCGTCAAGGCGGGGACAGAGGTGGGTGTAATGGCCGTGAAAATCGCACGAGGCACAAGGGTGGTTTGTGCGCAAGTGTTTGAGTTTTGGGAGGGAGTCGGGGATAGTGACATGTACTTCTGGGAGATCAGAGTCGGGGAATGTCTCGTTGACCAGAAGCTTGAGGTGGGGCAATTCAGGACACATGTGAGTGGCGTGACCGACAACATCACACAAAGCGCATCGAATGGCGGGCTTTGGTGGCCGTGGGGGGTTACGGGATGTCGGGGGGGCTGGATCGTTATAGGTTGCCCCCCTGCGGGCTTTGCCTGTCTTCTCGGGAGCCGGCACAACAGGAGAAAGGTCCGGTGGAGGTGCTGGGGGCACAGAGGCTATGGAGGAAGCGAGGGGGATCGGTTGAACCGGTGTCAAAGCCATATAAGGTTTGGGGAGACCAGGGGGGTGGCGGCTGGGGGGTCAAGGTACCAGACCGGGATGCCCAAGGTCAAGTTAGGGAGAGAGAGGGTGGCCATGACGGGGACAGAAGATACTCCAGGAGGGGGAGCCAAGAAGGGGATCTGTCTAGCGGGGTAATGACCAGGAGGTACGGCTCCGAGATGGGCAAGGCCAGGGGGAACCGAGACGGGAGGATGAAGAGGTTCGGGGATACCAGCTGAGGGGGGAGGGCCAGAAGGAGAAGGTCCGACTGGCTGAGATGAATGGCTAGAAGCGGGTCGCGGAGGGCGGGGAGGAGGTTGCGGACTAGCCGAGGCAGGCTGCTTACGAGTGGCCTGAGACGATTGCATCATGCAAACATTCGACAAGCTGGGATCGGTAGCAGGAGGGGGGGGAAGGCGAGGAAAAGTACCCAGCAGGGTAGAATCTTTATAGACGCCAGGGGAGACACTGGTCAAGGAATCGACGGTTTGCTTTTTGGCTACGGAAGAGATTTTCGTCTCGGAGGGGGTCGGAGACGGCGGCTCATGATAAGATAGCTGGTTAATGGTGACTATCTTCCCATTATGTGGAAAAGACATCTTGCGGAAGACCGCGGAGGGGACAGCAGACATGGCATAGGTGTAGCTTCGCCCCAATATAATGTTGTAGTCTAAAGGGGCGTCAATGACTTCGACATCAACGCAAACGGTCTTACCGGCGAGAGTGATGGGACAGTTATGGAACAGGCCAATAGGCTGGGAGGCATGACCGTCCCACGCTCGAAGGGTGATCGTGGAAGGGGCCAGCTCAGGGGATCCGAGTTGCTTCCAAACCGAAGCGGACATCACACAGATGGATGCCCCCTAATCAATTATACACCGGGATACCGTGGCATTCCGGATTTTGACAGGGAGTTGGAAAGCAACGGAAGGAGGAAGAGGGGGATGGTCCGATTGGGTGGCGTCAAAAACAATCATTTGGTTGTCAGCAGGAGCGACGGAAGGGGAAGGATCGGAGCGCATCATAAGGATCTGGTAATCAGAGGAACCAGAAACGGATGGGGGAGTGGCTACATGGCTGTCGGGGGGTTTGGTAGCCATGAATCCCTGGTGAGGGGCAGGCTCAGTGAACACAGCTGGCTGGGTAGTGGCCACATTAGGAGGAGCGTGAGGGGAGGCGTGTTGTCCGCGCAATGTGGCTTGAGACTCCCACATCTGTCGCATCTGGGGTAAGAGAGGACAATCGTGAGTGTAGTGACCGTAAACACCGCAACACGAACAGGGCTTGTTTGTGCGGCGCTGTGGGCTGGGGCGGAATGCCACGAGGGTGATTCTTAGTGTTAGGAGTCGGACCGGAAATTTGGACCTGGTTCTGAAATGAGATGGAGTTACGGTTGCCTCGCCTTCTTTGAGAGAAGGGGGATTATTGACACAGCTGAAATCACGCACATGCATTCTGTTGTGAAGGCCATTGCAGGTGGTGAGGAGGCAAGGGAGGCGGAAGCGCATATGCTGGAGGAGCTGGCGCACCGGGCTGCGGATAAAAGTAAGGGTTGGGTTGGGCAGCATTGAGGTAAGCAGGAGGTTGGGCAAAAGGAGGAGGCATGCCGTATCCTGGATACATGTTGCCGGGAGGGGGAAGAGTGCTAGAGGTGCTGGCCCCTCCCTGAGGAAGGCCATGGCTCATAGGAGGGTGAGCAGATGGGTGGGAAAGAGATCCAACAATACCGTCGGCGGAATGAGATGCCCCCGGGGCGTTAGCGCCACCGGGCCTGGGGATGTCAGGAAGAACGGTATAAACATAACCAGATTGAGCGTAGATCGGGTCATATTTTAAAGCTATTTGGAGGGCGGCTTCTTCAGATTGAGGAAAGTGAGAGGCGACATCTTTGCCGATGGGAGACGGGAGGGTGCGAAGGAACCAGTCCATGTAAACCCAATCTTCAAAGGGAGGGGCTCGACATAAGCTCCGTCTGCGTCGCCATTCCTGAACATGGGCAGAAAGGCGTGTGGAAGAGGATTGCTTAAATGAAGTCAAGAGCTCCGTACCAGTGTCGTATCGGAGAGGGAGCTGGAAGTACGACAAGAAGGCTTGGGCAAGAGTCTCGAACGTGGTATGGGAGGAAGTGGCCTGTTTGACATACCATTTAGAAGCTTCGCCGGTAAGCGTGCGTTGGAACAAACGAAGACGGATGGAGTCATCGGTAATGGAGTTGGAGGAACACCACATGTGGAAAGACAGGACGTGATTGGTTGGGTCTTCGCCATTAAGGCCCTCGAACTTAGGGATATCGGAGGGTAACTTGGTAGGCATAGTGGGCCAGGTAGTATTATGGTGAATGGGGTCGTTAATCAACTGAAGGAAATCGGGGAGGCTGAGGCCTGCAATGTACGGCAGCACAGGGGTGGCCGGAGTAGTGGTTGTGACGGTTCCGCTAGAAGTAGGGCCGGCATTGGGGCCGGGAGAACCGCTAGCATTAGGCCCTGATCAGGACATGGTGAAGGTAAAAGGAGTCGGAGGGGGAGAACCGGAAGGAGAAGGGGGATCCGATGAATCAGGAGAGGAGTCGGAGTGCGGACTCGAAGGTGGAATGGCTCGACGACGACGATGCGGAGCAGGTCGATCAACCGGAAACTGAGGATGAAGGCCAAGAAGTCTCCGGGAAAGGCGCCTTGGGGGCGCAATGATGACAGGAAGAAGGAAACCGACAAGGGCAGAAAGGGACAGAATCAAGAAGGTCAAGGGCAGATAAGGTGCGGTGACGATTGATTTTAGAGTCTTTGCCAGGCGGTGTAAACCAGGCGCTTCTTCACTTAGGGTCAGTGTGTGGTGTGCGTTAATTTTAATTTTTAAACCCTTTCCGTTGTTGAGAGCAAAAAAGTGTGCTGCGTAGCTGAAAATAAACCTACAGAGAACAGAATAAAATGCTGAAATAACAGAAAAATAACAACTACGTATGCATCTATCTAACCCAAGAAGGTGGGTCTCTCAAAACTATCTTTGAAAGAAAGGGAAAAACTATGGAAACACCTGAGTTTAAAAAAGGATCTAGAATTCGAGGACGGAGAATGCGGGAGGATAAGGCTGCGGATAGGGAGTCTGAGATCACGACGAGGAAGCAGAGGCAAGGTGGGTGGAAAAGGAAATCAGCAAAAAGCCGGAGCGAAGGCGGAGGCCTTTAGGGGAGGTCCAAACAAAACGACAAGAGGTGACTTGAAAGGAAAGAGGGCAGTTCCAATGGATGCAGGTGAGGTCACATATCACGGAAAAAGAGGGGGGTGAAGCCTCACAAGCAATGGCTTATGCTTTTGATGAAACTCTTCCACAAAAAGTGGAGGGTACTAAAGCCCTAAGGAAATTTTGGGTTCCCACTTAGATGAGTAAAACGGATCAGATCTTGGTCAAATGAAAATTTGGGAGGCAGAGGTAGAAAAACCACAGCGGAAGAGGTGCGAGCGGAACCCGAGAGAGAAAGGTACGAGGAAAAAATCACGGAAAAAAGGCGGTCGCGAGGGTTCGGCACGATCGTTGAGTCGCGAGAAACGGGCCAAGGTGCGTCCGGGTGTGGGTTTGGAGCCAAAAAATCGACCCAGTTAATTGTTTGAGCGACGATTTAGAAAATTGCCGATCTCGAGTCTTGGTGGTGTAAGCTTACTGCGTAAATAGGGCCAGAAACACACGGAAGTTAGAAATTTTAGGTTTTAGGGTTTTATGTGAGAAAAATGACATGAAAAGAGAAAAACTAAGCAGCTAAAAAAGAAGCCCTAGGGCCTGAAGTAGCTGGATATGCAGGAATATGAAAAACGGCAGCGGTCGTAATTTAAAACCCGTGTGGAGTCGCCATTTGTTAGTATGAATTCTTCGTCGAAGTGTACGAAAAAGAACCACTTTAGCTACGCATAACTAATAGCCCTAACAACAATAATGGCTGCAAAACATCTTGAGATCTGCAATTAGTAGTTAAAGTGCTGCAACAAACAGATCTATAAATGGAAAGATATTAAGCAGTAAAGTAAAGAGTTTGCTCCATGCATCCAACAGACAAGACAAGAACACGATTTTTTGAATGAATTTTTATATTACGGGGCACCTGGGAGGAAACAAGAAGGTGTATCCAGATCTCCTCAATGGGATGGGTTCTTTGTAGTCCTCAGCACTTCAGATCTAAGCTTTCTCTTTCTTGTAGATGTAGAAAACCCAATGTAGAAGGTAGAGCTCAATGGGAGCAAAATGGCAGAAAATGAGACCAAGTGTATAGATCCAGAGTGATCTAATATGCAACAAAAGGTGAAGAATGAAGGGGAAAAACCCTCCTATTTATAACAAAATATTGGGTCATTCTAGATCTTGGTGCATGATTAAAATAATGTTAACCAAATCTAGATCCACCTCTATGGAATATTTTATTATTATTTGTTGGAGGGAAAGGGACTTTGACTTGGGTCAAAATCCCTTGATTAGTGAAGAATAAATAAATAAATGATTTATTTATCTTTATAAGGAAGTGGTTGGGATATAATCAAATAAATAATGATTTATTTGATTAATGGTGGTTGATTTGGTCATCTTTAACAAGGAATATTATTTAAATAATTATTCCTAGAAAATAATAAGATAACTATGGGTTTATCTCATTAATTTCTTTGTTTTTGGGTTAAACATGACTGGGAATAATAATTAAATTATGGTTTAATTAATTATTCCTTTTGGGGGTTCCTAATTAACATAGTGAAAGCAGTTTTACTTGGGGTAAAACTGGTCTTACATGGTGTACTTGGGTCCATCTAATGATGAAGAGTTAGATGACCAAAAAATGGTGTAACATCAATGACTCAACAGAAGGAGGCCTGGAGAAAATTTACTTTTTCAACCAAAGGAGGTCACGAGGATCCAAGACATATCAACAAGGTATGCAAGGTATAAAATATCCTCCTTCTTTCAATTCAAGTCATAATGCACCTTTTCAGTAATGGTATCCTCTTAAAAACTCACATGTTCAACGCCTTCACCTTGGTCCTATCCTCCTTGGCTTTTCATTCCACCTTTCCAACCATATTACCCCCAACCTCCTCAACCTAAGATACCCCTAAAAAATCCACCTAAACAACCCAAATTTCCTACTCAACCTAATACAAAACCAAACAATAAGCAGACCTAACAAGTATATATTGGAGAAACTTCATATCCTACCTATGTTGCATAAATCCAAGAAATTAACCCTAGTTTTGGGTAGGTACTTCCTAATGCTAACCCACCTTATCTAGAAAAATATATTGAAGAAAAGAAGTGCGAAAGTACTCCTCAATCCATCCCACCTTCCTATCCTCAAAGTTTGATCTATCCCAGATCACACACCCTAGAAGAGGTCGAATTTATGGGAGATTTAAAAAAATGTTGTGTAAAAGTACCTATCATACATGCCATTGCATATGTTCCCATATATAATAAATTCATCAGAGAATAATGTTTCAAGAGGCCGGTGAGGAAGAGGATAGATGCCCTCACTATCAATGTTTTTGGGATATTGGCTAATATGATTCTTGGGAAGGCCATCTCCCCAAAGTATTTGGATCCTTGTAGCCTGGTAGTGGATTTACATACTAAACAACATTGTAGTGATCTCCAACACACTCGTTTATCTAGGGACTGCAATCAATGTCATGACCAATGAAACCATGCTTAAGATCAACCTCCAAGGAGCCCTATGGAAAACCATAACCATGTTGCAACTTGCAAGTAGATCCATAATAGAACCTATGGGTGTCATTGATGGTGTTATGGTTTCCATCGATTCATGGGAATAACCCACTAATTTCCTTGTACTCCAAACTAAGAAAAAGTTCAATGGGTATCCTCTCATCCTAGGGAGACCTTGGTTAGCTATTGTTGATTCCCATATTAGTTGTAGAGTTGGGAACATTACAACCAATAATGGGAAACTAACAAAGAAATATGTATAATTCCCCCTACTCAACCCCTTGTTAAGCATGATTTTCCTATGTGGGTAGAGGAGGAGGAAGAGGAAGAATTCTATAAATAATCCCAATACCCCATTTGTACACTAGAAGCCACTATTGGAAGAAGGTAGTTGGATGAAGATAAACTTATTGGTAATTTTCTGCAAAACAAATACCTTGCTGCCATGCAAATTGATGAACTAGAAGATGAACCTTTAGATAAGCCTAATGAAAGTCCAGGGGAAGAATTACTCACTTCTATTTTTTATCAATACCATAACAAAATTGTTGAAATTATCCCATATAGAACTTTGAAAAATATTCTTTCCCTTTTAGCAGAAAAAATAAGAATAATTATTTACTGCCTTAAGGAAACACCTTGATGCCTTTGCTTGGAATTACAAAGAAATGAAAGGGGTACACCCTTCAGTCTATACATATCATATATACATTAAAGAAGGCCACAAATTTTTTCTCTAACCCCAGAGAGGGATGAAACCTACACTCAAATATATAGTAAAAGAAGAATTGCATAAATTGTTAGATGAAAAATTCATTTACCCTATTTCAGACATGAATGAGTATCACCTCTAGTTATTTTGCCCAAAAAGAATGGGAAATCAAGATTTTGTGTTGATTACAGGGAAATTAATAATGCTACCAAGAAATATCATTTCCATTCCCTTTTATTGATCAACTTTTGGATGGTCTTACAGGGAAAAGCTTATTTTCATTTCTAGATGGTTTCAGCAGGTATAATCAAATCCAAATCAATCCTAAAGATCTGGATAAGACCACCTTCACATTTATGTTGGTGTCCAAGTGTGAATGATATTATTCAACCCTTTCCCACATTAATTATCAATCCGATATGTGTTTGGTTATTACAAGGCTAACATGCAAAATATATGTATATGACAATTACACAATTTTGTATTAATCACAAATTCAATAAACTATGTAAAACAAAAAAACACTTTAACAGCAATGAAATGATAGAAGAAATCAATTGTAAAATAGAAAATAAATTCATGACAGTAAGATTCACAACAATCACATTAACTATCACAAGGAATAAAAGAAAGACATGATGCAGTAAAGAAAACTAATCACACACATTAACTAGATAGCACTTGGTTCGCAGAGTGGGCACAACTCCCTGATCAGGGTTGTGGTATAATCAAAAACTCATGAAAGGAACAGAAAGAAGAATTGCATTAACTTGAACAAAGAGTACTGTTATATATTCTCAATTCTCTCATCTGCCAACCCCCACTCTACAAGTCCGTAACCTCTCTTATACAAATGATTGCAGTAATAGTTCATGAAATTACAACAATTGTTGCCTAAATTTACATAGTGGTTATGATAGACAAAAATGAATGAAAAATATAACAGATGAATGAATTTGAAGTTGTTCCACAGTTTTAGTGTTGTCCCAAGATAGCGCTGCTAGCTCGATGAATTTCCCTGGAATTTCGAACTTGGTCATTCGACCTTCGAATATGCAAGAATAATGAAATTAGAAAGCCACTTTGGTAATAATCCCCACGACTATGCTTCATTGACTAAATAATCCATAAATACATGAAAAGAGGTATACCTATGCACTTTAGGACATAAATTTAATGTTAATGGTGCAAATGAAGAAGCGAAATAAGATAAAATGGTACGAAAATATGTGCAAGTTTATCTCCCAACATCTCCCCCCCACTAGTCTTTTTGCATGTCTTCATGCATCATGTCGCCTACACAAGTTTGGGTTAGAGCAGTTGTGATCAGCGTGAAGCTGAACAAGGTCATATTTCCCAACCATTTATGTTCCTGGAGGTTTATACCCATCTATCAAAAGGACTTCCTTCCACCAATCATTGTTCACATTGTAGCCTGGACTAGTGTATTGATCTCCTGGCATCCAAATGATGGGAAACTAGAACATCAAACCCATCCACTGGACCCCAAAAGTGTGTATACAGGAAATATAACGTGGAAACCTTTCTAATGCCTGTGCAAATTTAAGGGCCCCAAAAGGTTCTCGGATTCTGATAGCTGACGACAACAACATCCATCATTTCTAGCAGTTATCCCGAGCCTGATATTGACAAGTGACCACCTGTTTTGTACACAAATTAGTGCACGAATGTGTTGCCAACTTTGTGCTTTACATTCCTCAAGCATTAAAAAGGTGGAATTATTATTATAAATATGTACAGACTGACCATTTTCCCTCAGAAGAAAAAGTGTCTTCATGGCTTGATTTTCTTCAAATTTGTCAAAGGCATTCTTCCATTTAACCTGGTTGATTGTATAGGAAGTAAAGGTTCTCAATTAAACATCTCCCACAAACGGGACTAGATTGAATGTATGATAAATAATCAGGAAGTAATCATGCATATATAGTTCGCACATCAAGTGTTGATTCAAGACATCATGAATTATTAATATTCACAAAAACTATATAGAGGCTTCTATCTCATGACTGACCTCATGACGAATGCTTTCCAAACAGAAGAAAAGATATTGCTCGTGAATAAACAGATCATAGCTATGAGCACGGGGTTGACAAGCCATTACCTGTTGTGCCAAGGTGAACATTTCTTCTTTATTAGCCTTCAATACTCACACCTGCTCCTCCAAGTTCTCAATCTCTGTTCGATGTTTCTCTTGCTTTTTATTTTATTTATCCCTCTGGTCTATATAACCAGTGATGATATGTGCATCCTATTCGCGAATCCTTTTTACTTCTTCATGGTGGGCCTTCAAAGTGATTGTTCCCCGTTGGAGACAAGATGCAAAAGCCTACCATTTCTGAATTTCGGTGGCTAGAAATAATTCTCAGGATTCAAATAAATACTCAATAGCCTCGGTTTTGTAACGGTAGAAGATGTAGGATTATCCTATGTCTGCATTGCTAACCAGATGGCCTCGACCCTGGATTTTGTAGCCTTTTTCATGTATCTCCTTTCTTTCTTCTGTAAGTGCAGTACCTTATTTAGTAATTTACAATTTTCTATCTTTAATTGCATGGCTTCATTAAATTGGAGTTGGTACCTTTATTTAAGAGGGGGTCTCCTTTTGCACATTGTTCTATTATTTCCTGTTTGACAACAACTTGTTCTACTGGTCCTGTAGCTATTGCAGGATTTGTGGATTATTGTCAACAAACATGTCGATTGTCTCCTCCTTTACCTTGACTTCTTTGATTTTTTCCTCCATTTGGGGAGTGACCTCTTCCTTCCCCTTTTTGGCTCAGGAATTCTTTCGGTCAGTTGTGTAGCATCCTCGACATCCTTTCCTTGCATTTGTTCTGTCGCAAGGCCATCTCCTAATTTTCCAAGAGTTGTTTTTGACCCTTGCGGGTCAATTTTATCAAGAATTACTTTTTTTTATGGCCCTAGAGGTGTGGAATTGACCATTAATTCTTTGACCCGATCTTCCATCGGCACAGGTCATTTTATATCAGAGTTGACCTTTACACTTTCAGTTTTCTTTGTTTGTGTATCAGCGAGCACTGGCTCCTGAGTAAGTGTACCAACCATTTTTCCCAAAGCCATTCCAAAAAATTCTAAAATTGGGGGAATAGCTCTTTCTTCCACCAAATGTCGAGGGGAATAATATTTCTTTGCCCCTTTTGGTAAAGTTGCAGGAAATGGAGAATGAGGAACATCTTCTTCAATCTTCGTCCTAACTATGCCTATTTCTTTAGGTTCTCTCTCTCATCCTCCTTTTTCACTGATTGAAACAAGCTTCCTTCCACATTATCTCCTTTTCCAGTAGTCGAAAATGGTTCTTATGGAGAAGTATCGACCGCATGACCTGTTCCTTCTACACATCCATGATTCTTTTGAGCTAGTGGTGGTGGTTCTTCTGTGACATCACCACTTGCGATTCTTACGTCAAGCCTCAAATTTACTTGGATAGGTGGTGCTGGTTTTTGTGTCACAGCACCACATGCACATTCCCTTGTGGACTTATGATATACTTGAACAGGTGGTGTTGGTTCTTGTGTGACAACACCAACTATCAATCCTCTTACTGGTGACAATCCTCTCTTTCGAAATTTTCAGTCGACACTAGTTCTTGTGGAACAACATCCACTTCATTTTCCATATCCATTACTTCTATGCCCACTGGACTGATAGATGATGTTGGTTCTTGTGGAACAACATCGACTGTGGATTCTTTTGTTTCCATTTCCTTCATTCCTACCCAATCGACCGACGATGTTGGTTCTTGTGGAACAACATCGACTATGACTTCTTCCATTTCCATTGCCTCCATCCCTAATGAACCAACTGGTGATGTTAGTTCTTGTGTGACAGCATAAACTATGGTCTCCTTCACTTTCATTGCTTCTACTTCGTCTTCCTCCCTTGCAGATATCATAGCCTCAAGTTCTTCTTATGATAATTCAACAAATTGTGACTAGGGCACAGGGATTTGAGAAAGAGCATGCATTACCAATAACCAGACCAACCCATGATTTTTGAGGACTGCTAATACCTATCGAGAGCGGTGGGAAGATTTTGCTATCAACTGAAGACTTTTCCATAGGAAGGAAGGCATATCTAACGAATGGATTTGTGTCCACCGAAACTGAAGGTGTGCCAAAAGATTGAAGTGGTATTTGAACAGAGTAGCAAGTCGTCCTTCACAAGTTATATACCTTATCATAAAATATGCCACCTCACCCCATGGATATGGCAGGGACTTACGATCATATCCCCTTCCCTTATAAAATGTTGTTTTCCCAGCCTTTAAAAATAATTCTGGGAATTATGGAAAAGGATTTCCAAGAGAACCATTTATGCCCTTGTTGTGGAAATCCACTGACAATCGAGATGGCTTCCTTCATGACATAAATATTCAAACCTTGCATTATGGAGTGATTTCCCTCCAAGTTCAACGCAAATTAAGCTGTGATAGTTTTGTCGAATCCTTACAACCTGTCAAAGCACACATCCCAGCCTACATGTAAAAATATTTGCCATACATCTGCATTGTTGTGAGCCAGAGTTGTATTCTCTGATTCATGTCTTATGGCTAGTCCACCCATTCCATGATAGTTCAATAACATCACTTTTGAGTACTAGAGGACCGTTAGGGGAGAGTATCGGTACTTTTGGTGACAGAAAGGTATAAAATGAAGTGCGATAATAGTAAAACATGGAAGGTAATTTTTTGGAAAATGGGAAAAATCATGGTGGATTAGGTTAATAATGGAGGACAATGATGTTAATTATTGCGCAGAGTTGGAAAGGATTATTTAACTAACATAAATGGACTTATCTCAAGTCCCAATGCATATTAATAATTGTGTGGAATGGGGTAAGAATCGTGGAGTGTACATATTGGCACGAGTTCTGACGATGACGTCAGAAAATCATTATTACGATTTGATTATGCCACCGTTTTAGTTATGACAACACCTCCCCCAAAATAAGGGATGACCGTCCACGATAATGTTAATTTCATGTCAAAATAATATTTAATCAAATCCACAAAAGTCGATCAGGGAAGTACCTGGTGACTTACCTCGGCGGAGTACCAGCCTCTTAGGAGTAACTACTTTGATGGAGTAACAACATCAGAGGAGTAAAAGCACTAGGTACTTAGAAAATTTTATGGAGTAACAACATTGGAAGAGGAACAACACCGAAGGAGTAACAACACCGAAGGAGTAATAGCACCAGGTAATTAGAAAATTTTATGGAGTAACAACACCGAATGAGTAACAACACTAGGTACTTAGAAAATTTTACGGAGTAACAACATCAGGTACTTAGAAAATTTTACGGAGTAACATCACCGGAGGAGTAACAACATCAGAGGAGTAACAACACCGAGTACTTAAAAAAAATTTCCACCACCCAGAGGAGTAACAACATCAGAGTAACACCACCCGTTACTCTAGTAACAATGCCAGAGGAGTAACAGCATTGGAGTAACAACACCGAAGGATTAACAGCACCGGGTACTTAGAAAAATTTACATATTAACAACATTCGAGGAGTAACAACATTGGATTAACAACACCAAAGGAGTAACAACACTGGCTACTTAGAAGAATTTCCACCACCCAGAGGAGTAACAACATTAGAGTAACAACACCAAAGGAGTAACAACACTGGGTACTTAGAAAAATTTTGATCTCTGTAGAATTGCACACCAGTAATAGTACCTACAAAAAAAAAATCCAGTAGTAAAAATATTATATATATATATATATATAGAGAGAGAGAGAGAGAGAGGAGGATGCAAAGGAGGAACTCTCTGCACTAACAACCTTCAAACTAGATTGATCAGAGAGATGTTTGATGAAGGCATCCTTAGAATTTGTGTGGTGATACAATATGAGATGATGTACATTTACTATGTCAATTGTGACAAGTCTGACAATTTCATTATCAAAAACCGCATCGACTTCATAAGGTCCCATCTAACGAGAGGGGAGTTTTCCTTTAAAATCCTTAAAGAGGGGAATCATAGAGTAATTTCCAATCCCCTTTGTGAAACACCTTATTCTTGATAAATTTATCATGCCATTTTTTTATCTGTTGCTGAATTGCAAAAATTTTTTGGACAACCATTAAACAAATTTCATCAACTCATTTAGTTGTTCCATTCAATGTTTCTGGGCTTCTGACAGATCTAGTTCTACTTCGAGAGTTTTTATGAGTGTGTTTGATCTCAAATTCTACTGGAAAAAATGGGGATTTTCCATAAACAAGCTCAAATGGTGAAAACTCTATTGTATTCCGCCGTGTTGTTTTGTATGCCCAGAGAGATTCAGGAATTTTTTGAGCCCAATCTCGGCGATGTCTTGCCACTGTATTTGTGAGAATATCTTCTAATACCTTGTTTGTGCTTTCCACTTGACCATTCACCTAAGGATGGTATGGAGATGTCACCCTATGATTGATTCCATACTTTTTCACAAGCCTTTATAACATATGTTATGTGAATTGTGCTCCTCCATCTGAAACGATCTCTCTTGGAGCACCATATCGAGAAAAAATATCTCGAAATAAGAAGTATGAAACAACTTGTTTTGTTGCTTTCACAACAGCCTTGGCCTCTACCCACTTTTTTACATAATTCGTGCAAACCAAAATATGAAATTTATGATGTGAATATGAGTTAAAAGGGCCAAAAAAATAAATAACCCATTTTTCAAAAGGCTCAAGGAGTACCTGGGGCTATAATGACATTTCATCTGATCAACCAGGATGACCCATCTGTTGGCAACTATCACACCTTCAGACATAATTTCTTGCATCCTGGAAGATGGAGGGCTAGTAATTTCCTATCTATAACACCTTATGACCTGTCTGTTTATCTGCAAAGTGTCATCCACAAGGGCCATCATGAGAATCCTTTAGGATATCATAGATTTCATCCTCTCCTACACATCGTCGGATTTGATGGTCAAGCCCTGTATGAAAAAGGTATCCTACTATCCAAGAATAACATGCACTATGATGAATAATCTTCGGTTTTTCCCTGTATGAAAAATGATGAGGCACCTTCCCTATAGCAAGATAATTAGAAATATCCACATACCACAGAGTATTAGTAGAAATTGGAAAAAATGTACATCCGAGAAACTATCTTCTATGGGTGTACCTTCATCACTAGTATCTAATCTGGAAAAAAAATTAGCAACTACATTATCCTTCCCTAGTTTATCTACGATGGTAATGTCAAATTATTGAATTAATAATAACCACTGATCTAGGTGGATATTGGTGGCCACCCACCCATTCCATTTGGACCCCCACCATCAGTTCTTTCAGTTTTTCACTTTAAGCACAACTTACTATTTTTAGCAGGTGAACTTCCGGAGCCGTTTTGAGGCCCTAATGATCCAGGTGGATATTGGTGGCCACGCACCTATTCCATTTGAACCCCCACCATCATTTCTTTAAGTTTTTCAGTTTCAACACAACTTATTATTTTTATCATTTTTTCGGGTCCTGAACTTCCGGAGCCGTTTTGAGGCCCTAAACGACACTTATTGGGAAAAATGGGAGCAACATGGGTCTATAAGAGTCTATAGACCCATGTTTCTCACTCAAAATTTTTAGTCCTCAGATAGATATTACAAACGAGGTATTGAGCGCATCAAACAGAGATCGTATGCCAAATTTACGTCCCCTGGAAGATTGATGTACCAATTTACCCAAATGAAGGTCACAGTTTTGGCACTTCATCTATTAGGGTTAGGTTTTTGGATGTTTAGGTTTTTTAATTATTTCTCAATAATAAATAGGCCTTCTAGCCTCATTGAAACACAGTTCCGAGGCTTATAGCCGCCACATCTCTTCTTACAGATACGCTACCAGCGCCCTAGCTATTCTATTTCCATTATGTCTGTAAGCATATTTTTGTTATTTGATATTAATGAAAAGAAATATTGTTTCCACTGCATCTCTGTGTTTATGTTTATTTCTCTGTATTATTATGTTCCTGCATAAATTTGGATCTGTGGTATCAGAGAGGTCTGCTCTTTCTCTATTTTTCTTTGCATGTCCCAACAAGGTCAGAGTATAAGGAGTGAGGGCTCGATCTGGTTGAACCCTTGCAAGATCAGCCTTACAAACCCCGACGACCTCCCATGGCGGAGGAAAAGAGAGATGAGGGAGCAGGAGATCTTATCAAAGTATTGCTTGAGGAGGCCCTCAAGAAATAGAGGAACGTGATGATCAATAAATTTTCCCAGAAACTTCATCGGATACCCACCGGTGGCACATATACATCCAACAGCCACTCTGGAGGCACCTCTCCTTTCAAGGTACAAGTCAACTTTGAAATTCCTATATTTCAAGGCCAGAGAGATGCAGACGTTGTAGATATATGGTTGAATTTTCTGAAAGGTTATTTCTCAGTCCATGATTTCTCCGACCGAGAAAATATTATTTTTTCACTCCTCAAAGTCGCCCCCCATGTCAAAGACTGGTGGGAAACCTACTGCGAGCAAAAGAAAGAGAGGGAACCCTCTCTGTTCTTGGCTGCACCCACTTAGAATTCATTCCGAGACGACATCAAGGAACAATATTACCCTATGGGGAGCTATGAAGACAAGTACATCCAATGGATCATGCTGTGGCAGGAAAGGGATCAAGATGTGCACGAACTAACAAATCTGTTCCATACCATACGCACAAATATGGGTATTAAATATTTAGAGAGACATTTGGTGCTCAAGTACTGCAGGTGTCTGCACAAATAAATTTAGGAGGAAATGGAGGTCCTCGACATTACATCGCTTGGCACGACATATCACTATGCCACCAAGATTTAGCATAAATTTAAGCAGAATAAGCGAGACTTTGGATCTACCAATCCGAAGCTAGAGAAAGGCGTCCCCGAACCGTAGAACAAGTGGCAAGGCCAAAGCGGGGCAACTCAGAAAAATACCACAAATATAAATAAGGACATGGGGAAGTGGTGTGAATTTCATAACAACCCCACTCACAAGACAAATGAGTGTCAGGCTAAACAGTTGTTAGTGGTCGAACTAAAGGCACACAAATCAGATGCATGTTCTGATCTTGAGTCAAAACTAGAGAAGGGTAATGAAAAAGGGAAGCAAATCATTGATGCGGATCCTAGTACCATTGTTTCCACCACCAAGATCCAGGGGGAGGATTTAGAGAAGGGGGAGCACCTCTTCCATTCACAAATCTGGGTGAAGGGTTCTCCATTGCAATTCCTTGTTGATAGTGGAAGCCAAAAGAACCTCATTTCAGGAGAGGTCATGAAGTAGCTCGACCTATTGACCATATCACACCCGCAACCTTATACCATTAGGTGGCTTCACGAAGGAAGAGATCTCTGCGTTTTCCAGCAGTGTCACCTTCCGTACAACGTCAAGTCATTCATGGATGAGGTATTCTGTGATGTTGCTCCTCTTGATGTGTCTGATGTATTATTGGGCCAACCATACTTTTGGAGGTGACATGCTATGTATGATTCTAAGCCTCGTGCTATTATTATTACTTTTGGAAATAACTTGTACAAGATATCGGAGGTAGTACCGCCTCCTGCCATCTCTTCGACTTCTGCAAAACAATGCAGTAAGATTGTTTCCCAAACCAGGAAATTTATTTTCATTACCATTCTCCCACAATGAAAGAAGAATATTTTGGCCACATCCTCGAAACAGGGATCCCATGCATGGCAACAATAGATAGAAAAATGCATAGAGGAATACGAGGACATTTTCTCCTAACCCACAGAGGTTCCTCTACACGGTCATGTCAAGCACTCCATTGATCTGACCCCAGGCGTACCGCCACCTAATATTTCCATACCTCATGTAACCAAAAAGATAGAATCCACACATGTACTGTCTGAGGCTAATAAAGAAACCAAACTTGCTGAATGCATCCAGCATGTCCGCCTGCAGGTCCATGACATGTTCAACAAATCCAATACCCAGTTTAGCATAATTTGTCTCATCTCATGGAGGATCTCAATGCAATGGGGACCATTGGTTCCTAAGGGGGGGAGGAATGATCTAGGTGGATATTGGTGGCCACCCACCTTTTCCATTAGGACCCCCACCATCGGTTCTTTCAATTTTTCACTTTCAGCACAACTTACTATTTTTTGTAGGTTTTCGAGTCCTGAACTTCCGGAGCCATTTTGAGGCCCTAATGATCCAGGTGGATATTGGTGGCCACCCACCTATTCCATTTGAATCCCCAAAACAGCTCTTTTATTTTTTTAGTTTCAGCACAACTTACTATTTTTAGCAATTTTTTGGGTCTTGAACTTCCGGAGCCATTTTTAGGCCCTAAATGACGTTTTTTGGGAAAACTAGGAGAAACATGGGTCTATAGTTCAATTTTTCTCACTCAAAAGTTGTATTCCTCGAATAGATATTTCTAACAAGGTATTGAGTGTGCCAAATGGAGATCCTATGCCAAAGTCACGTCCCTAGGAAAATTGATGTACCAATTTACCCAAATGGGGCCCATAGTTTTGGTGCTTCATCTCCTAGGGTTAGTTTTTTGGATGTTTAGGGTTTTTCATTGTTTATCAACAATAAATAGGCCTTTGAGCCTCATTGTAACACAGTTCAGAGGATTTTATCTGCTACATATCTTCTCAGAGATATGATAGCAGCGCCCTAGTTAGTTTATTTCCATTATGTCTGTAAGCATATTTCTGTTTTTTGATATTAATGAAATGAAATATTATTTTCATTGCATCTCTATGTTTATGTTTATTTCTGTGTATTATTGCATTCCTGCATAAATCCAGATATGTGGTATTAGAGTGGTATGTTATTTCTATGTTTTTCTTTCCATGTCCCCAACAAGGTCATGATATAAGGAGTTAGGGCTTGATCTAGTTGAACCCTTGCAAGATCAACCTCACAAACCCCAAAGACCTCCTATGTCGGAAAAAAAGATAGACGAGGGAGGAGGATATCCTATCAAAATATTGATTGACGAGGCCTTCGAGAAATAGAGGAATGTGATGATGAATAACTTTTCCCAGATCCTTCAACGGCTGCCCACCGACACCACATCTACATCCAGCAGCCACTCTGGAGGCACCTCTCCTTTCAAGGTACAAGTCAACTTTGACATTTCTGTATTTGAAGGCTAGATATATGTAGACATTGTAGATAGATGGTTGAATCTGCTAGAAGTGTATTTTTCGGTCCATGATTTCTTTGACCGAGAAAATATTACTTTGCACCCCTCAAAGCTGCCCCCCATGTCAAAGACTGGTGGGAAACCTACTATGAGCAAAAGGACGAGAGGGAACCCTCTCTGTTCTGAGCTGCACCCACTTGGAATTCATTCCAAGATGGAATCAAGGAACAACATTACCCTGTGGGGAGCTATGAGGACAATTACATCTAATGGACCACGTTGCAACAACAAAGGGATCAAGATGTGCATGAATTGATGAATCTGTTCCATGACCTACACACAAAGCTGGGTATTAAATATTCAGAGAGACATTTGGTGCTCAAGTACCACAATTTTATGCATAGATACATTCAGGAAGAAATGGAGTTCCTCGACATTACATATATTTGCATGACATATCATTATGCCACCAAGATCGAGAATAAATTTAAGCAGAAGAAGCAAGACTTTGGATCCACACATCTGAAGCCAGGGAAAGGCGCCTCCAAACCACAAAACAAGGGGAAAGGAAAAAGCGGGGTGACTCATGACAACAACACAAATCCAAAGAAGGACATGGGGAAGTGGTGTGAATTTCATAACAACCCCACTCACATCACAAACAAGTGTCGGGCCAAACAGTCGTTGATGGCTCAACTAAAGGCACCCGAATCATATGCATGCTCTGATCTTGAGTGAGAACCAGAGAAGGGAAATGAAAAAAGGAAGAAGATCATTGATGTGGATCCTAGTACCATTGTTGCCACCACCAATATCCAGGGGGAGGATCCCGAGGATCCAGAGGAGGGGGAGTGCCTCTTCCATTCAAAAATGTGGGTGAAGGGTTCTCCACTGCAATTCCTTGTTGATAGAGAAATCCAAAAGAACCTCATTTCACCAGAGGTTGTGAAGCGGCATGACCTACCAACCATATCACACCCACAGTCGTATACCCTTGGGTGGCTTCATGAATGAAGAGATCTCTACGTCCGCCAGCAGTGTCGCCTTCCGTATAGCATCAAGACATTCACGGATGAGGTACTCTATGATGTTGCTCCTCTTGATGTGTCTGATGTATTATTATCCCAACCATAATTTTTGAGGTGACATGTTGTGTATGATTCTAGGCCTCGTGTTGTTGTTATTACTTTTGGAAATAAATTGTACAAAATACCGGAGATAGTATCGCCTCCTGCCATCTCTTTGACTACTACAAAAAAACACAGTAAGATTGTTTCCAAAACAAGGAAATTTATTTTCATTACCATTCACCCACAAGGAAAGAAGAATATTGTGGCCATAGCCTCGAAACAAGGCTCCCTTGCATGGTAACAACATATGGAAAAATGCATGGAGGAATACGAGGACATTTTCTCCTCACCCACAGAGGTTCCTCTACATTGTCATATCAAGCACTCCATTGATCTGACCCCAAACGTACTGTAGCCTAATATTTCCATACCTCATGTGACCACACAAATAGAATCCACACATGTACTATCTGAGGCTGATAAAGAAACCAAATTTACTGAACGCATCCAACATTTCCGCCCGCGGGTCCATGACATCTTCGACAAATCCAATACCTAGTTCAGCAAAATTTGCCTCATATCATGGAGGATATCAACGCAATGGGGACCATTGTTTCCTAAAGGGGGATGAATGATCCAGGTGGATATTGGTTTCCACCCACCTATTCCATTTGGACCCCCACCATCGATTCTTTCATTTTTTCACTTTCAGCACAACTTACTATTTTTAGCAGGTTTTCGAGTCTTGAACTTCCGGAGTCGTTTCGAGGCCCTAATGATCCAGGTGGATATTGGTGGCCACCCACCTATTCCATTTGAACCCCCACCATAAGTTCTTTCAGTTTTTCAATTTTAGCACAACTTACTATTTTTAGCATTTTTCGGGTCCTAAACTTTTGGAGTCGTTTTGAGGCCCTAAACGACGCTTTTTGGGAAAACCAGGAGCAACATGGGTCCATAGACCAATGTTTCTCTCTCAAAAGTTGTAGTCCTCAGATAGATATTTCTAACGAGGTATTGAGCGCGTCAAATGGAGATCGTATGCAAAAGTTATGTCCCCAGGAAGATTGATGTACCAATTTACCTAAATGGGGCCCACAGTTTTGGCACTTCATATCCTAGGGTTAGGTTTTTTGATGTTTAGGTTTTTTCATTGTTTCTAAACAATAAATAGGCCTTTGAGATGCATTATAACACAGTTCAAAGGCTTCTAGCTGCCACATATCTTCTCAAAGATACACTACCAGCGCCCTAGCTAGTTTATTTTCATTATGTCTATAAGCATATTTTTGTTATTTGATATTAATGAAATGAAATATTATTTCTGCTGCATCTTTGTGTGTCTTTTTTATTTCTGTGTATTATTGCATTCTTGCATAAATTTGGATCAGTGGTATCCGAGCGGTCTGCTCTTTCTCTGTTTTTCTTTGCATGTCCCCAACAAGGTCAGGTTATAAGATGTTGGGCCCCATCTGGTTGAACCCTTGCAAGATCAGCCTTGCAAACCTCGACGACATCCCATGGCGGAAGAAAAGAGAGACAAGGGAGCAGGAGATCCTATCAAAATATTGCTCAAGGAGGCCCTCGAGAAACAGAGGAACGTGATGATGGATAACTTTGCCCAGATCCTTCAATGACTGCCCACTGGCGGCACATATACATCCAACACCCACTCTGGAGGGGCCTCTCCTTTGAAGGTAAAATTAAACTTTGACATTGTTGTATTTGAAGGCCATATAGATGCAAACATTGTAGATAGATGGTTGAATTTGTTGGAAGGGTATTTCTCGGTCCATTATTTCTCCAACCAAGAAAAGATTATTCTTGCACTCCTCAAAGCCGCCCCCCATGTCAAAGACTGGTGGGAAACCTTCTGCGAGCAAAAGGACAAGAGGGAAACCTATCTATTCTCAGCCGCACCCACTTGGAATTCATTCCAAGAATGCATCAAGGAACAATATTACCCTATGGGGAGCTATGAGGACAAGTACATCCAAAGGACCACATTGCGACAACAAAGGGATCAAGATGTGCACGAATTGATGAATCTATTCCATACCCTACACACAAAGCTAGGTATTAAATATTTAGAGAGACATTTTGTGCTCAAGCACTGCAGTTGTCGACATAGATAAATTCAGGATGAAATGGATTTCCTTGACACTACATCGCTCTGCACGACATATCGCTATGCCGCCAAGATCAAGCAGAAATTTAAGCAGAAGTAGTGAGACTTTGGATCTGCGAATTTGAAGCCAGGGAAAGGAACCCCCTCACTGCAGAAGAAGGGGTAAGGCCAAAGAAGGGAAACTCAAAACAACACCACAAATCCAAAGAAGGACATGGGGAAGTGGTGTGAATTTCATAACTTCACCACTCACAGCACAAACGAGTGTCGGGTCAAACAGTCGTTGGTGGCCAAACTAAAGGCACCCGAATCAGATGCATGTTCTCATCCTGAGTCAGAACCAGAGAAGGGAAATGAAAAAGGGAATCAAATGAATGATGTGGATCCTAGTACCATTTTTTCCACCACCAAGATCCAAGGGGAGGATCCCAAGGATCTAGAGGAGGGGGAGTGCCTCTTCCATTCACAGATGTGGGTGAAGGGTTCCCCACTGTAATTCCTTGTTGATAGTAGAAGCCAAAAGAACCTCATTTAACTAGAGGTCGTGAAGCAGCTCGACCTACAGACCATAGCACACCCATAGTCATATACCATTGGGTGGCTTCATGAAGGAAGAGATCTCCACGTCCGCCAGCAGTTCCGCCTTCCGTACAACATCAAGCCATTCATGGATGAGGTACTCTGTGATGTTGCTCCTCTTGATGTGTCTCATGTGTTATTGGGCCAAACATACCTGTGGAGGTGACATGCTATGTATGAGTCTAGGCCTCGTGTTGTTATTATTATTTTGGGAAACAACTTGTACAATATATCAGAGGTAGTACTGCCTCATGCCATCTCTTTGACTATTGCAAAACAACACAGTAAGATTATTTTCCAAACTAGGAAATTTATTTGCATTACTATTTGCCCACAAGGAAAGAAGAAGATTGTGGTCACAGCCTCGAAACAGGGCTCCCCTACACGGAAACAACAGATGGACAAATTCATGGAGGAATACGATGACATTTTCTCCTCGCCCATAGAGGTTTCTCTACACTATCAGGTCAAGTACTCCATTTATTTGACCCCAGGCATACCGCCACTTGATATTTCCATACCTCATGTGACCACAAAAACATAATCCACACATGTACTATCTAAGGCTGATAAAGAAACCAAATTTACTAAACGCATCCAGCATGTCCGCCCATAGGTCCATGACATCTTTGACAAATCCAATACATAGTTCAGCAGAATTTGCCTCATCTCATGGAGGATATCAACGCAATGGAGACCATTACTTCCTAAGGGGGGAGGAATGATCCAGGTGGATATTGGTGGCCACCTAGCTATTCCATTTGGACCCCCACCATAGATTCTTTCAATTTTTCACTTTTAGCGTAGCTTACTATTTTTAGCAGGTTTTTGGGTCCTAAACTTCCGGAGCCATTTTGAGGCCCTAATGATCCAGGTGGATATTGGTGGCCACCCAATTATTCCATTTGAACCCCCACCTTCATTTCTTTCAGTTTTTCAGTTTCAGCACAACTTACTATTTTTAGCAGTTTTTCGGGTCTTGAACTTCTGGAGCCGTGTTGAGGCCATAAACGATGCTTTTTGGGAAAACTGAGAGAAATAAATATCTATAAACCGATGTTTCTCACTCAAAATTTGTAGTACTTGGATAGATATTTCTAATGAGCTATTGAGCACATCAAACGGAGATTGTATGCCAAAGTTATGTCCCCGGGAAGATTAATGTACCAATTAACCCAAATGGGGCCCATAGTTTTGGCGTTTCATCTCCTACAATTATATTTTTGGATGTTTAGGGTTTTTCATTATTTATTAACAATAAATAGGCCTTTAAGCCTCATTGTAACACAACTCAGAGGCCTTTAGCCGCCACATCTCTTCTCAGAGATACTGTACCAGCGCCCTAGCTAGTTTATTTCCATTATGTCTATAAGCATATTTCTGTTATTTGATATTAATGAAATGAAATATTATTTCCATTTCATCTCTATGTTTATGTTTATTTCTATGTATTATTTCATTCCTGCATAAATCCGGATCAACCACCTTGTAATACGAGCAGGGATGATAGGTTTATTCATCAAGTACTTGATTGTTGTGTGATCAATATGCAAAAAAGTAGGATATCTAGTAATGTAATGTCGAAATTTATTAACAGCATAAATAACATCTAGGAATTCTTTTTCAGTTACCGTATAGTTTAATTCAGCAAGAATCAAATTCTTGCTGACATAATAAACTGTATACGACTTCTTATCCTCTTGTTGTCCCAAAACTTCCCCAATTGTTTTCTGAGGAGCATCAGTAAGGATATGAAATGGGAGTTTCGAGTCAGGACCACGTAATATTGGAGCTTCATTGACTAGTTCCTTGATCCTTTCAAAAGTCACTTAACAGTCATTTGTCCACAGAAATTCTGCATCTTTAGATAACAGCTGAAAGAGTGGAGATGTTATTTTAGAAAAGAATCCTATAAGATGTCTATAATAGCCATTGAAACCAATAAATATACGTACCCGTGTTGGTGTCTTAGGTACAGGAAAATGTAATATTACCTCTACCTGAGTCAATATTAATTCAAATTGCAGTAGCCGAGAGAAAATTTCCCAGAACTATACCCTCTTCCCTCATCATGTGACATTTTATTGTACTAAAAGAGACATGGGTCTATTTCCATATTTTGAGTACCTTTTCTAACTTTTCCAATCCTTCCTCAAACGATTCCCTGTATGGATTAAAGTGAACCATATAAATCTTGACACTTTCATCAACTAGATCAGAAAAAATTCCTAATATTGCCCTCTAAAATGTTGCAGTCGCATTACAAATACCAAATGGAAGGACACAGTATGCGAAAGTTCCTCAAGGACATGTGAAGGTAGTTTTATCTTGATCCTCAAGAGTTATTTGAATCTGGTTATACCCACTAAACCCATCCAGGAAGGAGAAGAACTTCTTCCTGGATAAAGTATCCAAGACTTGGTCGATAAATGGAAAAGGGAAATGATACTTTTGGGTTTCTTTGTTTAATTCCTTGTAGTCCACACAGATCCGCCACTTACCATTAATTTTAGGAACAATAACTAGTGGGGACACCCATTGAATATTTTAGATGGGGTAAATAAATCCTACATCAAGTAACTTTTGAAGCTCGTCCTTGACAATGTTCTTTAAGGCGGGGTTCATTCTTCTCTAGGGTTGTCTCGCAGTTCGAAAATATTCTTTAATGTATATATGATTAGTGCATAAATCAACAAGGATTCCCTTCATATTTTTATAATCCCAGGCGAAGGCTTCCTTATGGTCTCGAAGGACCTTCAGGAGTTGTTTAGTCTGGGATGCCGAAAGATTCAGGTTAATGTTCAGTGTTTTACTTGGTTCGATTACATTCGGGATACTATCATGAGATGAGGTTACAGATATATTTTCAATTTTGTTTTATGGTTCAGTGGTTTCCTGAATATTACATCTCATGACAGATTCTAGGAATTGAAGAGTTGAGTAAAAAACAGAATGGGGATTGCTGATAAAAGTACTGATTGCATCATCCTCTGTTTCGGTTTTAAAATAAAGGGCTTGTCCAATGGTAAGGACTAGTTTGAGTTCTTTATTTTTAGGTTCTGACCCTTCTAAAGGTAGGGGGTTTGGTTTGGATGATGGTTTCTCTGATGGGCTAGGTTCTGCAGGGGCATAAAGAATGAGATTCTTTATGACCTTCCCATTAGATATAACCATGTTTCCTGATCGACACCCGAAATAGGCGTCTACAGTTGCAAGCCAAGGTCTTCCTAAAATCAAAGGGTGACCACAAACTGGGGACTGTGTTTGTAACACCAAGAGATCAACAAGATAATTCCATTATTATACTGAAATGGTGATGTCTTCCAACTTCCCTAATGGTCTTACGATAGATCTGGTTGCCAAATCTAATACAATAGGAGTTGGTTTAATATTTCATAGACCTAATGTAAGCATAGTTTCACAGGTGATAACATTTATGGCGCCTCCTAAATCTACCAGCACATTCGGAATGTCAATTCCATTAATATGCACTGTCAAGATTGGGTTCCCTGGATCCTCGTAATTAACAGGTATAAATTTTCCCAGCATGATGTCAAAAAGCTTCCCCATAACATGAATGGTGAGCAAATCCCTTGATTTCTTTCCAGGCTTTTTGGAGCAATATTTTTTGATTGTTTTTACATAAATTGCTACATCCCTCATAGCTTCAAGTAAGGATATTTTGAAAAATAATTTTTGCAGTTCCCTTAAAAAGTGAAACTCTGATCGAGGGCTCTATTTACTCAAGGCTAGTATTTCAGGATATTGCGGATTAGCTTGATGTCCCTGAATAATAGTTGGTTGAGGAGGGGGTTGATTTACAGTCTTGGTTTGATTCATACCCAACTATCTGAGGTTTTGGTTCATTGAATTCGTCGTCAACTTGTTCAATGATAATTGGTGAAGTCTGAGCATTCAATACTAGACCAGATCACATATTTATCTCGTTAAATTTTGCGGTAGAGATGTTATATGAAGGAAGGTTGAGAGTTTCAACCTATTGAAATCCCTTATTGTTAGGATTTGAATTAGGTTGGATAGGAAGCTGACGACGAAGGGTAGGATTACTGGAGGGAATATTAGAAGGCAGTTGCAGCTGTTTTTTTGGCATAGGTTGGGGAAACTGTCACGAAGGAGAAGGTCCACGCCAGTTCTGGGACCATGAAGGTTTGAGCTAGTCTGAGGGAACCAAGATTGCAAGGTGGGTACTAACAATACTGAGGCCATGTAGGTGAAAAAGGTACCAACTGAGGGCCAATATTTAGATTACCGAAATATTGATAAAGTTCTTGAGGCATACCTTGATTCATTTTGGTGGCCGCGGCTGCCATGGATTCTTGGATCCCATGAATTACAGTTGATCCACCTCTTCATTTGCTCCCTGAAAGACTGCTTTTAGTCATGGAAGAGAAGGGCATGAGCTGGTAGAATGACTCTGTTCACATATTGTAGAAGCCTCTACACTGTTTAATGGACAATTTTTCAGTGGATGTTTCTTCCAGCATTGAGGGAAGAATATGTCCATGGTCTTCTCCAATTTCATTTTCTTTCACTTTTCTTGAAAAGTGTCCATCTGAGCAGATAATGTTCTCAAGATATCAATCCTCAAATTGTCCAGAATATTTCCAATTTCTACCTTCGTAACTCCCCAACTAGATGTCTTCAGGGACCGAATTCCCTGTTTATTCTTTGCAGCTCCTCGCGAACATTGAATGCATAACTCGTAGATGTTGTCAAAATATTCTTTCAATACATCCCCTTTTCCTATTATGTTCAAAATTTTCAGAGTCTCTTCCCTTAATGCTTGAAGAGAGATGCTTTTCAAGACGTCCTTTTCCAGGTTACTATGGCCTGATATCTACAAAATATATTTGAAATTTTCCACACAATATTCAATATTCTTGTCATCCTTCTTCATAAATTTAAATATTTCTTCCTTGATATCACAAGATTTGCAGTAATCCTAATACTTCTCCAGGAAAATATTTTTCATGTAATCCCATGAGGAGAAATTATTTCCCCCTAAACCCATAAACCATCGCAGGGTCATCCCTTTTAAGGTAGCAGGGAATATTTTCAATTTTTGAGCATAATTTATATAGTCGTTCCCCCGACAAACAATATCAAATTCAGAAATTAATGTGTCCGGATCTTTAGAGGAAAGCCCATGGAAATTAGGCAATGTTGTCAAAGGAATAGGCTTCATTAGCATATCACCTCTAATATCCCAAATTAGGAATTTCGTCGAGGAAGTTGCAGGTGCCATGAATATTTTCCAATATTCACTCGGGACCTCAACAGTTTCTATAACAGGTGATTGGATTTGTTCTTCAACGAAAGGTTGAGGTTGTTTAACAACGCTTCCCCGATCACGTGGCGATGCTAATTCCTTCAAATCTTCTTCTCCTACACTTGGAATACCTGATTCCTCTTATCCCCTACTTGCTACTTCCTTTCCTTATGTCGTCAAAATGAGTACTTCTTCTTCTCCTAGTACCCTGCTCGCTACTTCTTGTTCTGCCATCGAAAGGGGTTCTTCTACTACCAAGGATAGTATTGGTTGCACAAAAGACTACCCACTTCAAGAAAAAAGGACATTGGTGAGGGTCATGCTTGTGACAGACCTTTAAGGTACGTCACCAATGTCACATATGGTGACGACCCTTTAAAAAGCGTCATTGTAAGTGTATATAGTGATGGTCCTTTAAGGTTTGTCACCAAAGTCATTTTCAATGACACTTTTGGTGAGGGTCATTAAAGGCCCATTATTAATTCTCTCTTTGATGACACTTCTAGTGACGGACTTTAAATGACCCTCACCAATGGTCTTTTTGTTACTTTTGGTGACAGTCAAAAAAATTTCGTCACCATTAATCATTCCAATGAGTTTTTGATGATGCTATATGCCTGTTAATATATATTTTTTCAAAAGGTAACGATTTAAGGCCATTGTTATGGAGTATTTTTTATGATATTTCTAAGGCCATAGTGGTTAGAATCAATCAATTTTTTAAGAAGTAATTAGTGTATATCATTTCCCTCAAGTAATCACTGATCGAATAGAGTTTTCCTATGAGTCAACACATGATTCATATCTATTAATTTTATTATCTATAAAATTCCCTTTAGATAAAGTTCCACTAGTGTGTGTAAAAAATATATTATTTAATACATAATCAAGCTCTGAAAATTCTATTAATGATAAATACCTAGCACTCCTCAAAAATTCGTGCACACCTTAAATTAATGCTTTGTCACACACTAACATTTCTTAGCACCTCCATGTCTTGGAAAAATTTTGTACCTAGAACATCTTGTCATGAAACTGACGCCCAAGCACATGGTGGCATGCATGTAGTCCCTAGCATGCCATGGAACACCTAGAACATATTGTCATGGAACTGACGCCCAAGCACAACATGGAACTCTCCTAGCATGTGTTGGCATGCATGTAGTCCCTAGCATGCCATGGAACACCTTGGTTGAATGCATTGATATACATTAGCACTTGGCACACAATGCCACTTGACATGTATTGGGACCTATTATTAGTGTGACTAGCATACCCCTTTTGAAAAAGATAAAGTCCCTAATTATTTACCCTCTTATGTGTTCATTTACTTAAATTTTATCTTGGTTCTTCCTTTTGTTGCCTTGACACTTCTTGGCACATATTGACATACCATGGAACCCTACACATCCTTAGTACTTGGCATGTATTGGTATATCTTGGCACTATTTGGCACATATAATTAGCACATCCTGGAAATCCCTAGAAAAATTTGGCACTTCTTTACATGCCTTGATACTCCCTAGCATGCCTTACCAATGCTTAACATACCTTGTCACTCCCTCCTTGACATGACAGCTAGCAATCATTAACACTAGTCCCTGGCACACGTTCCTCATATTCATTAACTTCCATGAATTTTTACCTAGTGATCCCTTAATGTTTTGTCCTAGTACTCCTTAACACTCCTCAACATGCATTAGCACTATCTAGCACACCTTATAACTCTTCAACATGCCATTCCACTTCATAGCATGCATAACACTCCCTGACACATATTGGCGCTTGACACGTGTTGGCGCTTGGAAATTCTTAGCATGTCTGGAACAAGTTTAGATGCCTTTGTATGATTTGGCATGGTTTAATATTAAATTTATTTGAGATAAATTTTTGGAAATTAGACGAGAAGCAACAAAGGAAGACTTGGCACTTAGAATGCACTAATACTTTGCACTTGGCACCTATTGGTGCCTAGTGTTGGTGTGAAGAGCATGCCCCTCTTAGAAAAGGTAAATTGATGAATTATTAACCCTCTTATGTGTTCATTTCCTTGTAGTTTAACTTGTTTCTCCCTTTTGTTGCCTTGATAGTCCCTGACACGCATTGACACACCCTTGCACATCTTGGCATGCCTTATCACTTGGCACATATTATCATGTTTGACATTCCTTCGCACTATTTGGCACATATTAGCATTCCCTAGCATGCCTTGGCACTCATTTCCTCACAACTAGCGTTTACATTTTTTCATGACTTGGCAACCCAATCAAGTCCTTGGCTACTGCAGTTCATGTGAAAACATTGGCCCACTTCAAGAGAAACAACATGACCAATTACACCTACTACAAGTAGATTGTGCCTTGTTCACCTAAGAGCTGCCTATAGCTCATCTTATTCCACCCATGTGCAAGCTCAACATGTCCCACTTGAATATTTACCAAGACAAGGATCACATGATCTAGCCATGGCCATAAAACAACTAAGAAACATAGCTTACACACGCAATATTTCAGATGTATGTTCAGTTCATATAAACAATAGAAAATTAACTGAGAGTTTGCAAGAACCACAAGATTCACAAGGCACACAAGATATAAGCTGACACAAGCTGAGTGCCCCAAAACGTATACACAAAAATGTACAATATGCAATTATCTACAATAGTTTAAAACATGAGTATGTAGCCAAAGTGCGCCAAATCTCATATAAAAAAAATAACTAAAGGCAAAACAATGTTGTGCCTAGCACAAAGTGATCTCCCTTTGTCTAAAACTGCTATGTCGAGCCCCTTATAACAACTGTTGGCTTGCCTCCTGTAAATCCTATTCTAAACTTCTCCTAACACACTTTGTCCTTAACACAATTGAATTTTCTAACACTCCTTGGCACACAATCTTATTTGTTCCTTTCCATGCATTTTGACCTATTTATCCATTGATATGCCCCGACACTCCCTAACACTCTAGTTCAGCATTCATTGACATTTTCCTACATGTGTTATCATGCCTTTTCATTCCTTTGCATGCCCTGACCCTCCCTAGCTATCATGCCCTCATAACTACCCTTACTTAATTTTCAACTTGGGAACCCAACCAAGCCCTCGCTTGACTACAAGAGCTTGACCAAGTTATAGTTACTACAACTAGACTATGTTGTTGAATTGTGTAGCTTGGGAGGTACTCCATAAGGCTAGTGAGATGGATTTGTGCGAGTTTGGTCACAAAAGGCTTTGTGGGAATAGAATCCAAGAAAAGGGATTTTGGACCCAAGATGGGGTTTTAAATCTAAAAGAAAATTAAAAAGGAAAATTAATATTTCCTAAGGTCTAAGTGGATAAAACCTGTAAGTTCTAGAGGGTTCCTAAGAGGTCTAGGAAAAATTGTTTAAGGAGTCCTTAGGATGAAGGAAATAACATCAAGTGAGAAGGAGCTCATTTGATCAAGGGGGCCAAGAGAGATGTATTCCTAAAGAGGCCATGATCATTATCATGTCTAGCATTCATTAATATGCCTTGGTATGCTTTGGCATGGTTTAGTATTAAAGTTATTTGAGATTAGTTACTGGAAAGTAGAAGAGAAGTAACAAAGGATGATTTGGCACTTAGAATGCACTAACACTTGGCACTTGACACTCATTTCCACTTAGTGTTGGTGTGCACAGCATGACCCTCTTGGAAATTGTAAAGTGATGACTTATTAACCCTATGATGTGTTCATTTCCTTGTATTTTAACTTGTTTCTCATTTTTGTTGCCTTGATAGTCCCTGGCATGTATAGTCACACCATTGCATATCTTGGCTTGCCTTAGCACTTGACACATCTTAGCATATTTGGAATGCCTTCAAACTATCTGGCACATGTTAGCATTCCCTATCATGCCTTTGCACTCATGCTCTCACAAGTAGCCTTACATTTTTTCACGACTTTCGAACCCAATCAAGTCCTTAGCTACTCCAATTCATGTGACATTGGTCTGCTTCAGCCGTATCAACTTGATCAATTGCACCTACTACAAGTAGATTGTGCCTTATTCACCTAAGAAGTTCCTATACCTCATCTTAGGCCATTCATGTCCAAGCTAAACTTTTCCCACTTAAGAACTTACCAAGACAATGATCACATCTAGCCATGGACATAAAGCAACTAAGCAACATAGCTTACATAGGAAATATTTCACATGTATGTCCAATTCATATAAATAGTAGATCATTAACTGAGAGTTTCCAAGAACCACAAGATACACAAGACACACAAGATATAGGTCGGCACAAATTGAGTTCCCAAAACTTATACACAACAATGTACAATATGGAATTGTCTAAAATATTTTAAAACATGAGCATTCAACCAAAGTGTGCCACATGTCATATAAAAATAATAGATAAAGGAAAAATAGTGTTGTGCCCAACACAAAGTCTCCGTTTGTTTAAAACTGCTTTATCGAGCCCCTTATTGCAATTGTAGGCTAGCCTCTTAAAAATCCGATTATGAATTTTTTCTAACACACTTCATCCTTGCCACATTTGAATTCACTGGCACTCCCTGGAACACACTCTTATTTGTTCATTTCCATGCATTTTTACCTAGTTCTCCCTTGTGATGCCTCGACACTCCTTAACACTCCTACACATGCATTGACATTTTCCAACATGTGTTAGCATGCCTTTTCATTCCTTTGCATGTCCTAACCCTTCCTAGTTATCATGCCCTCACAACTACCCTTACTTAATTTTCAACTTGGGAACCCAACCATGTCCTCACTTGACTATAGGAGCTTGACCAATTTATGATTACTACAACTAGACTATGTTGTTTAATTTTGTATCTTGGGAGGTACTCCACAAGCCTAGTGAGATGAGTTTGTGTTATTTTTACCACACAAGTTTTTGTGGGAAAATAACCCAAGAGAAGGGGCTTTGGACCCGAGATGAGGTTTAAAATCTAAAAGATAATTAAACTGAAAAAATAATATTTCCTAAGGTATAAGTAGATAAATTTCATAAGTTCTAGAGTGTTCTTAAGAGGCCTATCTAGGAAAATCTATTTAAGGAGGCCTTAGTATGAAGGCAAGAACATCAAGTGAGAAGGAGCTCATTTTATCAAGGAGGCTAGGAGAGATGTAGTCCTAAAGTAGGACGAGTTAGAGGGCTGAGTAAACGTTGCTAAAGGGAGGCCATGATCATCCACCAAGAGTAAGATCATCATGTGAGGGTTCAAAAGAATGTCACATACCTTAATGGGTTTGATATAGGAAGTAGGATGGCATATTGTTGGTTCTCTTAGGGCAGATAAAGCTCAAGAGAGGTGACTCATGAGAATTTGGGCATGTGAATTCAGTGGTGTTTCTATGTGAAGTATGCATCAAATTTTGAAATAGTAGAGAGGGTTGAGACCCTACCTTGTGTTGGTTACTAATTTGCAAGGTCTATGAATAATACCAACACAAATGGAGGAGGGTATGCACTAGAACCTAGGGCCAAAACAAAAGTAGTCACAGGTATAATATTGACTGAGGTAATCGTAGTTTGAGGGTCATAGATATCTAAATTTCAGGTCAAGATTCAGTCAAAGAAATGACCAGAATCTATGGATCCGTATGAGCTAGGTCGAGCCCCTTATGGAGGAAAGAGTTGTCTTTTTTGCTATGGGTGGATATGGTTTGTTCTAAAGCAATTAGAATATAATTATAGTTCCCTACTTATTGAGGTTTCCTAGCATGTTTAATCCATAAGGTATGCCATTAAGATTGTGACAAATCTGCATAAAAGAAGGAGGGTTGTGACCCTTAGAGAGAGGTTTATCTCTGCAATATATACCACAAATTTGGAAGATGGTTTGTAGAAGTAGGTGCAGAGATAGAAAATCCAAAGGAAGGTAGAACTGGAGTAGAAGATGGAGCAGAAGAAATGTGCCATATGAGGAATGGATTGACATGAAGAGGAGTTGATTTTGTTGGATTGTCCATAGAGTTTTGGACAGAGATCTGAAGCAACCTGTAAAAAATTAGTCAATGGATTGTTAATGGATGATTTCATTACGGGAATTTTGAGGTATAAAATGGGCCTCCTAAGGAAATTATAAAATAATAGTGGAAATAATAAAATAAGATTTGATTACATCATCAAATTTTAGAGGGAAAATAGAAAAAAATTACTTTTTCAACTCATATTTTGATCTTATCTCCCTAAGGTTTTACTCAAATTTCGAGCAGGAATACTCGTTGCATGTGAAATTTAATTACCCATCCAAGGAGTACCCATGGTGCGTACTTTTGATGGACTCTGTTAAACAAAAAATGATAAATACATGAAAAATGTGATTGCAATCACATTTTTTCATGTATTTCTCATTTTTCGTGTAGCAAGTTCCATCAAAAGTATGCAACATGGGTACTCCTTGGATGTGGAATTAAATTTTTCATCCAAAGAGTACTCCTGCTCGAAACTTTAGTAAACCCTTAGGGAGATAAGTTGAAAATACGAGTTGAAAAAGTAGTTTTATTATTTTATTATTTTTTAATCTTTTTAATTTTTAATCGAAAAATAGTGAATCATCCCCCATGGTTGACATCATCATCTTGAATCATATTGGTTCTCATAAAGTTTATTTGGGTTGTACATTTTTCTTAGGAGGCCCATTTTAGACCTCAAAATTCCCCTAATGTGTGACCCTAGTTTAGTCATCTACAAATTGTTAGAAGGATGATATGATGGGTAGTTCATATTTGTTCATAGATTGGACAACAAAGAAATTGGTACACGAGAATAGTGATTTTGAGAGGACTCAAATCACTATTAGGTGGCATATTTGAAGATCCCTAGATGAGGGCAGTGTTGTGGGCACTAGATCAGTAAAAAAATTTACCGTGGTTGGGAAAATTGATGGCAGTCCAAGTACAATTGGAGGGTTGTTAGGTGACTATCAAAGAAGAGCTCTAAGTCCTGTACTTGTGAAGGAAAACAAGACTGGTAGAAGGGTAGGTGTATTGGGCCTAAGGACGTGCAAAATTTGAATGACTAAAGTAGCAATCAAGTGGGATAGCCAACTAGCCCTATTTCACTATATTATAGAGGATTGCATTATTGAGAAGAAGGGAAAAATCCATATCCTTAGACTTGTCATCTTGGAGCAGCAGTATGGAAAAAGTGGTTAGACCAAAGAGTTGTTCACAACAAAGTTGTGAACAACTAAGCGAAAACGTTAAGTGTTGCAAACCTTAAAGGAAAAAAGAGGTAGATAGAGGGAAAAGTGTTTTGAGCCGAGTTCGGTAACATAAAGGAGTTGAGTTCATTGATAGAGGCAGATTGAGGAGTTTCATAATGGGAGGAAAGAGGACCTGCCAGATGTGTTCAAGACATGTGGATTTAAAGGGCTATGTGTGTCCACCATAAAAAAATGGGTCAAGTGTTGTATTGTTCAAGGTATATTGGTTTTGAAAGGACTAACACGAAGCCCTAGTTGTATTCCTTGTATCAGTGTGATTGTAAAGGGCTATCATCCCTGGTATGAGAGCTCTAGCCTATTCTATTATAGTTTTTAATTTAACGAAGAAAGGTTTGAAAAATTTAAGAAAATTCATGTGCACTGACTGATTCCTTGATGTGTGTAGATTTCATTGTGCAAAGTTGATGTGTTGTGGCACTTGAGTGTGGTTGCATCAAATATTCTAAGACCAAAACCAAATTCTCATGTGTCGTGGAAATTCAACATATGCCTTGTTCACCTAAGAACTACATGTAACTCATCTTAGAATACTCATTTCCAATCTCAATTTATCCAACTTAACAAGTTACCAAGTCATGGCTCATCACATCCAATTGTGGTCATAAAACAACTAAGCAACATAGTTTATATCTTGACATGCCATAACACCTGACATTTATTAAATTCCTTGGAATTATGTGGCATGTGTTAGCATCCCCTACATTCCTTGACATGCTTTTACACTTCCTAACACACCATAGCACTTCCTGACACACCTTGGTAGTTTAACATACCTTGGCATTACCTAGCATATAGCCTTGTCACTCCCTCCTTAACACACCTAGAACTCATTGACATTACCTATCACACACTCTTATTTATTCATTTCCATGCATTTTGATCTAGTGCTTCCCTGTGTTTACCTGAAACTCCCTGGCATGCATTGGCACACATAACACCTAGCACATCTTGGCATGCCACCCTAGAAATTTAGCATTCATTGGCACTACCTAGCATACATTTTCACTCTCTCCTTAGCACACCTAGAGCTCATTAAAACTCCTAGTCACAAAATTTTATTCATTCATTTCCATACATTTTTACCTAGTGCTCCCTTGTGTTTCCATGGCATTCCTTAACACTTCTTGGCACGTGTTGGTACACCCTAACACCTAGGACATCTTGGCATGTCGCACTGGCCTCTAGCATGCCTTAACATTGCCTAGCATACGTTGTCACTCCCTCCTTAGCACACTGTTTGGACAATTTAATGTCTTAAATTGTTCAACATAAATTATCAACCTAGGTTTATAATCTGATGAAGTGTGGTGCACTATATGTGCTTATTTAACCTTCTTCTTACTTTGTTGTATGCATTTTTATGTTTTTTTTAGGGGGTTTTGAGCTTTATGTCTAAATGTTAATATTTAAGAAATGAAAACTATGAAAGGAATCAATTGAATCTAGTGAAATTTAGATGTGTTAAACTAATTTTGAAAGAAGGAAGAAAAGGAAGTGTTCTTAAGTTAAACTAACTTGCATAAAAATGAACCAAAAGCTATTGAATGGTTAGAATCTGATCTAAAAACAGAGTGCCTATTCTAATGACTTCTAATTTAACATTAGTCCTGCTCCATAGATATGAATCTTGTAATTGAAAATTGAAATTGCAATGCTACTCTAGATGAAAGAAGATTCAAAGAAAACAACTAATGTACGTTCAATCACTCCAGCATTTAGTATGGAAGTATGATATAATCACCCTCTTGAAATGATGTACAAGCAACCGATTATACTTTAGTTTTGAAATTAAATCTAGGAAAGAAATTAAAGCATGTAAAGGAAAACTCAATAATTTCATAGGTTAAAAATTCGTGCACCCAATTTGGAAGTATGACAAGTCACCTTCTTGGCCTGATATTTAGGAACATCCAATTATTCAATTGACTGAGGATCTTAATCTAGAAAACAGTTTAAAAGCATGTAAAAGAAAAGCTCAATGATTTCATAAGTTGAACACTCGAGCACCCAATTTGGAAGTATGACAAGTCACCTTCTTGGCCTAATCTTTAGGAGCATCCAATTATACAATTAACTGATAATTTGATCTAGGAAAGTAAATATCAGAACATGAAAGAAAACTAAACAATTGTGAGCTCTATTGCCTCAAACTTAATCCAATTGGAAAATAGATGAATATACCTTCTTGAGATGTTTTAGGAAATAAAATATTACACAGTCATTCTATCATTGATGCTAAGAAAACATTCATGACTTGATTCTATGATACTGATTTAAAAGCTGCAACATAATATTAATCTTCTCAGGAAATTGACAAAACAGAGTAAAGAATTAAACTAAAATAATTAATGAAAAACCTCCTCCTGTGCAGGGGCCTGTTAGTCATCAGTATTTTTCAGTTGTTTAGATGAATATATGCTTTATCCAGGTTTTCTAGAAACCAAATTCAAACAATCATTTTGTCCTCTAGAAATCCCCTCAGAGAAATTTTTCACTTTTCCCCTTTCTTGTCTGCTGTGATTAAAATGGTCATCCTCTCAAAACCCCATCCTAGACTAGTAGGCCGTACTCTATGCATGATTATTACTTATGTCTAAAAAAATCTTACTTCTGATGCCTGAAATCTTCCTATTTCACAAAATTTTCTGGCCAAGATAAGTCAAGTCTTTCCTTATACTTTCCTGCTGCCCAAGTCACTATTGATGACAAAAGTGTGTCTAGAAAACCCTTCACAGTAATGAAAAAGTGTCTAGGTTTATAGGTGATGGTGCTTAGGTAAAATATCTAAAAAATCCCTGTGTCTGGTTGAAAAAATATGTTTTTAAACATCAATCAAGAGCCCTTTCCTAAAAACCTTGCTAACAAATATATTAGTCTTCCTTAAGTCATGCACCATCATGTCTCATGCATTTCTGTTTCAATAGAGCTCAAAGGTAAAATCAAGAGAAGAAGAGTTGAAATGGTCATTTTTCTAAAAGAAGGCACTCAAACAATCTCCAAGGTGGCCCCTCCTGAACCAACAGTAAAATCTGCCAAGGCTAAGTCACCCTATCAAATACATCTCTGCAGGGATGTCTTGATGTTTGGCCTAAATCAAAACAGGGCAAAAGAGAGGCACCAAAGAAAAGCTTCAATCAAGACAATTGGCATTTTGAACAAAGGTATAGTGAGCTAAAAACACAGGAAAATCAAGTTTTTCACTACAAATCAGGCATACCTAGAAGATTTTAGAACATCATCCATAAGGGCTAAAAAGCATAGCAAACTGGAGGCTACTACAGAGGTCTTGATATCACTATAAGAGGTAACATACTGCTCATTCAAGTCTTTGTGCAAAATCTTAGAAACAATCAGTGATATGTGAACAACATGGCACATTTTGGCAAAGATGCCCTTGAGATAGTTTATGTGCCTCAAAATATAAATGAGAGAGGGACAACTGCCCTTTTTCCATGCCCCTGCAGACAAGACAAAAAACCATCAAAGGCGCCATCAATGGAGAAGACTAAGAATACTACAAAGGGATAGTCATACTAAAAGAGGAAAACAATAGGCATGTTGTTTACAAATATCTGTTTGTTGTCCTCACAGTGGGAAGGTTTTTTAGGCTTTTTCAGAAATTTGGATGAATATGCAAGTGGGCATTATGAGGTAAAAACAACACCTCCTTCATAGACAAGAAGAGGGTTTAAGGATTTTGCTGAGTTTTCTTTTAAAGATAAGTAAAGGTCACAATTTTTTATTTTCAAATACAAAGAGTGCCATTGCAATGAAAAGAGGAAAAATCAAATTTTGAAAGTTAAAGTGCTGCACGGAAAAACAACCACATACTTGTTTCTAAGAAGGAGGCAAATTGGTTTTGTAATTCACCTTTCAAATGTCAAAGGACATCATGGGCCCATTCATATGCTTAAAAAGGATAAATGTTGTGTGCACTAAGAGAAAAACAGTCAAAAGGAGAAAATAAGGAATATGTTTTTTTTGAACTAAAGCGGAGAAATTTTTGCCTCTTAAATCACTTCAAACAGGGATATAAATACCCCCAACGGCATTTTTTCGTTCATTTCGTGTTTAGCAAAAAGGAGGAGGGATTTTTATTTTTCAAAGAACATTCTCAGGCAGACAACCAGAGATGTTGTGCGCCTGTAGATTGGCGTTGCAAGCCTATAGATGCGCTCAGTGCATTTTTACACCGGATGTTGTGCGCCTGTACATTGGTGCTGCGCGTTTTTTTGATCACCCGGCGTGCAGAGCTTGCCACCCGACAGCGTCCAGGCCATCGCCCATCTCTGCGTGCAAAGGCCACCTGGGCCTAAAGACGCTGTGCGCCCAGCGTTTCAGTCATCGCACATGCCACGTGCAGAGGCCGCCCAAGCCGAGGGTGCTGCGCACCCAACACTTCTCCCATCGCACATGGCCTCGTGCAGACAACGCTCAGGCAGACGCTGCACACCCACCACTACGCCCATCGCACACGGCCTCGTTCAGACAGCACCCGGGCTGATGCTATGCGCCTGAAGGAAAAGTGCAGCATCGCCCAGGAATTCACAGAAAAGGCCAGAATTGCCCCTTTTTCACCCAGAAGCTGCTTCTTACCATGAAAAGGTGTTTCAAGAGGTATTTTCCATTATTTTACATCTCCTCATCATGTTTTTGAGCTATAAAAGCGCCAATTAAGGCTAATATTGTGTCTAAGATAGTTTGAGGGAAAAATTGGATAGAAATATAACCTGTTTATCTGTTGATCCTATAAACCTGTTTAGGGTCCTAAGACTCCTAAAAGCCTCTCTCCTCTACACTTCATCTACAAAGAGGCTTTTTGTTTCAAAATTGAAAGAAAGATAACCTAGTCATTATGTCTCAAGAAGAAAGTGATGAGCCTCAAAGACCAAGAAGACAGGCCAAGAAAGGAGGCAACCCCAATAGGTTTTAGCCTACAGACACCAAAGAACTGATTGCCTCACCTTCTGTCTTGTCTTATTTCCAAGAATTAGGATGTTTCAAGTTCTGCAACAAGGTACAAGAAATCAAAAGCCATCCTAAATTGACTGAGTTATTTTCCTTAAGGCTTCACAGGCATACGGTACATCTGGTAGGGTTAAATTTTGAGTTGACCCCTAAAGCTGTCTCTAAAGCCACTAGGATCCCTTGCATAGGAGAGAGATGGTTTAAATATTCACATCTTGACTTGATCCATTATCATCCTTTTCTAAAGTCTAGTTGTCAAGTTGCATGTAAAGCCATTTTTCCTTTTTCCCATCTACTGGACAGGTATGCCCTCCTTATGAATATTGTCATGAAATACTTTACCTGTGAGGGTTGTTTCTCCTGAATCTACTCCTATCATATTAGACTCCTCATGCACTTCACCAGGACCAAGCTGCTAAACTTGCCTTATTTCCTATGCAAAAGCACTGAAAAAATGTCCACCATCATGAAAAAGAAGCCTCCAGCTCAGCATATGGCAAGCCTATTTCATCACTCTCTTATCAAAATAATTATAACTCACCAACTGGAGAAAAAAGGCATTCCGTGGGAAGCCTTTATCACCCATGATGACTTTACCTCTTCATCCTCCATCCCATTGCAAAATGTGCCATCCTCTTCTCAAATTCTTCCTCATACTCCTTCATCGCCTTCCACTGACTATGTTTCACTCTCCTCCCATGAATGAATCTCCCAAGAAAACATTCTTCAAACACCTTCTCCAAACATAAGTGATCATGAAGAAAGTAATATTGGCCCTGAAGAAAGCAGTAGTGGCCCTGGAGGAAGCACTGATGATCAAGAAGAAAGCAGAAATGATCAAAGTGAGGAAAAGTGTGAGGAAGATGAGAGTGAGGAAGAAGATAATGAAAGTAAGGAAGAATGTGATGAAAGTGAGGAAGAAGATAATGAAAATAAAGAAGCAGGAATTGGCTTTGAAGAAAGTAGCGGAGGCCCTGAAGAAAACAATGATAATCCAAATGAATCAAGGAGTGATGACCACAATAGTGAAGACCTTGAGGAAAATAGTGTTGATCATGTTACAAACAGTGATGGAGAAGATGAAGATAGCCAAGAGGAAGATGGAAAAAACAATAGAGAAAATGAAGACAACAAAGAGGAAAGCAGTAATGACAACAACAAAGAGATAAATAGCCAAAAAGAAGACAATCAAAATAGTAGTAGCTCTAAAAATAAAAATAAGGAAGAGAACAGAGTTTCAAGCAGTGATACTCATGGTGAGGAAGGAGGACAAGGTACTGAGACTCCTAGTGAAGAAGAGGACACTAGAAAATTCACAGCAGACAGTGCCAAAAAAGAAGAAAACAGTCATGAAAATGAGCAGATTGATGAAGATGGTCCAAAGACAGTGTTTAGAGTTGTTTTGAATAAACAAGGAAGTGATGTGAAGGATTCAAGGAATGTTGACAATCAAAACAACAGTGAAAAGGGTAAAGAAGTAGGCAGTCATGAAGATGAAAGAGTATCAGACCTAGGTGCCTCCCACAATGCAGAAATAGAGTGTGACATTTTTTAGGGTATTCCTGGTGATAAGAGCATAAAAGTGTTGAAATTGATAATCAAAGGGATTTCCAACAACAAAGTAATAAAGGGACACCTACAGAGAACATTCTTGAAGAAAAGGACAGTCCTAGGGCTATAAGGGACCAGATTAAACAAGCCCAATTTGTGACACCCCTCATCATCCCTTATCAGAAAGGTAGGAGGCATGTGTTTGCTACCTCCAAAAGGCAAGGGGCCATGCACTCCTCCTCAAAACAAGTAAAAGGTAAAATCACCAAAATAGTGAGAGGTAAAGTCACTCAAGTAGTGAAAATCAATGTCACAAGAGCATTGAGGAGCAGAGGTAAACTGCCAAAGAAAGGCAAGGGTGGATTGCCAAAGAAAGAAAAGGGTAAGAAGCCCATGAAGGACAAAGGCAAGAAGGCAATGGAAGAACAAGAAAGCAGCCATGAAAAAGAGAGGGAATTTGAAGTCATCCACATTGACAGTGATGAGGACAATGAAACCAGGATACTCAATTCTCTCCTGTAGGACCAGAGTGCACAAATCATAGATTTATAGGTTGATTTGGAAAGATCAAAACATATCATTCATTTCCTACAAACACAAAATGTGCAAATGAGTGGCCAAATTTCCATTTATGAAGCCCAGGTGCTCAAATACGAAAGGGAGGCTCATAAATCACAAGTACAACTAGAGGAGTACATGGGCGACTATGAAGAAGATATTGAAGAAGAAAGGCGGGCTAGGAAGAGGCCTAATACTATGGGTCTTAGGAGAGCATTAAAAAAACAGAGAGAGGAATAATTAGCCCGAGCACAACAATTCCCTCTCACTGAGCTCCTAGCCTTGGAAATTGAACATGACAAAGAATCATGGCTTGAAAGGGAAAACCTACATTTGGAGGCTGATTTGGCGAAAGCAAACAAGGATTTAGGCTTACAAAGAAAGATGACTCAACATTACAAAAAGCTAAATCAGTTTGCTAGAAAAAAGCTCAAAACTACCCAAAGGAGGCGTCCGACGCCAAAATATGGAAAATACCAAGCTAGGCTTGTAATCTTGGCTCAATATTCATTACAGGTTTCTAAAGACCCTTGAGGGATCCACTCACCAAATTTGGGCAAAATTGGACACCTTTTTGTTTTTTTGTGAATTTTCAAGCCTAGGAGCACAACACCCTGAATGCTGCGCTTTTTCTCATAGCATATTCAATAGGGAAATTTTATGTTTTTGGATTCCTTGGCACTAGGGGAGTATTCTCATAAATTTTCAGCTCATTTGGAGCTGTTTTGGTCCCTCAAAAGGTCCAAAAACAACCATTTTTTCACCTTTCTACCACTGTTTTTTAGCAAGTCCTGCGCTCCTGGGTTTCTGAAAATTTTCCACTTTTTTTTAGGAGCTTCCAGAGATTATATTGAAATAAATCAAGTATATTTGGAAAGTATACATCCATAGCTTTCCAACGGGCCATCACGGGGCCTTTTTCGACATCAGGAAGGCCTCCAAAACCTCACTACAAAAAGGCCTATTTTGGTGTTGCACGCCTGGAAATTTTGCAAAAAACAGAGACATATTTCTGCATTCCTGTGTGGGGACAAGGAAAATGTGCGTTAGGAAAGTTCTATCATGTATGTCACAGCCTAAAAGTCAATATTTTTTCTATTTCTATCCGAAAAGGATATTTTGAAGAGATATTTTGTGCCTTGGACCTTGTAAGGTCTCAAGGGCATTTTTAGATATTTTTCTTTGGCCAATGGCCTTCTAGCTGCTCTAGTGCGCTCTTTCTCCTCTTGGCTTATATATACCATGAGGATTCATTGTAAAAAGAGGGAGAACTTGACATGTTGAGAGCAATACATAGTTTTATGAGCTTGGAGAAAATATTGGTTTTATGAAGTGGATGAATGGCTTGCTTGGGTTGATGGTGGAGGAGCATTCTGTGCAGGATTCCATAGCTTGGTGAATGGTGATGTTTCCCTAATTTGTTTATGTCTTCTTGTTTTCATTAATGTTTCATTCTTCTTGTTTGATGTAGATCAGAAAAGTATAGGTTGAGATATGCTCATGGAAGCACCTCAAACCTCTTGTTTATTATAGCTTTGATGTTTTCTTCTTCTTGGTCATTATAAAGAATTCTTAACTACTCCTTAGGTCTACAAATAATTTGTTATTTGTTTCATTAATGGTCAGTATGTTAGCTATCAAATATGATTCAAGGTATGCCTTGCTTGTTTGAAGTTCTCAAAACTCTATTTCTGAAACCTTTCTATGAAATATTGATTGATTAAGTTAAGTCAAAGAGGTCTCGTTCGATCTTTCCCTTTTTCCATGCTTACCAGCTTGTTTCAGAGTTCCCGATAGTTTGATATATGTTTTTTAGGAGTTCCCTCTTCATATATTAAGTTATTTTTTTATCTTATATGTTTTCCCAACAGCTGAAGGTGAATTTCTAAAGTTACGAGTTCTTATGCTTCTATGTCTCACCTGAATGTTTATCTTTCATGTTTATCAGTTTGAGTATTGTTCATAGAGATTAATGGTTTTCCCTACCTCATGAATATTTTCTTTCAAACTATATATTTCTAAGATTTCTTCGTTTTTCACAAACTTAATGTTCATTTCACCTCAAATTACCTCACCCAAAAGATCCATTGACCTTGCTAAATCAGCCCTGCAGTACACCTTGTCCATCATTTAGACATGCTTGACTTTATTTGACTCCATAGCCTTGTTTCTTTGATGAAATCTCTTTCTATTTGTCCTACTTGATTAGTTTTACCTCAAAACCAAAAACAAACCAAAATATACTTAACAACTAGCCTAAAATCAAACATACAAAGCGAACAAATTCACTTCCTTCGCATAATAGACAGAGCCCTCTCTGAGTCTAGGAAGGCTAGGTCCTGGGACTCCAAAGATTGATATGATGTACCCTGTCATTTGGTTTACCAATCTGCCAAATTACGGGACACTAACATAATGGCGATCACAGTGGGACACACTGAGTACATAACAACCTAGAAAACTCTTGTAGACTCATTTTTCCTTCAAAATTAAAATCAGACAAGCGGCCTATAAAGCCATTAGAGTATACTCTCTTTGTTTCACCACCTTAGCTAAGTGATGAGTCAGGTATAGGACACTCTTAAAAACTAGGCTACATATAAAAACTCTGTAAAAAAAAACCTCATAAGAACATCCCTAGATTGGTTTCTATCAGTCATTGACGGTGGACCATAAAACCTTGTCTCTACCAGACAAAAACATTCACCTGGCAACTCCACTATCCTCCAGTAGGCCTACTAATCCGTTAAAATACCAAAAACTTCCATAAGCATGCTATCCTGTTAATTTACCCTTCCAATCCAAAAATCATGATGCAGTCTCTAAAATCAGTGGAAAACTAAGTATTACCTAGAGCTTCAGAAAAATTCGTCAAAACATAAAAACTCAAATAAATAGCCTAAAGAACATAACTCTAGATTTCTCACCATCCTAGAAAAATGATGATCTAGCTTTAGAACACTCTTACAAGTGTTTGGTTTACATAAAAAATTTCTAAAAAAGAAAATTCCTAAAATTATTTCCTTTGTCCGTATTGGTGGTGGACCATAGACTTCAAAGTCACTAAAAACATCCACCTGGCAACTCCACTATCCTCCATTAATTTTTTTAACTATTACTAGCATCCATAAACTCCTAGAGAGGACAGCCTTCCGAAAGTAATCACAACTGTCATACTCTCTAAATTTTGAATTTGAAATCTGGCTTCACAAAGAATTAATACCAGATCTCATCCAGACCCAAATCCTCCTGTCATAGTTGATGACCCAGAAAAAAATTTCTGGCAAACTTCTGAAATTGGAAACTTAGCTACCAATAGGACTATTCACAAAGCAAGCTCTATACCCGAACATCTTACATCCTTACAAGACCCACAGTTTGACTTGTGTCCCGTAAAAATCCTTTTTAGAAACAAATCACAAAGTAGAATCGACCTTGTTGATCTTGAACCCTTAGACTTATAGCAAAGTCCTAGCAGAGAAGCCTCCCCCCCTACACCACTTGATTTTCAACTTCTCCACCACTTCGGCTCTTTCCACCCCAATTTTTCTCAAAATCAGTTTACAAGTCCAGGTACTTCCGCCACACCCATTCACACCACCACTGTGCAAATCACCTCATCCCATACTGCAAATCCTCCCACTGTAAATCCACCATCAGCTCCCATCATGGCAGCATGGTATGCACCCTTAGTGTTACCACAACCTTTGGTACCTTTGCCAAATTATTACCAATCCAGAATCCCGCACTTCACCGAGGTTGAATCTGCTACCGCCCAACAACATGTAGATAGAATCAATGATTCCTTTGACTACATGGAACTAGAAGAAGAAACAATGAAGATGAGGATGTTCGCCCAAAGCCTAGGCAGGGAAGCGAAAAAATGGTTTAAAAACTTGACTCCTAATAGTATACATGATCTCCCTTCACTTTACCAAGCTTTTATAAACAAATGGGAAATCAAGAAAAATCCCCTTCAAATCCTTTCTGAATATAAAAATCTTAAAAGGAACACAAGGGAAAGTGTTCAAGATTATTGCACTAGGTTCAACAGTGTCTATAATGCCCTCCCGCCTCACATGAAACCTCCACCCGGCCTAGCACTAGTAAAATTTCCAGAAGGTTTCGATCCAGACATGACATATCAGTTAAGAGAAAGAGACCCCACAAATTTAGAAGAAATGAAAAAGGGAGCTATTAGTGCTGAAGCCAACCTCACTGAAAAGAGGGCTAGGATGAGATCAGAAAAGAAAGTCACTTACCGAGATGAGACCATGCCTTCCACTTCCTCTGTAGATTCCAAAATAGATAACCTAGTTAGGACCATGGAGAGAATGATGGAAAGAATAAATCTAAGTGAAAGAGAACCTCCTAGGGACAACCTGCCAAACCCCCAAAACAGAAACCAGAATCAGAACTTTAGAAGAGACCCACCTCAAATCAAACCAAGAGAAAACGATCAACATATCATACCACCCTTCCAAGATAACTATGTTGATGAAGTGGAAAGAGATATTGAACAATCAGATGAAAATCATCTAAACTTGATAGGCTTTGATAACGAGGGTGAGGTTTTTCTCATAGAAGAAGAACAAGGTTTTTTCTCCTCAAACCAAGATGAAACAAATTATGAGGATCTAGAAGATCCCAAAATAGGATTACAAAATGCCATAATGGAATTCCATAGGCAATATGATCTTATGAGTAAGAAAATCCAAGACAACTCTAGAAAAAACAACTCAGACACTGTTGTTAAGAAAGCTTCCAAAACCATTCTTAAAAGAACAGCATACAGTAACAATGTCGTGGCTAAGAAAACTGATCAGAACAAAGACAAAACTAGCCAAACAAACCTTGACCCAAGCTGTCCTAGTACCTCTACTAGGGCCCTTGAGAAAACTTTGTTGAAAAAAGCCCCAAATCAAATTCAGCAAGATAAACTGATAGAAAAGGTTATGGCTGAGAAAACTGAAGCAAATATATCTAAAATACAAGTACCTTTCAGTTTTGAAGGGGAAATTTCCAAAATTAAGATCACCATGCCGCTCACTGAACTGATTACCCAAAGGTCATACAAATCCCAGGTTCTAAAGGTCTTAAACATAGGAAATGATGCAAACACTTTACACCTGGCTGATGACACTCCTGAGTTGTTATTTGGACTAAAAATAGAAGGAAAATATCAAGAAGGAACCATTCCTCCTTTTTACATTAGCCTGAATGTACACGACCAAATCCTACATAATGCCATGCTAGATTCCGGGGCTTCTCACAATCTCATGCCAAAAGTAGTGATGGAAAGATTAGGCCTAGAAATAACAAAACCTTACAAAGACTTGCACTCATTTGATTCGAGCAGAGTCAAGTGTTTAGGCCTAATAAGGGATCTTTGTGTCAATCTAGCACAAGTACCCGCTAAACACCTGGTCATGGACATAGTAGTAGCAGACATCCCTCCCAAGTATGGAATGCTTTTATCTAGGTCTTGGGGAGCTAAGCTTCAAGGAAATATTCAACTAGACATGTCTTATGCCACCATCCTTGTGTTTAATCAGACAAGAAGATTATACTGAGAATCACACATGAAGTATATGGTTAGCAATCAAGAAAGACCAGACAACATACCTCTTCACTCTGTACATTCAGACCTTAACTCTTTCATTTTACATACCGATGAGGACATTGATGAAGAACTAGGTGAATTTGAAACAAATCTAGGTATACTGCATCAAGCACACCAGTTTCTCTATGATGAGCTGGACACTCAGACCTATCACGACCCAGAACATTTGCATCCTGATGAAAACAAACTTGATCTTCAAGAACTAGAAAATGAGACTTCAAAAACAAAAAACAGTTTAAATTCTCAAGCAAGGTTTTCCAACCAAGGACAAACCTCAAAAGTACAATCTCCCCCTTTTTCCAATACAGAAGTACTAAAAAACTTGCATGAAACAAAAATCTTTGGAAATCAGGATCAAGAAATCCTCATGTTTTTACCTTACCTAAGGACCTCACCATCCAAATATTTTGCTTCTCCAAAGGAAACTTTGACCCTAACAAACAATTTTGTAGATTCTAAAAAAGTATCTGACAAATTTGATATTGAGGGTGATGATGAAAACAATTTTGAGACACTCGAGCTGATTGAGTTGTCTAAAATCTTGCCTTTACACAAGAAATTAAGAAGTGCAAGGCTATGCAAAATTCTTCAGAACACTAATATATGTTGATAAAATAGGTTCGAACAACATGACACCACCATCGCTCCAAGAAACCACCCTATAAAAAAGGAACGCAAAATCTTTGATCAGGCATTATCACTTAAAAAGAAAGCAGCTGGACATAGGATGTGTTTAGATTTTAGAGACCTAGATAAACCCTCCCTAAACAACACCCATCTCTTTCTAAAAACAGATCATACCACACAAAATCTAGGGGTTTCTAACCATGTGTCCTTGCATGATAAGATTTCAGGTTACCATCAGATGATACCACTTCAAAACAATCAGTTCAAATATTTTTTCAAGTTCACAGGAAGTAGTTTCAAGTTCAAACCAATTTTTTCAAATCTAAAGGACACTGGAGACACCTTCTGGAGAACTATGTTTCCAATTCTAAATTTCTTTACTATGGTATACCTTGATGATATCATCATTTTATTTAAATATGACAAAGAATACTTGTTCCACCTAAAGAAGATGTATAACAAAAGAGGGAATGGAGATCAAGAGTATAAGGAAAAACATCAAACAAAACATGAGTTTTTTAAAGATCCTTGGAAGAATCCTCATGCTATGTTTCCAAGTGAGAATAACCCTGAGTTTTCTTTTCAAAAACTAAATAGACCAAGATTATTGGGAGATCCTTTTGAAGATAGGATGCTCAAGTACCACTACTGCAAAAATCCCTAGTTTTTAACTTTTCACTCATTGTACATATCATTGTTTGAAGAAAAATTCAGAATTCAGAAAATACAAAAAAAATAGAAAAAGTAGAAAAAGAGGGCAGGTTCTAAAGCAATGGTACAACCCCATACCCAAAAAATAGTCATACTGAAAGTGCGCAAGTCTAAATGCCACTACTAGTGCAAAAAAGATGTCTTGTTCAGTTATCTAGCCTAATCATAGCTGAGCATGTTTTAAAATGATTGTTGATAAGTTAGTGAAAATAATGATGGTCAAATTATGAAAGTTTGACTTGTCAAAGAAAATAGATTAGAAAATAAAGATACTGGTTCCACACGCTCAAAATAGAACCAACGAGGAAAATAGGGATGAAAAGCAAACTATGTATCCTAGCCCTGATTTTTCTGAATCTCATTTTGTACAAAAATAACATTTGTGTGCAGCTTGTTGTTATGCCACAAACACATGACAAGTCAGACTGTCTAACCCTGATTTAATCATGTTTTAAATTTCATGTTTTTATTCTAGTGAGTGAAATCCTGCCAAACAACTTAATCTTGACAGTTGATCTAGTATAGGTAGAGAATCAAAAGGAGTTCATTAGCTTAATCTGATCTCCTGGAGAATATAAGTGTAGAAGTAGATAGTTTGTTTTCTTTTTCAAAAATACAATGTCAAGGGGTTTTCCAGTTCAAGTGCACCCAAAGAAGAATTTTTTTTAGGAAAAGTAGGTGGGTAGGCAAAAGTGAAATTGAGCTAATCATGCCTTCAGTTTTTCAAAGCACCATCTTAGGAAAGAAGTAATGAAAGAGAAAATTGTGCCAATGGATGAGGCAGTGGTCTTCACAAGCCAAATATTTGCAATTCTAGACACCTCTCGAAAAAGAGATGCCCTCCCCAAATGGAGCCACTGTCAGTCATCAATATTTTTCAGTTGTTTAGATGACTATATTCTTTATCCAGGTTTTCTAGAAACCAAATTCAAACAATCATTTTGTCCTCTAGAAATCCCCTCAGAGAAATTTTTTCACTTTTCCCCTTTGTTGTCTACTATGATTAAAATGGTCATCCTCTCAAAACCCCATCCTAGACTGGTAGGCCTTACTTTTTCCATGATTATTACTTATGTCTGTAAAAATCTTACTTCTGATGCCTAAAATCTTCCTATTTCACAAAATTTCCTGGCCAAGATAAGTCAAGTCTTTCCTTATATTTTCTTGTTGCCCAAGTCACTATTGATGACAAAAGTGTGTCTAGAAAACCCTTCACAGTAATGACAAAGTGTCTAGGTTTATAGGTGATGGTGCTTAGGTAAAATATCTAAAAAATCCCTGTGTCTGGTTGAAAAACTCTGTTTTTAAACATCATTCAAGAGCCCTTTCCTAAAAACCTTGCTAACAAATCTATTAGTCTTCCTTAAGTCATGCACCATCATGTCTCATGTAGTTCTGTTTCAACAAAGCTCAAAGGTAAAATCAAGAGAAGCAGAGTTGTCACGGTCCTTTTTCTAAAAGAAGACGCTAAAACAATCTCCAAGGTGGCCCCTCCTGAACCAACAGTAAAATATTCCAAGACTAAGTCACCCTATCAAATACATCTTTGCAGGGATGTCTTGATGTTTGGCCTAAATCAAACAAGGCAAAAGAGAGGCACCAAATAAAAGCTTCAGTCAAGACAGTTGGCATTTTGAACAGAGGTACAATGAGCTAAAAACACAGGAAAATCAAGTTTTTCACTACAAATCAGGGATACCTAGAAGATTTCAGAACATCCACCATAAGGGCTAAAAAGCACAGCAAACTAGAGGCTACTGTAGAGGTCTTGATATCACTATAAGAGGTAACATATTGCTCATTCAAATCTTTGTGCAAAATCTTAGAAAAAATCAGTGATATGTGAACAACATGGCACATTTTGGAAAAGATGCCCTTGAGATAGTTTATGTGCCTCAAAACATAAATGAGAGAGGGACAACTGCCCTTTTTCCATGCCCCTGCAGACAAGACAAAAAACCATCAAAGGCGCCATCAATGGAGAAGACTAAGACTACTACAAAGGGACAGTCATACTAAAAGAGGAAAACAGCAGGCATGTTGTTTACAAAAATCTGTTTGTTGTCCTCACAGTGGGAAGGTTTTTCAGGCTTTTTCAGAAATTTGGATGAATATGCAAGTGGGCATTATGAGGTAAAAATAACACCTCCTTCATAAACAAGCAGAGGGTGTAAAAGTTTTCCTGAGAGGGTGTAAGGATTTTGCTGAGTTTTATTTTAAAGATAAGTAAAGGTCACAATTTTTTATTTTCAAATACAAAGAGTGCCATTGCACTGAAAAGAGGAAAAATCAAATTTTGAAAGTTAAAGTGTTGCACGGAAAAATAGCCACATACTTGTTTCTAAGAAGAAGGAAAATTGGTTGTGTAATTCACCTTGCAAATTTCAAAGGACATCATGGGCCCATTCATATGCTTAAAAAGGCTAAAAGCTGTGTAGACTAAGAGAAAAATAGTCAAAAGGAGAAAATAAGGAATATGTTATTTTTTTGAACTAAAGGGGAGAAGGTTTTGCCTCTTAAATCACTTCAAATAGGGATATAAATACCCCCAACGACCTTTTTCTGTTCATTTCGTGTTTAGCAAAAAGGACGAGACCTTTTGATTTTTCGAAGAACATTCTTGGGCAGACAACCAGAGACGCTGCGTGCCTGTAGATTGGCGTTGCACGCCTGTAGATGCGCTCAGTGCATTTTTACACTGGACGTTGCGTGCCTATACATTGGTGCTGCGCGTTTTGTTGATCACCTGACGTGCAGAGCTTGCCGTCTGACAGCGCCCAGGTCACCGCCCATCTCCGCGTGCAGAGGCCGCCCGGGCCTAAAGACACTGCACGCCCAACATTGCAGTCATTGCACACGCCGCGTGCAGAGGCCGCTCAGGCCGAGGGTGTTGCGTGCCTAGCATTTCTCCCATCGCACACGGCCTCGTGTAGACAATGCCCGAGCAGACACTGCGCGCCCACCACTACACCCATCGCACATGGCCTCATGCAGACAGCGCCCGGGCTGACGCTGCGCGCCTGAAGGAAAAGCGCAGCATCACCCATAAATTCAAAGAAAAGGCCAGAATTACCCCTTTTTCGCCCAGAAGTTGCTTCTTACCATGAAAAGGTGTTTCAAGAGGTATTTTCCATTATTTTACATCTCCTCATCAGGTTTTTGAGCTATAAAAGCGCCAATTAAGGCTAAGATTGTGTCTAAGACAGTTTGAGGGAAAAATTGTATAGAAATATAAATTGTTTCTCTGTTGATCCTATAAACCTATTTAAGGTCCTAAGACTCCTGAAAGCCTCTCTCCTCTACACTTCATCTACAAAGAGGATTTTTGTTTCAAAATTGAAAGAAAGATAACCTAGTCATTATGTCTCAAGAAGAAAGTGATGAGCCTCAAAGACCAAGAAGACAGGCCAAGAAAGGAGGCAAACCCAATAGGTTTGAGCCTACAGACACCAAAGAACTGATTGCCTCACCTTTTGTCTTGTCTTATTTCCAAGAATTAGGATGTTTTGAGTTCTGCAACAAGGTACAAGAAATCAAAAGCCATCCTAAATTGACCAAGTTATTTTCCTTAAGGCTTCACAGGCATAAGGTTCATCTGGAAGGGTTAAATTTTGAGTTGACCCCTAAAGCTGTCTCTAAAGCCACTAGGATCCATTGCATAGGAGAGAGATGGTTTAAACAGACACATCTTGACTTGATCCATTATCATCCTTTTCTAAAGCCTAGTTGTCAAGCTGCATGTAAAGCCATTTTTCCTTTTTCCCATCTACTAGATAGGTATGCCCTCCTTATGAAGATTGTCATGAAATAATTTACCTGTGAGGGTTGTTTCTCTTGAATATACTCCTGTCATATTAGACTCCTCATGAACTTCACCAGGACCAAGCTGCTAAACTTGCCTTATTTCCTATTCAAAAGAATTGAAAAAATGTCCACCATCATGAAAAAGAAGCCTCCAGCGCAACAGATGGCAAGCCTATTTCATCACTCTCTTGTCAAAATCATTATAACTCACCAACTAGAGCAACAAGGCGTTCCGTGGGAAGCCTTGATCACCCATGATGACTTTACCTCTTCATCCTCCATCCCATTGAAAAATGTGCCATCCTCTTCTCAAAATCTTCCTCATACTCCTTCATCGCCTTCCACTGACTATGTTTCACTTTCCTCCCATGAATCACTCTCCCAAGCAAATATTCTTCAAACACCTTCTCCAAATAGAAGTGATCATGAAGAAAGCAATGTTGGCCCTGAAGAAAGCAGTAGGCCCTGAAGGAAGCACTGATGATCAGGAAGAAAGCAGAAATGATCAAAGTGAGGAAAAGTGTGAGGAAGATGAGAGTGACGAAGAAGATAATGAAAGTGAGGAAAAGTGTGAGGAATATGAGAGTGAGGAAGAAGATAATGAAAGTAAGGAAGAATGTGATGAAAGTGAGGAAGAAGATAATGAAAATAAAGAAGCAGGAAATGGCTTTGAAGAAAGCAATGGAGGCCCTGAAGAAAACAGTGATAATCAAAATGAATCAAGGAGTGATGACCACAATACTGAAGACCTTGAGGAAAATAGTGTTGATCATGTTACAAAAAGTGATGGAGAAGACGAAGAATATAGCCAAGGGGAAGATGGCAAAAACATCAGAGAAAATGAAGACAACAAAGGGAAAAGCAGTAAAGACAACAACAAAGAGATAGATAGCCCAAAAGAAGACAATCAAAACAGCAGCAGCTCTAAAAATAAAAATCAGGAAGAGAACAGAGTTTCAAGCAGTGATACTCATGGTGAGGAAGGAGGACAAGGTGCTGAGACTTCTAGTGAAGAAAATGACACTAATAGCCTCACAGCAGACAACGCCAAGAAAGAAGAAAACAGTCATGAAAATGACCAGATTGATGAAGACGGTCTAGAGACAGTGTTCAGAGTTGTTTTGAATAAACAAGGAAGTGATGTGAAGGATTCAAGGAATGTTGACAATCAAAACAACAGTGAAAAGGGTAAATAAGTAGGCAGTCATGAAGATGAAATAGTATCAGACCTAGGCGCCTCCCACAATGTAGAAATAGAGTATGACATTTTTGAGGGTATTCCTGGTGATAAGAGCATAAAAAATGTTGAAATTGATAATCAAAGGGATTGCCAACAACAAAGTAATAAAGGGACACCCAGAGAGAACATTCTTGAAGAAAAGGACAGTCCTAGGGCTATAAGTGACCAGATTAAACAAGCCCAATTTGTAACACCCCTCATCATCCCTTATCAAAAATGTAGGAGACATGTGTTTGCTGCCTCCAAAAGGCAAGGGGCCATGCACTCCTCCTCAAAACAAGTAAAAGGTAAAATCACCAAAATAGTGAGAGGTAAATTCACTCAAGCAGTGAAAAGAAATGTCACCAGAGCATTGAGGAGCAAATGTAAACTGCCAAAGAAAGGCAAGGGTGGATTGCCAAAGAAAGACAAGGGTAAGAAGCCCATGAGGGACAAAGGAAGGAAGGCAATGGAAGAACAAGAAAGAAACCATGAAAAAGAGAGGGAATTTGAACTCATCCACATTGATAGTGATGAGGACAATGAAACTAGGATACTCAATTCTCTCCTGCAAGACCGGATTGCACAAATCGGAGATTTAGAGGTTGAGTTGGAAAGATCAAAACATATCATTCATTTCCTACAAACACAAAACGCGCAAATGAGTGGCCAACTTGCCATTTATGAAGCCTGGGCACTCAAATACAAAAGGGAAGCTCAGAAATCACAAGTATAGCTAGAGGAGTACATGGGTGACTGTGAAGAATATATTGAAGAAGAAGGATGACTAGGAAGAGGCCTGAGACTATGGGTCTTAGGAGAGCATTTAGAAAAAAAGAGAGAGGAAGAATCAGCCTGAGCACAGAAATTCCCTCTCACTGAGCTCCTAGCCTTGGAAATTGAACATAACAAAGAATCATGGCTTGAAAGGGAAAACCTACATTTGGATGATAAGTTGGAGAAAGCAGACAAGGATTTAGGCTTACAAAGAAAGATGACTCAGCATTACAAAAAGCTAAATCGGTTTGCTAGAAAAAAGCTCAAAACTGCCCAAAGGAGGCACCCGGTGCCAAAAGATGGAAAATACCAAGCTAGGCTTGGAATCTTGGCTTAAGCTTCATTAGGGGTTTCTAAAGACCCTTGATGGATCCACTCACCAAATTTGGGCAAAATTGGACACCTTTTTGTTTTTTTGTGAATGTTCAAGCCTAGGACCGCAGCACCCTGGACGCTGCACTTTTTCTCAGAGCATCTTCAGCAGGGAAATTTTATATTTTTGGATTCCTTGGCACTATGGGAGTATTCTCATAAATTTTCAGCTCCTTTGGAGCTTTTTTGGTCCCTCAAAAGGTCCAAAAACAACCATTTTTCCACCTTTCTGCCACTGTTTTTGAGCAGGTGCTGCGCTCCTGTGTTTCTGCAACTTTTCCACCTTTTTGAGAAGCTTCTAGAGATCATATTGAAATAACTAAAGTATATTTAGAAATTATATATCCATAGCTTTCCAACGGGCCATCACGGGGCCTTTTTCGACATCAAGAAGGCCTCCAAAACCTCACTGCAAAAAGGCCTATTTTGGTGTTGCGCGCCTAGAAATTTTGCAAAAAACAGAGACAAATTTCTGCATTCCTGTGTGAGGACAAGGAAAATGTGTGTTAGGAAAGTTATATCATGTATGCCAGAGCCTAAAAGTCAATATTTTTTCTATTTTGGTCCGAAAAGGATATTTTGAAGAGATATTTTGTGCTTTAGACCTTGTAAGGCCTCAAGGGTAGTTTTAGATATTTTGCTTTGGCCAATGGCCTTCTAGCTGCTCTAGTGAGCTCTTTTTCCTCTTGGATTATATATACCATGAGGATTCATTGTAAAAATAGGGAGAACTTGACATGTTGAGAGCAATACATAGTTTTATGAGCTTGCAGAAAATATTGGTTTTATGAAGTGGATGAATATCTTGCTTGGCTTGATGGTGGAGGAGCATTGTGTGCAGGATTCCATAGCTTGGTGAATGGTGATGTTTCCCTGATTTGTTTATGTCTTATTGTTTTCATTCATGTTTCATGCTTCTTTTTTGTTGTAGATCAGAAAAGTATAGGTTGAGATATGCTCATGGAAGCACCTCAAACCTCTTGTTTATTACAACTTTGATGTTTTCTTCTTCTTGGTCATTATAAGGAATTCTTAACTGCTCCTTAGGTCTACCAAGAATTTTTTATTTGTTGCATTAATGGTTAGTATGTTATCTATCAAATATGATTCAAGGTATGCCCTACTTGTTTGAAGTTCTCAAAACTCTATTTCTGAAACCTTTCTATGAAATATTGATTGATTAAGTTAAGTCAAAGAGGTATCATTCGATCTTGCCCTTTTTCCATACTTACCAGCTTGTTTCGGAGTTCCTGATAGTTTGATATATGTTGTTTATGAGTTCCCTCTTCATATATTAAGTTATTTTTTTATCTTATATGTTTTCCCAACAGTTGAAGGTGAATTTCTAAAGTTACGAGTTCTTATGCTTCTATGTCTCACCTGAATGTTTATCTTTCATGTTTATCAGTTTGAGTATTGTTCATAGAGATTAATGGTTTTCTCTACCTCATGAGTATTTGCTTTAAAACTATATATGTTTAATACTTCTTTGTTTTTCACAAACTTAATGTTAATTTCACCTCACACCTCACCCAAAAGATTCATTGACCTTGCTAAATCGGCCCTGCATCACACCTTGTCCATCATTTAGACATCCTTGACTTTATTTGACCCCATAGCCCTGTTGCTTTGATGAACTCTCTTTATATTAGTCCTACTTGATCAGTTTTACCTCAAAACCAAAAACAAACCAAAATATACTTAACAACTAGCCTAAAATCAAACATACAAAGTGAACAAGTTCACGTCCTTCACATAATAGAGAGAGCCCTCTCTGAGTCCAAGAAGGCTAGGTCCTAGGACTCCAAAGATTGGTCTGATGTTACCCTATCATTTGGTTTACCAATCTGCCAAATTACAGGACACTGACAGGGCCCTCTGTGACAGAATTGGTCGATATCCTAGTTGATTATATATGCATTAAACATATACTGGAACTATGAACACAATCCTTGTATTATGAAAAGAACATAGTTTAAAGAAATACACAACATTTTAGAAATTACAACTACTGTTCGGCCTTTACATAACCAATATTTAAATAAAATAAAACATAATTGTGATGAGCTAATTACGCCTACAGATGGCTATTCTAACTGAAACATAGAATTAGATTCTAACTAGTTAACTCTTGATTTGCTATGTCAGAGAAAATCAAGAGTACTTCGCTCTCGTCTTACATTCTTTGACCAGACTTTGAGCACGATCACAAGAACCCTTTTTTGTCGATTTCGATGAAGTAGATTGGAAAAAATCCATGTGTGGATCATTCTAGAGATTCCCATGTGGCTCGTTCCTTTATTTTTTCCTTGGAACCTATCAAACCATAAAAGTAGTTGCGGAACCAACGATTAGCTGCAGAATAGGCTGCGTTCTGTAGCTAAGTTACAAAAATCCATTCAAATAACAAGAACATCAGAATATAACATAGAAATCATTTAAATGCATTCCCTGAGATAAAACATGGCATTCATCATTGATCGGAGTGTATGGACTTATGATAAGGTAAGGAAAAAGTGTTGAGAAAGGATATCAGAGAAAGGACAATTCTGATGTTCAAAACACACCTGCAAGTCACTGACACTTCCAATCACAAACTATTATTTGTTAATTTCCATGCATTTGATGTAGTGCTCCCTTGTGTTTCCCTGGCACTCCTAGTTAACACTTCCTTGCATGTGTTGGAAAATCTTGGCTGCATCCCGCCCTAGCACTCTATCATTCCTTATCACTGCCAAGCATGCCTTGTCACTCCTCCTTATCACACATGGAACTCGTTGAAACTCCTTGTCACACACTCTTATTCATTCATTTACATGCATTTCAACATAATGCTCCCTTGTGTTTCTCTAGATCTCCCTAACACTCCTTGGCACACACTGGCACACCCTAAAACTTGGCACATATTGGCATGCTTTCCTATCACTCTATCATGCCCTGGAATTGCCTATCATACCTTGTCACTCCCTCCTTAGCACACCTATAACTTGATAACACTCCCTCCTTAACACATGGCATGTATTGGCATGCCTGGCATGCCTTGGCACTATCTGGCACATATTAGCACACCATGACACTTCTTGAAATTCCATAGCATTCCCTAATATGCCTTGTCACTTCCCCCTTTCCATGCCTGACACTCTTTGATACCCCCAACACACCCTCTTATTCATTCATTTCCATTATTTTTCACTTGATTATGTATGTTCGATGGGGTGCATATCTAGAAAGAGTTCCTTTAAGAGAATAAAAAAATGATCGCACCATTACTGACATAAGTAACTGAGAGATTATATTTGAATGATATTAGGAAACTACACAATAGATTTTAAGAATGAAATTTTTATGGTTTTTTTTTTTTATGGTTTGATAATGGTAAGAAGTGAGTGGTCAATAAGGTGTGTGAATGCTTACAATACCTTCTCAATCCCTCCTTGGCATGACAACTATCACTCATTTCTGTTCCTTGACACACCCTCATATTCATAAACTTACATGTATTTTGACCTAGTGCTCCCTTGTGTTGTCCTAGTACTCCTTAACACTCCTCAACATGCATTGGCACTCTCTACTTAACACTTTTTGACATGCACTGCCACTTCATAACACGCATAACACTCCCTGACACACATTAGCACTTGGCACATGTTAGCACTTGGAAAGTCTTAGCATGTCTGACATGAATTCATGAGATGACTTGGTATGCTTTGGCATGGTTTAATATTAAAGCCGTTTGAGATCAATTATTGGAAAGTAGATGAGAAGCATTAGAGGAATATTTGGCACGTAGAATGCACTAACACTTAGCACTTGGCACCTATTCGCACCTAGTGTTGGTGTGCCTAGCATCTGCCCCACGAAAAAGGTAAATTGATGACTTATTAACCCTCTTATGTGTTCATCTCTTTGTAGTTCAAATTTTTTCTCTATTTGTTTCCTTGACTATCCCTGACATGCATTGTCACACCCTTGCACATATTGGCATGCCTTAACACTTGGAACATATTATCATGTTTGACATGCCTTCGCAATATCTGTCACATATTATCATTCCCAATCATGACTTGGTACTCATGGCCTCACAACTAGCCTTACTTGGGAACCTTACATTCCCTAGAACACCTTGACACTCCCTAGTTGTCACACCCTCATAGATAGCCTTACTTTTTTTGCAACTTGGGAACCCAACCAAGTCATTAGAAAAACAATGTTGTGCCCAACCCAAAGTCTCCCTTTATCCGAAATTAATATTTTCACACCTTATCACAACCATAGACTACCCTCTTGCAATTATTATTTTGAACTTCTCCTAAAACACTTCATCTTTGGGACACCTGGAATTCACTGACACTCCTTGGAACACACTCTTATTTGTTCATTACCAAGCATTTTGACCTAATTATGCATTTCCCTAGAACTCCCTAACACTCCTCAACATGCATTGACATTGTCTGACATGTATTAGCACACCTTTTCATTCCTTGGCATGCCTTGGCACTCCTTAGCTATCATGCCCTCACAACCACCCTTACCTTTTTTTAGACTTGGGAATCCAACCAAGTCCTTCCTTGAATATGATAGCTTGACCAAGTTACAATTACTACAACTATACTATGCCTTTTCCACCTAAGAACTTCCTTTGGAACTCCCTAACACTCCTTGGCACACCCTGACACCTGACACATCTTGGCATGTCACATTGACACTCTCGAATTCCTTGGAACTACCTAGCATACCTTTTCACTCCCTCCTTATCACACCTATAACTCACTGACACTCCCTGTCACACACTCTTATTCATTTCCATGCATTTAAAACTAGTTCTCCCTTGACTTTCCTTGTCACTCCATAACACTCCTTGATATGCATTGGCACCCCTTATAACCTGGCACATATTGGCATGTTTCCCTGACCTCTAGCATACCTTGTCACTCCCTCCTTAGCAAACCTGGAACTCACTGACACTTCCCATCAAAAATTATTATTTTTTCATTTTCATGCACTAAGTTTACCAAGTGCTCCCTTGTGTTTCCCTGACACTCCCTAACACTTCCCAGCTCATGTTGGCACACCCTGGCACCTGATACATCTTGGTCACATGCCACCCTGGCACTCTAGAATGACTTAGCGCTTCCTGGAAAACCTCGCCACTCTCTCCTTAGCACACCTGGAACTCGTTGGCACTCCATGTCACACACTCTTATTCATTCATTTCCATGCATTTTAACCTAGTGCTCCCTTGTGTTTCCGTATCACTCTCTAACACTCCTTAGCACGCATTGGCACAACCTAGCACTTGACACATCTTAGTATGCTTCCCTAAGACTCTAGCATGCCTTGTAACTACATAAAATACCTTGTCACTCCCTCCTTAGCACACCTCGAACTCATTAACACTTAATTTCCATGCATTTGAAACTATTTCTCCCTTGTGTTTCCCTAGCATTTGGACCTAAAAATCCCTAGCATGCTTTCGCACCACACCTTAGCACCTGACACATCTTGGCATGCCTTAACAATTGCCTTGTCTTGGCATGCCTTGAAATTGTCTAGCATGTGTTAGTATTTCCTGGCATTCTCTCGCACACCTTAGCAATCCCTAGTTGTCATGCCCTCATAGATAGGCTTAATTTTTTTGCGACTTGGGAACCCAACCAAGTCATTGGACAAACAATGTGTAATATTCCAAAATTGGAACAACTTAGCAAACCTGTTGAAATAACACACTCCTGAGAATTCTGTGCATAGGTTGCAGCTCCTAGATCCCTTAGATCAACTCTTCTAAGATCTAAATCCAAAAGGAGAGAAAAAAAAATTTAAACTAGGTGGGTTAAACAAATCTCCCACAAACTAGTCTAGCTGAAAAACACCCAAGGAGAGGGGCTGCAGCTATATGCAAAGGACTGCTTCAGAAATAACGCAGATCCACTGAAGCAAAGAAGTAGGCTGATATGGAGGTTCAAAAATCAGATTTATAACAACAAATCATATGTACATTACAGCCCATACATTGTACACGAGAAAGAATAAGACAATCCAGGAAAAATCCTCAGAAATGAGGTGCCACCACCATAATAAAAGTTTGCAGAAACTTGACAACGTTATTTTAATGGGTTGAAGCAGCAGTTTATGAATCCTCAAATCTAGATCAGATCTGTACATAAAAATATAGATCTAATATATATATGTGTACAGGAAAGGCTCATCTATACATTCCCCTTAGGGTTTTGTGCAAAACATGAAGCACTGAGAGTAGATCTGAGATCTAAAGTTGCAGATCTACAAAATTATTCAAAAAATTATGAATCATACAATAGGACAATAGATCAGATCTGAAATAAACATGGATTGGATGGCCAATCCATGGATCACCACAGTGAGAGGAAGAATCCAAACACCGGAGATCTCTCCTCCAAAATGCAAACAAAACACCCTGCAACTTCTCCTTTGCAAATAACACAGTCCAGGGAGAGAAACTGCATTGTAGGCTCTGAGAATGCTTTGGTCTGATGCCAAGGTCTGGATCTAAAGCTCAATCAGCTAATGCACTCTTCCAGGAGGTTAAAATACACACTCACTGAGAAGAGCCACTAGTATAGGCTAGATCTAAGCAGATCTAGTGTCTTCCACTGCTGCAACTCACAAGGAAAACCCAACCCTCAACAAGATCAGTGTTGTATATGTAAGGTGAAGTTTGGCCCAAGCCTGGTAGTGGACAAGATGGAACAAGTCTCTTCCAAGAGCTGCTCAAGGAAGGAGGTGGGAATCCTAAACAGGAAAGCCCAACAAGGGATGTCTCAGCAAACAATACCTTCACAAAATAATAACTTCAACAACCCCTTCATGCTACTCTCCTCTTCCTTTTATAAGATTGGATTCTTGTCAAAACCGTAAACCACTTTAATAGTTTAGCTCCTTTCACATGTGGAATATCCTTCTAAAACTGCGCTGTCCCTCAAAGAGGTTCAATGCATCTAGACTGTGCTGTAGATATGGTCATGGTTGACTTGGTCAAGTGATCAACCTCTTTCACACTCAAGGTGTCTTCATTTTGACAAGTTAGCTTGATTTTCATTCACAGTGAGCTGTCTTTATTTAGGCTTCACTCTTTGAGAATAAATGTTATTGACTTGGTCAAACTTGACCTTGTCCACATAGTTTAGACATTGTTCACACATGTGGATGCTTGATCTGGTTATTTCATGACCCCTTTTCACACTATGAGGGATTTTTATTCATACTTGAGAAATTTATGAGCTTCCTTGCCTATTTATTCATCCATCTAGTCATTAAAGGCAAAATTAATATTCCTATTAGCTACAAGATAATTTAGGAATATTACAGTCTCCCCCTCCCAAATGTTGCTTGTCCTCAAGCAATTGCAAGGGTGCTTCAAAATCTCCCCTTCTTCCCTTGTTGTCCCCTCATCCATTAGTCTCCACCATTGCTTCATATTTTCTGCAATAGTCCCATCTTCCAATGGTCCCTCCCCAATGTGCAAGTTGGCCTTTGGTGAATAAACCCAATGGCTCTCATCATGAAGAAATGGAAGGTCTATGTGGAAACCTCCTTGCTGATTCATGGCCTCCTCAAGACAGAAGTGATGGGAATCTCATCATACATGAAATATTCCCATCTCCATGCTATCATCCAAATGAAGTGGATCACCTCCCAGCTTGGAAATCCATAGAAAAACTCCTCCCCAATACATAGGAGAGGCATGTCCCCAACAAACATATGGCTCACCTCACAAAGAGACCAGTGGTCTACCATAGTGGCCATATAATATCTCATGCTCCCATTGAAGCATGCAGTGCAAAATTGTGGGGAACTCCTTCCCCCAAGGGAACATCCCACCAATGTGCCACCCCTCCAACCATGTTCCCAAGAGTAAGAACATTTTCATCATATGGAATCGTGATTAGAATCATGCTAGCTTCCATGTATGATAAAGGAGAAGGAAGATGTCCCCTCATGTGCAACCAACACAGTTTTACCCTTAATTTCCATAGAATAAGAGAGGACAAGTGCCTCCCCCAACACTTGCTTGCTTCCCCATCCCTTCTGAATGCTTGGAGAAGGTGCATCATAGTTGGTGTAAAAGAATCACACCATGAAGAATATAATAGCTTTCCAAGATCGTCCAAGGAATGACCTGCATCAACATAGTTCATGGCCTTGAGTGGTCCATGAAACCCATCATAAATAGTGCCCCCTCTTGGAGCAATGTTTTGCAAATAAGTGTTAGAGAAATATAAGCATATAGGAGATACATCATAATACTTATAAAGACAAGTTCCTCTATATAATTGTTTTACATCAGTGAGGTAACTCATGGATGAGTCCCCTCTCACACTCAATGAGGAAGGAGGTATGAGTGATGGCTCTTCCCAAGAGCTATGTTCCTCCCTCTCTAACAAATAGTTCATGAACTTCTCCATATGAGAGTGCACCTCTTCCTTGAAACCTTCCCATATGAATCCACCCAAAAGAGTATGATGTGCTCTAATGAAACCAGTGGGTTTGGAAAGCAGGATCTCATAGATTGCATTTAGTAGTCTCTCCTTGATCTTGGAGTCTCTAACCAAAATGATAAGATTATAGAAATAAATGACTCCATCAACTACCTTAAACCTCCCATCCATTACTTCCCCATCAAGAACCCCACATGTGAAAAGGTCCTTGGAGTATTTCATCATGAGTTGGGAATCCCAATAAGGATCCAGGCTTCCCAAGAATGACAACACTGTAGAGGTCTGAAATGCAGCCCCTGTCATGTCATGGCTCTCCTCTTTGACATGCTTGATGTCAAAATCACATGTTGGAGAATCATAATCTTCCCTTTGCTTCCTCCTTTGCAGTCGATCTTGCCCAAGACAAGATTGAAGCATATGGAAATCAACTTCCCCTCAGAAATTCCTTGTCTTCCAATACTTCCTTAATCTAGCCCATGCATGCAAGAGAGTCAACATCCTCTTGTCATGTTCAAAAATATCTTTTATGAATGAAGATACCATGGGCTTCCCCAAAGATATGGAGTTTCCATGTGTCCTCATGTCCATGCCATCATAGACTTCTGATTCCTCCTTCCTCAGTGCAGATAACTGAGTGGAGGATAGCAATGCCCCTTTCAGGAAATTGCTCACCTCTCTTCTGAATTCATGAGAGATTCTATGCTTTGTGTTGGCTTCTCCCAAGGCTCCCTCCTTAGCCAAGTATGAAAATTTTGCCCATAGTTGACAGAACACTTTAGTTTTCCTCCAATCAAGAGGTGCTTGAGATGCTTTTGTTGTGACTGCGTTATCATCTCCTGCCTTCCCCTCCTCCTCTTCAATAACTGAAATTGCCTCAACATCAACAAGAGACCTTAGATCTTGGTCATCTATTGAAGGAGGAATCTTCATGCTTTCCTCTTGATAAGAGAGCCCTTCATCCAATGTAGATCTTGCCTTTGAAAAGGCATCAAACAAACTTACACTTTCTTCCATGGTTTTTAGAAATGGAGTTGGATTCATAGACCCTTCCAACTCATGCAAAAGATTTGTTTGATCTGGTTTGATAGTTTCAACATAAGATGTTACACATGGAGCTTCATCAAACCTTTCCACTAATCTTTCAATAAAATTTTCATAAGTAGGTGTATTTGCGTTTCTTAAGGCAAAGGACTCAAACAACCACCAAGCATATGCTTTACCTTCAAAATGTAGCGTTGCTACTTTAATGGCTTCAATTTCTGAAACTTGGTGTTGTTGCACAAAGTTGTCTAGCTCCTCCACCCAAACCCTAACTAGATATTTAGTTGATCCATCAAAAGTAGATAGAAAGAATCTACCCACACCATTCTACTTCCCCATTGTGCTTCTTTCCTCCTTGATCTTGCAGAATCCTTGGAAGTTCAAGTTATCTTTGAACTCCTTATATTGGGCTTCATATTCCCGCAAATACTCTCCAAGAGTCTCCTTCTTGGGAACTGTTGTGTAGATTAATCCGTCTTGCGGACAAGACCGATCTCTCTAGTACTAAAAGTAACTAGCAACAAACAACCAATTATACTAATCTCTCTCTAAGCATACAAGATTCATAAAAATGCTATATAGGTGTAAGGCCTACCTTATGTCTAGCGCTTGTTTGATCTCGTTGAAGTCCTTCCCGTGCACTTGAAAGAACGTTCCTTGTGAATCTGCAGTCACAAACAAGCAAAAAGATTACATAGCACCTGTATAGACATTATTATAAACCATACTCATCATAATGATCAAAGAATTTATGAAATAAACCATAAATAGACAGTTTAATGAGAGAAATGAGTATATTTGTATTAACTTCAAATAAAGAAAACCTTTACAACATGTGCCTTGATGTCGTGCAGGTCCTCTCGGGGTCCGAAGCAGGAATCTCTTCTAATTTGACAAGCATTGCACTCTTTGAACCAAGACAGATAGAGATGAGTGATTTAACCTCACAGAAAGTCTTAGTTAACTGAGTTTGAATCTCAACAGCATTTAACTTCAAATATCTTAAGCTTGAACTCCCTTTGAGGCTACCCAAGGCCTCTTTTTATAGTGGAAAAGAGGAGGTTTTTCTGCTCCAAATATGAAGGGATAAAATTCTCCTTCAAAGGGATTAGCTCCTTACATCAAGGGGTTAGCTCCATCAAGTGAGGGATGCATGAACCTTCTCAAAGCGTATCCATTCCCGAAAATTCCCATCTAGAATCTTCTAGAATTCATCTAAAATCAACTTTTTATCTTTACTTTCTCACCTTTTTGAGTTTTACAGAGGTCCGCACCCATGACACAAGGAACGTGCGGTATGGTTCCGCAGGCAAGCTGAACTTTAGGTGCGGGACCGCAGGAAATGAATAGAGAAAGTGCGATACCAATGTTTAGGGGATTTTTAGGAACTTTTCTCTGATTTTGAAAGCTTGACATGAGGAGCTGATATGTTAGACTTGAAAAAGGAGGAAGTATGAGTAATAATGAGCTCATACTCATAGTAAAATGTCAGGATGACAATTTTTAGTGTAACAAATTGCCCCCTAAAGTGCAAAGTCCGGAATAGATGAAGCTGAAGTCTGTCATATATGAAGAGTGCAGTACTTTATCATTTCAAAGATCATCCCGTGGACACCCGAGTCGGAACCTGTAAAAACATTCAATGCAAAATATATACATATATATGTCATCACTGAGGTAGGCATTCCCATACTCAGATTAAAACTAACTAGAAACTAACTCAAATCGTTCTAATACAGGAATGATTTTGAATACAACATAGTACAGATATATGTAGACACAGTATGGACGCAGCCATCTGTTTATAAATAGTCTACTGTATAGATGACAACAAAATTCCTCGCAGCCTGGATGGTGGAAACTAGATCCAGGGTCTTGATTTCCGTATCTCGAACTAGTACGATTCTATCCATGTGAATAAATGTGTTGAAGTTGAACATGGTAGAAACCACTTGATTACCAGTCAATGATGTGAACTGTTAACAAGTGTGAGAGAAACCACCAGTAATGTCAATGGCTCTCAAAGTACTCAATACAATCCATGAAATGTGAATGAATGAGCTGAAGTCGAACATGTCACGGAGTCATTCGATCGAAGGTCATTGATGTAACCTGTCGTCGAAAGCGAGAAACCTGCCATTGAGGCATGCAGATTTCAAGTTACTGACGATTTCTGGATCAACTTCCTAGATACGATGTCGAAGTCAAGTGATCTCGTCGCAGTGCTTCCACAACACGAAATCATAGATCAAGTTTTGAAAATATATTGGCAAGGACTGACTCAGGGATGGTCAAAATGGATGACAGATATTTTGCAGATGAATGGTTTATTTGAACTGTTCTCTTGAACACATAACGACACTGCAGATGGTTTGGTAACAATTGACCCAAAGCTAATACCCAGAAACCGGCTGAATATTTTCAATGTGGTTTGATTAACTGTTAGGCAAAGGATTTCCCAACCCAGGTGAATGAAAGTGTCGTGTTCAAGAGTGGTTGACTGAATTTTCGAAAATTTAAAATATAACAAACATGCCCATTTTTCTCTCTTTTTCCCCCACCATTTCTGGCAAGTACCTCTTTATTTTTGACAAGCTTGAGGAGGATAACATTTGCTTGATTATAAGCTCATCCTTCGGATGAGTCCAATCTTAGTTTAAAATTCAAACCCTAAGAAGGAGTGGTTCGTTCCTGTTGAAAATTAAACAGGTCCTTTATTGTTAAGTTTTAACGAGTCCAATATAGGAGAAACTCGGTGTTTTTTCAGTTTTAGGGAGTCAGAAGAAAAACTTAAGAAAACTCCGTGGGTGTACTTTTTCGTAAATTTAGTCTCTCAAGCCCAAAAAAGGATAAAATAATGCGAGAGAGAACTCTATTGACTGTAATTAGTCAACGTATACCTTTTTCGTAAATAGTCCATTTCAGTCCGTAAAAGGGGTAAACTTATACTGAAAGGACGACTGTTCATTTACTTTAACGAGTTCGAATAGTCAAGTAATCGGCAATCTTTTCATATTTAGAGAGTCTTAAAAGGGCTTAAAAGAGGACTCCATGGTTTCGCTTTTTCGTAAATTTTTTTGAAAGAGTCCGAAAAAGTGATAAAAGTATGCTCTTTGTTGAAAAACGATAAATTCACCTGAAAAATCCAGTTTCTGCACAAAAACTTGAAACATTACACATACCTGTTTAAGATAAGTAAAAATGCTTTCAAAAATACCCTTTTTAAAGTGAAAAATAAATAAATTAAAAATTCATCCATTCGAAAAAACTTATAAAAAGGACTTTTTCAATTTCATTTTTACCGTTCAGTTCCAGAGTGAAAAGTAAAAGCTTTTGGGTAAGAAAGTTCCTGTGAAGATTCTGGAAAATTCGACCGTTGGAATCGAGAACCGTCAGTCTCAGGTAATCCACAACCTCTCAATCTTGTTTTTCATCCGTTTAAAATTTGTTTTTAGGCTTTAGTTTGAATTTTTAGGGCAAAAAATGGTTTAAAAATTCGCCCGCGGGGTCCGCAGGTGGGACACACGTTACCTGCGGACCCCGAATTTTTCCTATAAGGAAAAAGTCGTGGGTTCCACACCCAGCACACATTACGCGTGCGGATCTACGCTCTGTGTATAAAGAGTGGGTGCGGTACCCGCGCGGTTGATTTTAAAACATCCATTTCTCATTTGTTTGCCAAAAATTTTCAAATAAGACTATTCTAACTTGCCTTTTTCTGTATTGTAGGATTGACAAGATGCTGATCTGGCGAGAACGTGAGCACGAGGAAGTGGATGAAGCCGTAATACTTCATTTTCCCACACAACAGGCATTAAAAGCATGTGGCTTGTACAAATTTTGGGCCATCTTAGGCATGAGGGCACAAGTAGAACTCTTGACATGGTTGGTGAACAGATGGAATGTGCAGGACCAGTGCTTCTTCATTGGTGGCCACCGGCTCGAAATTGAGCTAGAGGATATATATTTCTTGACTGGTTTGTCCAAGAGGGGCGAACAAGTTTCTTTGTTTGGGACTAGGCCAGGTGGCCAGTCTGTCGCTAGTCTCCAACTAGAATTCTGCAATGACCAGGAAAATCCTCGGGACAAACGGATTGACATAAAACACATCATCCGTCCTGAATTGAAAGTTATTGCTTTTACTATTACCAAACTGTGTGGGAGTGTTGCACTTCATGTAGCTACTGGTTCCCAAATGTGTATTGCCGTGGACTGTTTTCACGGCACCATCTTTAACTGGTGTGAAGTTGTGTTGGCCAATGTAAAAGGCCAACTAAGCAGAGAAAAAAATGGGAAACTGAATAACTTTGGATACATATCCATTGTTGTTTCTTTTGCTCTGGAGAGGATCCCCATGTTAGCTCCACAGAGTATTGCTGTTGATGCCGGTCGACCTCGAGAACCGAGAATGGTTCGTTGGTCCGCGTTGATGGCTCGTCATGCTATTGAGGGTACTGAGATTGTGCGATTTCCTCCTTCATATTTTCGTTGGCTAGATCGCCAACTTTTTGTGATAGAGGATTTTCCATACGCCGGGATAGATTTTCGCGGCGACCGAGAGATGGTTCTCCCAGCAAGGGAACAGTGGGATGAGTCAGGTATAATTATTTTTCAACGTTTGCTAATTTTATTTTATTTTTTTATTTTTTTATTTTTATTTTTTTTTATCGTCTTTGAAAACTAATAACCAAAAGTTTTTGAATACGGATGTGGGTCCACAACGACCAGCCCATCTCCAACCTTATGAGAGAAGACAACCAGTTGCAGCCGCACCAGCCCCAGTAGGCCAATCAACGGAGATTTTGACTGATTTAGAGCATCATCTAGAGCGTTTGACTCTAGATATTCCAGAGACGAGCATAGATGACATTCGTCTCAGGTTGCAGAGATATGTGATTGGAGTTCCAGGACCTTTTAGGAGGTTCCTATGCAAGGTAGCCCGAGCAGTTGTTTCTTATCGTGATCACCATCAGTGATGGGATGATCGTGTAGACTCATATTTTTGACTTTTGTATTCATAAGGTGTTTCCAACCTATGATCGAAGACGATGTATATTTTTTGAAAACACTCCTATACTATGATATATCACTATTTGCCGGCTATCTGTGTACATATGCGAATGTTGTTTGTTTTACTGTTTTTTAATTATTGCAAATTTCTATTTATCATACTAGAAGAAATTGAATCTGCTAATGTATTTAAATGTCTTGGAATATGCTGATATTCAATGTAATCAAATTCACGTTCCAAGAGACGAACTCTAAAAAAAAACCGTAATAATACTGGATTTCTAATGGTATAAACCCTATTAAGCTGTAATACAACAAGTTCAGAATCCAACCTTACAATCAAATTCCGAATTCCAAATGATATGGATTCAGATAATAACTCAATCACTGCACTATACTCGGCAATGTTATTTGTTGTTTGACCAAGGCTTACCCCATGCATGGATACTAACTTGTTAGAGGGTGAATAGATAACCCAAGCTGCGGAAGAAATGTTCCGTGTACTACGACAAGCACCATCAGCAAAACCAATGTAGGTTTGAAGAGACGTCGACATCTGCAATATCAAGAGTAAAACTCAGATAAGCAGGAATGGTGATAAAAACACACTCTCTAAACTAGGCACACTTTTCTAATCTAAAACACACCTGCAGTAAAGAAATCTAAACTAACAAAAATCTCCACACCTCATTTAAGCATAATATCGCTTTAGATAGAGCCCATTTCTGGGTTTATCCAAAGGGACACCGTCAAAATCTATCAACTCGTAGGCCCCTTTTGCTAACTTTCGTTTAACAATGTAAGGACCATGCCACATAGGCACGAATTTCCCAGCTCCTAGTTTTTCGTTAGCTTGATCATAAAGTAAAACTAGGTCTCCTTCTGAAAAATTTCGAGGGGTCACACTTCTATCATACTGAGCTTTTATCCTTTTAACATGAGCCTCGTTTGCTATTGCAGCATTTCGTCGATTCTCATCTAATTGGGCTAAGTACAAGAAACGTTTCTACTCTTCAGATGTAGCTGGAAGTAATTCTACGGCTAATTTTAGTGACGGTATTTCGTATTCAATCGGCAACACAGCTTCCAAACCGTAAACCAGTTGAAAAAGAGTGAAACCCGTTGATGTTTTGACTGAGGTTTGATATGCCCAAAGTGCTGAAAATAACATGGAATGCCAATTCGTCTTGTGAATACCAATGATTTGTTTAATCATGGTGACTAAAACTTTGTTAATGGCTTCAACTAGACCATTGGCTTGCGGATAATACGGAGTGGAACTATCGTGGCGCAAGCCAAGCTGGTCTGTCAGTTTGGTCATCATGACATTCCGAAAGTGACTTCCATGATCCGTAATAATAGCTTGAGGAACACCGAACCTAGCAATTATGTGATTAAATACGAATGTTGCAGCAGTCTTGCCGTCAGCTGAAAATGTAGGCATCGCCTCGGCCCATTTTGTAAAATAATCTACTGCTAAGATAATATAGGCATGCCCCCCGGCCGAGTGAGGGTTACATGTAATAAAATCGATATCCCATTTTGCGAAAGGACCAACAGCAATTATAGGGTGAAGAGGAGCGGGTGGCGCGCGCATTTTCCGATCAAAAATTTGATAGTTGTGGCATTTCCGAACCGCATAAATGCAATCTTTGAACAACGTTGGCCAAAAATAACCTACACGCAATATCTTTTGGGTTGTGGCATACCCAGACATATGACCGCCACATGCTCCAGAATGGCAGTCATTTAACACCTTTTCAGCTTCTTCATGATTTAGACAACGTCGGAAAACAGAATCCGCTCCACGTCGATAAAGTGTATCACCAATGATATTATACTGTTGGGATTGGAAGCTTATTTTTCGTCGTTGAGTCCGTGAGATTTCAGGCCGAAAAGATTGGGTTTGGAGATAAACAATAATATCTCCATACCAAGGATCAAGTGTACTGATGAGAAACAAAGATTCGTCCGCAATGGACTCTTCTGCCACTGTTTCAGTATCAGTAGAGGGGAAATTGCACATCAGTTCCGCAAATACCAAAGATTTCTTTGCCTTGGATTTTTCAAATTCCAAGTCAAATTCCTGCAGGATAACTATCCATTTGGAATATTTGCCCCCTAGCAATTGTCTGGTCAAAATATACATCATAGGGTTGCAATTAGAAATTACCGTGGTTTTACGTAACAAGATGTAATGTCTAAAACGTTGGACAACTTGAACAGCTGCCAAGGCCAATTTCTCCACATGTGTGTATTTGATTTCAGTCGGATGTAGATTTCGACTAAGATAATAAATCACATGTTCATTGTGAGATTAATCTTCCTGAACTAGTACCATCCCAATGGTGGAATGAGAAGCAGCGAGGTACAAAATGTAATCTTGGTTGTAGTTGGGAGGATGCAATAACGGTGCATGGGTCAATGCGTGTTTAAGTGCATCAAAAGATCGATTAGTGATCTCGTCCCAAAAGAATGGAATGTTCTGTTTCAACAACCGGGTAAAGCCCTTTGTAAGCTCGGCATAGTTCGGAATAAACCTACGTAAAAATTTATCTTTCCCCTGCAAACTTTGGAGTTGGCGTAAAGTCGAAGGAGGAGGAAATTTAACAATAGCTTCAACCTTCGATGGATCGACGCGAATACCTGCTTTCGAGACAACAAATCCCAGTAATCAACCCGATTCTACGCAGAAAACACATTTATGTGGATTCAGCCTTATCCGATAATGCCTACATCTCATAAAAATTGCTCGTAAATGAGTGGGATGGTCGGCCCTACATAATGAATGAGCAGGTAAATCATCGAGATATGGCTGGACAAAGTGCTTAATGTCATGAAATGCATAAGACATAGCCCGTTGAAAAGTTGCTCCAACATTCTTTAGTCCAAAAGGTAGTTTACAATAAGCAAACATTCCCCATGGACAAATAAAAGCTGTTTTGGGTTGATCTGCAGGGAGTATGTTTATTTGATTGTAGCCGGAAAAGCCATCCATGAAGGAAAACAATTCACTACCAGCACAATCATCTATTATTTGATCGATATAGGGAGTTGGATAATTATCTTTTGGACACGCTCGATTAATATCTCTATAATCGATACATACTCTTATCGTTCCTTGTTTTTTAGTCACAGGAACAATATTCGATACCCAATCCGTTAAGGGAATTGGATAAATGAATCCTGCGTGAAGTAATTTTTCAACTTCTGTTTTTATAGCAGCAGCTTTTCTAGGATGAATTTGATGTAATCGTTGACGAACAGGTTTAGCATCCGGGTAAGTTTTAATTTCATGAACGACGATCGATGGATCAATTCCTGGCATTTCTTCATAAGACTAGGCAAACACGTCACATAATTCTTGAAATAGGGCTTTATAAGTCTGAATTTCTTCATATGTACAACAAGCACCTATATGAATGTTTTCAATTATTCCTGGTTTCACTGAAATGTCAATTGGAACCGTTCTAGATATATTTTCCAAATTTAACTCAGAATCAGGATTTTGCAATGGATTCTGAGGTTCCTTGGCATATTCAGCAGTAAAAATTGAAGCGAAATCATTTTCAAAATGATCTAATTCAGGTAAAAATGAAGATCGGTGATGTAGATCTTCCCATGGTAATTCATCAACAGACAAAAACTCATGAATTTTCTCATCCGTATGAACAAGTTCAGGAAATGTTTTTGTAACTGAACTAGATATAGATAGTGATTTCTCTTGGATCCCATTCATTGGATCAATTTCGGTTGAAGAGGGGTTGGAAAAAGACTGTACAGCCTGGTACGCAATTTCAAATGGACTCAAAGGCATCATGCCATCAAATGAATCTATCTCGGATTCGGAAGGTACGATCCAAGGATCATCAAACATAACAGTGTCTGACGAAATCATGTGAATATTTGCAGTAGAAGGCGATACGTTAGGAGGAGGAAAGGAAAAATTTCCTAGTAAACCAGAATATTTAATCAAACCTACTCCAACATCCTTATAAGGGATAGTCATTTTACCAACATGCTGGATTGTTTCTAAAGAGGCTGGGTCGGACGAGAAATAAGTTAACTGATCTATTGTCACGATCTTTCCTTGATATGGAAATTTTATGAGTCGAAAGACCAAAGAAACAACAACAGTCATAGCATAAGACCAACTACGACCCAGAAGAAGGTTATAATCTAGAGGGGCATCAACCACTTCCACATCTAGATTAATGATTTTACCTTCGACCCCTATGGGTAAATCCTGCAAAATACCAAAAGGTTGAAAACCTCGACCATCAAAAGCCTTTAGAATCGTCGGAGATTGGTTAAGTGTAGGAGAACCAAGTGATTTCCAACACTGAATCGACATAATACACGTTGAAGCTCCTTCATCAATCACAGTCCGAAAAATAGGTCTGTTTTTTACTAACACTGGAATCTGGAAAGCCATTTGGTGAGGAAGACGTGGTGTACTATTTTCTAAATCGAAGATTATAAGGTTAGAATATTGAACATCGACAGCTCCTATAGCAGAAAATAATAATTTACGTTGTGCTGGACACGATTGCAGCACTTCCAAAGCCGACATTGCTGAAGGAGAAACAGCTAAGTCTTCAACAATGTTGTAATTCTGAGCAGCTCTCGCATGTGGATTGAAAGCTGATTTACGAAGAACACCTTTAGCAGGATGTTTGATTATTAAGTCTGCATTTTGTTTCTCAATCTGTAGTGGACCAGAAACAGGAGGAGGTGTATTTGATGTATTTGCATTAGAAGATTTTGCTTCTTTGCCATCAACAGGATTCTTAGTACCATAATCTTGCGATCGCGTCGCAACCCTTACATGAGACATCATCATAATAGGCTCTTCTAAAGTAGTCGAGGAAGAACCAATCATCTTACTATCTTGAATTGGAAAAGGATCCTTCAAGACAGCAGGTTGTTGCGATCCTTTAATGAATTTCGTAACTTCGTCTCGATATGGACATTCTTTCGTGAAATGATCTTGTTCACAAATGAAACAAGGATAGCGAGGTTTACGTTTTTCGTCATTGGATTCATCTTTATCTGTTTTCTCTTTCGAATTCTTTTTGTTTTTGTTCCTCCCCTTCTTTTTACCACCGGATTTTGATTTTGTCGTAGATGTTTCAACGACATGAATGTCGGCAGAAACTTCGGGAGAAGACTCTCCTTTCGGGGAATCAGGTAAAGTTATAATTGGAGAAGAATTTTTTGACGATTTATTCTTACTTTTAGAATTAACTGTACCAATCATACCGTCAGCGGCATGAGACCCTGAAGGAGCAGCAACTATTTGACCTTGTTTGGGAAGGTCTGGGATTTTTTCATGTAGAGTACCTAACTGCGTATAAACGAGGTCAAGGTACTGAGCTTGAGCAATTACTTGCTCTTCAGTAACAACACCAGCCTTAGCTACATCTTCAGTGATCTTGGGTAACAATGATTTAACAAACCATTCTGCCAAAATTTGATTCGGAATATAAACTTTCACCAAACGTCGTCTACGTCGCCATTCATGAATATGATCAGAAATATACGTGGACGTAGATTGTTTTAGCGAAGTTAATAATTCTGTGCCATTTTCGTATCTGACAGGCAACTGAAAATGAGTCAAAAAAGCTGTTGCTAACTGACTGAAATTATGAAACGAGCCACGTGGTAACTCAATGTACCATTTGGCAGTAAGACCTATAAGGGTTCTGCGGAAAGAACGTAAACGAATGGAATCGTATTGATTGAATTAGATGCACACAAGGTGATAAGTCATAACATGATTCGATGGATCCTCTTAAAACACCTTCGAATTTTGGTATGTCAACGAGCGACTTATGAGGCATTGGCGGCCATTTTTGATAATAAAATACGGATCATTCGTGAGCGCGTCAAATGAGGTAGAAGTCCAAAGTTGGAGTAAATGGTAATTGACGGTTAGGGTCACGAAATCCTTGAGAAGCCAAAGCGAGATCCGAGAGCGGATGCCAGGGATGTGGTAGAATCAAATTTGCATTAGGTATTGTGTAACCTCCGGAAAACCGGGATGAGCAGGATGTCTGAGGTTGTTGATAAGTATAACTTCGGGGTACGATTTGATCTTGATAACTTGGATTAAGCAAGGATGAATTGGTACATCACAAAATGCAGTTGATACGTGAAATTGAGTTGAATTGTAACAAGCCTTACTTGTACACGACTTGTCTGCGGTATGCGGGCGTAGTACGAAGCTAGAAGGTCTTGGGCGGGGTACGGACTTGAGGATTTTCACGGATACGAGGATAGAAGAAGTCGGTGCTACGGATATCGAGAAACGGGTGTAGCGGTTGAACGGACATTGGCGATTATAGCGATTTGAGCGAGTACGAGGTACATAAACCCGATGCGCAGGCGCGAACTATGATCAGGAGTTTGAATAGTGAGTGAGAACGAGGTTCTTCCAGGTTGGACCGAAAACCAAAAGGTTGTCCGAGTTGATCGGCAAGCGCATTGGTGCCGCAAGGGGTGGCCAATGTTAAGACGGATCAACACCATAGTTCGGGGGTATTGTCCCATAGAAGGTTGAACGACGAGACCAAAACTTGGTTGAACATAGGGTTGATTAGTAAGTGGTAAGATGGCTCCTTGAAAAGATGGTTGACCATAGAGGTACAGCTGATGACAGATTGGGTACGCCTTGGGGTTGATATTTTAGTGATGTGCGGGGCACAGGGTTGATAAGAAGCTGCAGGGCATATTATGCTTGGGGTTAGAAGCCCCATCTTCTGAGGAATGTCTTGTCCTTGGGGTTGATACCCTTGAGGTATGTCTTTGTCCTTGAGAGGTTGCCCCAAAATAACATGGGTCCACGATTTGTCTGGGAAAAAGCTACCTTGAGGTTGTGCCCCGGGTGATGATGACTACTGTGAGGTTGCCCCCCGGTGATGGCCCGAAGCACCTTGAGGTTCCCCAGTGGTAACTGAATTCACGGAAGCTTCCCCAGGAAGGACGGCCCCGCCTTGAGTTTGAGGATTTGTAATATTACCGGAACATCATAAGAATTTGCTGCGTTCGCTTGTTCAATTTTAAGTCCATCGAGGCCAGGATGATAACACGTTTCGATGGGTTGAGAGTTTCTCGAAAAGTACCCGGACAAATGCGGTATCCGAAGGAACGGAAGGACACATGTAAAAAATGATTCGAGCGTTTGAGAAAACATGGATGACTCTCCAGCCATAAAGATGACGGATAACTATCTGAGTGTGGGATGAAATGGGTTCGAGGTGGATAAAAGCAAGACCCGGATTCTCTAAAGGATCCGTTAAAGAATGCTGAGATTAGTTCGAATAGGGGTACATGAAAATATATTCAAGAATTCTAAAGATTTAACGATTGAGGGTCGGGAAGAGATATGTCTTCATACGGATTAGTAAGTTCTTCAATGAGAAATAAGTCCAGGAGGGAAGATTGTATGACAGTATTTCTTACCCTAGGTGGCTTTGGATATCGCTTTAAGTTGGTATGTTAATCTTGAGGATGTTTCCAAAACGGAAGATTCGATTTCAAGTTGGAGATTTCGGTTCATCGGATAATTCTTGAGAAGGAGAAATACTTTGGGTAACTTGAGAAGCTGAAATCGGTTCGAATGTATTCTGTTGTAGGTATTTGATGGCAGGAGATGTATAACTATAGATGAACTTCCAATTGCAGCTGATCTAATTCTACTACTACGGATGCTACCGAACACGAAGCCCTTCAAGTTGACTTGGTAGATAATGAGAGGTTTCCTTGTATTCTCGGGATTGTCTTCGCCAGTTCCGCCACGATTAAAAATTGTCTAATCACACGCAATAAAGAAAAATTTCCAATGAAAACACCTAGAATTCTCTAAGAAACGACAATTGAATCATTAACCAAAAATCTAAGAAGTTCAAACTACACCAATAGGTAACTTTAAAATGCTAAAAAACACTAGTCGGTGATGAAATCCAACTTGGTAAATTTTAACACGAAAAAGGCGGTTTGGAAACCGATTGCAAGCAACACTGGCAATAAACAGAACCGGTGCCACCAGTTTCTACTGCCATCTACGGTGAAGATAACCCTCGAAAAGTCCAGTGAGTCTCGCGACGTACGGCTCGGTGCGGTGGATCTTCTCACCGTCACCTTAGGAAAGAATCCTAAAGATTATGACACTAAGGTTACCAAGCAAAATCGACATACCAGGAAACGGGTCTGCAATCAAAGCACACACGCAAGGGCGAAATGGCAGCTCGGTCGCCGAAGGCTCCTTGGAAATAATCCAGGTTTACGTGAACGGGCTCTCGATAATGGTCTGTCAGGGTTTACCATTTTTAATACGTGTATGTCTTCTATAGATTTCCCAATGAGGAAGGATTGATTACCCCATGGTTCGAATGTGATCTGGCAACGCTCGGCACCAAGGAGGGCTTCCCAGTGTCGTACGACAGTTGGAATTCTTCCTACATGGTTGTCTACTTTTCATTTTAGCTATCTTGGAGAGTTGGTACTCCTACTCCAAGATACTAGCCTAAGCTATGTTAGTGATGAGAGCCTAAAAATAAAAGATTACTAGATGAATTTTAATTAAAGCGTTACTTTTAGGAGGGCATTTCTTAAGTCAATGGGTGCGAGTAAACTTTGGATGATGTGAATACTCAAGTTCAAAAAACACTAAAATGCACCTAGAATGATAATCAATTCTTTTTCTTTCAATGAACTTCTATCTAAAGAAAGAGTTGGAGAAATTTGAATTCTTTTTTAATAAACAATTCTTGTAAACATGAAGAATAATTGAAAAGAAAATACTTTATCTTTTCAATAATGAGATAAATGATCGAAGCTCATAGAAAATCCTTTTCCTTTCCAAACTAGAAGCTACAAAACAATTTTCCTTCGAAGAAAACTACAAAAAATTAAAACTGCTCAAAACTACAAGAAATCTAATCTTTCTAGATCTAAAATCTAAATTGAGTAAAAAACTTTAAGATTTTTTTTTGAAGAATGTTTTCCTTAGTTGTTCGTAAACTAAGAATCCATTTATTTAGAATAACAAACGATTAAAAACACTCAAAATATGTTTTTTTGTAAAAATGAAATTCAAAACTTTCAACCCAAGTTTTTCCGAAGATTCGCAAAGAAACAAAAGGCTAAATTTCTCAATATAGGATGTTTTCACAATCGAGGTCGATTCAAAAGACAAAAAGGAATCAATGTAATCGAGATCACCGCAAATTGTCAAAGTTCGAATCGCTACAAAAGACCGAGCGAAAAAACAATCCAAGCTGCAAAATCTTCTGAAAATCATCAAAACATTAACAATGTTGAGTTCATTCACAAAAAATTCTTGGCGAAACAGCAATCGATGCAGGCGAGACACCAAAACTAAATCCAAATAAAAATAAACTAGAAGAAAACTAGAGATTTTCAAAATTTTAACATTCAACGAGGAGCCAATCGGTATTGACAGTCTGGTCTTATCACTGCAACATTCTTCTAAAGTGAGAAACTGCCGCCTTTTGTCAGGCTTGGGCAGTACCGGGTTCAAAATATGAAAAAACTAAATATTCAAATTTTCATGGAAGGTAAATACTTCAGACGTGTGTTACTCAATCAACAGAAAAAATGTTCTCAAAATAAAAAATGTGAGAACCAAAAAACAACAAGTTCTTCCCCGATGGAAGTCGCCAATTTGTTGTGTGAATTAATCCGTCTTGCGGACAAGACCGATCTCTCTAGTACTAAAAGTAACTGTGACAAACGATGATGCCACTAATCTCTCTCTAAGCACATACAAGATTCATAAAAATGCTATATAGGTGTAGACCTACCTTATGTCCGGTAGCTTGTTTGATCTCATTGATCCTTCCCGTGCACTTGAAAGAACGTTCCTTGGCAGATACTGCGGTCACAAACAAGCAAAAAGATTACACGGCTTTTATATGGTTATTATAAACATACTCATCACTAATAATCGAAAATTTATGAAATAAACCATAAATAGACGATTTAATGAGAGAAATAGGTATATTTGTATTAACTTCAAATAAAGAAAACCTTTATAACTTTGTGCCTTGATGTGTTGAGTCCTCTAAGGTCAAGACGAGGAATCTCTTCTAATTTGACAAGCATTGCCTCTTTGAACCAAGACATATAGGGTAGTGGAGTTGTACCTCGAGAAAGTCATAAGATTAGCACAGTCTGAATCTCATGACATTTAACCCCAAATATCATAAAGCTTGAACTCCCTTTGAAGACTACAAGGCCTCTTTTTATAGTGGAAAAGAGAGTTTCATTTTCAAAGATGAAGGGATAGAATCCTCCTTCAAAGGGATTAGCTCCTTACATCAAGGGGTTAGCTCCATCGAGTAAGGATGCTGAACCTTCTCAGCGTATCCATTCCCGTTCCCATCTAGAATCTTCTAGAATTCATCTAAAATCAACTTTTTATCTTTACTTTCTCGCCTTTTTGAGTTTTACGGTCCGCACCATGACCGAACGTGCGGTATGGTTCTTGTGGTGAACTTTGGGTGCGGGACCGCGAGAAATGAATAGAGAAAGTACGTGCCAATGTTTGAGGATTTTAGGAACTTTTCTCTCCTGATTTTGAAAAGCTTACGACATGAGGAGCTGATATGTTGAACTTGCGAAAAGGAGGAAGTATGAGTAATAATGAGCTCCTTATAAAGTAAAAATGTCGAGGATGACGAGTTTTTAGTGTGACACCTCCTTTCTTCCTCTTCATGAAGAAATCACTCACAGAACGTTGAAGATTTTGTGGTATAAAAACAGGTCACATATCATGAGATGAGGATTTAGAACTTTTCTCATGTATATATCTTGTAGATCTGGACGGGGGATCTTTCTGTCTTCCTCCTCCTTTCTCCCAGTACTCTTGCTGCAAGTGCCTTGTAGAACTTGAGATAGAAGTTAACGAACCTAATTTCTCTAGAAAACAAGGGTTTACTCTGGTTTGTCTTGCAGATCTCCTCCTCCCCTTGAAGACTCCCGCCGCCTTGTAGCTCACGAGCGAGCCAAAGCTGCAGTACCAGCACCTTAATGTTCCCAAAATTGGAACAACTCGTAAACTGTTGAAATCAACGCATCATGAGAATTTGTGCATAGGAATGGTTTTTAGATCCTTTTATCCCTTATATCAGCTCATCTAAGATCTAAATCCAAAAGGAGAGCAAAACAAATCAAACTAGGTGGGTTAAACGGATCTCCCTGAGCTGAGTCTGGTACAGCACCCCAGTGGGGGGGCACTGAGCTATGTACGAGGGCTTCCTTGAGAAATAACGTAGATCCAACGAAGAAGCTAGTAAGCTGATATGGAGGTTCAGAAATCAGATGTGTAAAAGCAAATCAGATGTACATTTACAGCCCTTACGTTGTACAAGAGAAAGAATAAGACAATACGGAAAAATCTGGAAATGAGGTGCCACACGTAAGAAAAGTACGGAAACTTGACAACGTTATTTAATGGGCACAGGTAAAGGCGTTTATTAATCCTCGGATCTAGAGAAATCTTAAACACGCAAAAATATAGATCTAATACAAGGTGGATGCGGTTTTACGGAAAGAGCTCATCTATATATTCCCCTTGGGGTTTGTGCAAAACATGAAGCACGGAAGAGTAGATACGAGATCTAAAGTTGTATATGCGGAATTATTCGGTACCGCAGATGCTACAATAAGACAGTGAATAAAATCTCGAAACAAACATGGACCAGATGTCCAATCACGCGGATCCTACATAGTGAGAGGAAGAATCCTAACACGGAATATCTCTCCTCCAAAATACGGACAAAAACACCTATGACTTCTCCTTTTTTCTGAAATAACACGGTCCGAGAAGAGAAAATGCTGCTGTAGGCTACGGTACTTTGGCTTGATGCCGAGGTTTGGATCTAAGCTCAATCATGCATCTTCCGGAGGTTAAAGAACACTCATGAGAAGAGCCTGGTATGGGCTAGATCGGCGGTCTGGTGTCTTCCCTCTTTGCAACTCACGAGGACAACCCAACCCTCAACAAGATCAACGCGCGAATGTAAGGTCAAGCTGCTTCTGGCTTTGATAGTGGACAGATGTGGAACAGTCTCTCAAAAGAGCTGCTCAAGGAAGGAGGTGGGAATCCTAAATAAAGAAATCCCAACGAGGATGTCTGGGTGGTAATACCTTCAAAAATAATAACTTCAACAACCCCTTCATGCTGTCTCCTCTTCCTTTTATGGTTGGGTCTTGTCAAACCTAAACCACTTCAATAGTTTATCTCCTTTCACATGTAGAATCTCTTTCTAGAGCTGCATTGTCCCTCAAGGGTTCAATGCATCTAAATGTGACGTAGATATGGTCATGGTTGACTTGGTCGAGTGATGTGACTCTTTCACCTCGAGGTGTCTTCATTTTGACAAGTTAGCTTGATTTTCACTCACGTTGGGTTGTCTTTTATTTTAGGCTCACTCTTTGAGAATAAATATTGTTGACTTGGTCAAACTTGACCTTGTCCACATAGTTTAGATATTGTTCACACATGTGGATGCTTGATAATTGTTGTGACCCTTTTCACCTGTAAGTTTATTCATACTTAAGAGAGGGAATTGTAGGCCTCCTTGCCCTTCTGTTCATCCATCTAGTCATTAAAGGCAAAATTAATATTCCTATTTGCTGCAAGTAATTTAGGAATATTACACAATGTTGTGCCCAACCCAAGGTACTTTATAAGACAGTTTGACCAACCCCTTCGCCTTGACCATAGGCTTCCCTCCTACGAGTCCTGTTAGATCTTCTCCTAACACTTTGTCCTTGAGACACCTAAAATTTATTGGCCTCCTTAGCACACACTCTTGTTGTTCATTTCCATGTGCACATTTCCACCTCGTTCTCCCTTGTGATTCCAGCACTCCCTAACCTCTTCTTCATGCACCACAAAGCCTTTAGCATGTTTAGGGATGCCTCTTGTTCTGAGGGTACGACATGATACCTTTACAACTATTTGGGTTTTTGCCTCCCAAGCATGAAAGAACATGGTGTTTAACGGTGAAGATGTATCATCATCCAAGCTCTTGTAGCTCGGGTATATAACCATGTTTTAAGCTCGTCCGAACATGTTTTGAAATAAATAATTGAATTTGGTGATAGTGTGGGTTTGTTAAAAATAGATAAATTGAATTGACATTAAACTAACCATGTTGAAACAACAACAGATGAATTTTTTCTGACAAAAAATTAATTTGGTCATAGGGCAAGATTTAAAATTGTTTGATTGACTAAAAATGTGTTTTCATATAGACAAGTGTTATAGTGTTATTTTCTCACCTTCATATATTTGATGGTTACACTTTGGCTGTGCCCTTTCCTCCGGACTTGAATATTTTTCTAAAACGATGTCTTAAAACTCATCGTTCTGCTAGACTTTTTTAGTATATACTGGCACTCATTCATGAATGTACGCATATGCTTTTAATTATTAAAAAATATATTGTAAATCTACTGTTGAGGTGGGTTTGATGGTTATTCAGGTAATTCAACCACCCCAGGCAATGGCTTGTTCTCCCTACTTTAGCAAAACTAATTTGAGGGAGTATAAAATCCCCTCAAAGGTATGGCCTAAGAGAAAGGTATAGATATTATACTCTGTTAGAGCCCCTATTCCAAGTCCTATGTTCTTGCGTGCCCACTCCTACACTTCCCGAGTGCTGTTAGAAGCCTTGTTTCCTTGACATGTGCTATGCCATATGTGTCTATTATACACATGGAAGAATTCTTGCGAGCCAAAACTGGAACGGATCAAGGACGGTATGCTCGAAGGCGGTAGCGATATTTGGGTGATCTCTCCACATTTTGATTATTGTACGTGTCATTCATAATAAGAAGAGCCATCTTGTTCCACAAGATTTACGTGTTAATGATGCTTTATATATGTGTAATAATCATTGGTGTTCATATTGTTTTCATGATATTGTACATGGCTTTCATAACATCTAGGAACTAGATATGTTTTGTACAACTAGGTTTTTGTGTTCGTTCTTTGTGGTTTTACGGTTTTAGAGCACAAAGAGAAGTGTTGTGGGGGGTTTGCTGTGGATCTTGTCGGCCAGGTGCTGGACTTTGGAGCAGGTCCAGAGCTGAACGGCCTCTGGTTTTAGGTGTAGAAGTTGGTTGAAGTGAGTCCTTCTGAATGGCATCACTAATACGCAAGGGTTGTCAACCCAAGACCTTTGAAATTAATTCCCGAAGCAGAAATGGCGACTCCGCTGAGATCACATTCTGTGATTTCCCCTTTTGGTTGTTTTCATCTATGTTGTGGGTTCCCAACAATTTCTATGTATTGTTAGTGTTAGCAAGTCCTTTTCGATCAGACGGAACACTTGGTCTCTCGGTCGGGCTTAACTTTTATTATTTTTGTATTATGGTTTACATACGTAGTTTTGTATTTACAGTCACGTATACATGCAATTTTTGCAAAGGACTTGCCTTATATGTGATTTCACTTTATTAAGTCGTGTATGCACACTGTTTCCTTGAAAAGAGCATATGCTTGGAAAAATTTGAAATTGTAGTTTCTAGCTCCTATAGTCTTGTCTTTTGTCTGTATTTAATTTGTTCTATAGCATCTTGAGGACCTCTTGAGTACATGTTTGAAGTGACTTCTTATCATATATCTCTTGGCAATGAAAACTAGCCTTTGGTGAAATCCTTATTTTATTGTGTTAGTAATTGTAACCAGGCTTTCAGAAATTTCTTTGGGAATTCTTGGCCAATAATTGTTCAGACGAGCTCTTATCGTTTGTCTTCTTTGCCTTGTGTGTTGTGTTCGCTTTGGTTTTTCCTTCTTGGCGTGCTTGGTTTTCTTGTGATTTTAGACTTGTCTTGTTTGATTCTTGAAAGGTCTCTATTGATTTTTTTTGGAGTTCTTTGTTATTTGAAAAGGTTATGCTATCTCACAGAAATTTGATTGATTGAGTTTCTTGCTTATTTTTGCTAACATAAATACACTTCTCTAATTTGAATGATTGTTGAGTACTTTGAAGGCATATATTTAGAATTCATATGCTGCTTGGATGGGTTTCTGAATCGTTTCATGTCTTCTTGAAAATCTCTTTTCTTTCTTTGATAAGTTGAAAAGCTCAGCAATTTGCATTTATTGCTTTTCTTTTCGCTTTGTTTACAGTTTTATTTCATCTTTGAAGCTTTTGGTCAAATTCATCTTGATTTGTGACTTGATTTGGAAGGAAATGTGTTTATTTTCTCTTTTTTTATATCAGTGATTTTTTGGTGACATTTAAGAGTTTTTATTTGGAACTAGCCTTGTTGTTGTCAAAAGTAGGTTGAACTTTATGACATTTCCTTAGAACTTCCTTTTCTTCTTCTTAGAACTAGCATCTTAATTTGCTGGTACATTGGTAGTTTTGCATTTAAGTTCATTAAAGAATTTGTGTGGTCTTTCCTAATTTTACGGGTTGTGAGTGGCTTGAAAAGAAAACAAGAATTTTTTTTTTATTAGTTTCGTAGAACACAGGTAGAAATCCTCTTCATCGAAGGAAATCATTGCATTTCATGTGGTTTGGTTTTCATTGGTTTCCTTCTGTGTCTTGCAGCTTTATCGATTTTCATCGGTACCCATAGGCAATAATAGCCCATATAAAATAAAGCAAATATGATGAAACAGGCTAAAATGATTTTTTGTATTATTGTCATTAATCATGCCAACTAGCTAGGTACTACAACAGGGTCTTGGATGGGTGAGTGGAGAATTCAACTCTCCAGTCCACTCAAACTATTAAGCATAGAAGTTGATTGGCAGAGAAATCACGACGAATTAAGTGGGTGAGAGCTCTCCTCCGAAAGTCGAGCGCGAGGGACAGGCGCAGGTGAAAGAGAGATACCCCCTCTCCCCTGTTGCGCGGATCTTCGACCTAAGACCGTTCACCCGGAAGGGCTGTGGGTACGGTTGGTGCCCATAGTTCCTATCCACACAAGGATCACCAGGTGTTGCGGGGGGGCCATGGTAGTGAAATGAACAGATGCATCACTTCCATCGTGCTTCTAGAGGGTGCTTAAGATCTTGGTGCTTGCCATGGTGGTAGTGGGAGGTCAACGTAACTATTTTTATTTGCTTAGCCTGGTAGATGCGGAATTGTATTCAACTAGCCTACTTTCGGAAGGTCACTCTTATTTCACTTTCTCATATTTTGGTCTCTGGTCCTCATCACTTGGAGCATAAATATAGAGTTGCTTGTTTGTTTGGATCTTAGAAATTTTTAGAGGTACTCTTTTCTCTCCAATTGCTTAGCTTCACATATTTTTTGAGTCTAATATAAATCTCTTAGTGGTGTGGTGGTCGCCTCGTCGATCGGCGGGCTCCGTGGGTTATCTCCCACGGTGCAGGCCTTCTTCGAAAGGCGTAGAAATGACAGAGGGTGATTTTCACCGGCGGTGGTTCGAAACGCGATCAGAAGAAGATCCTTTTTCATGGCTTGTTGTTTCGTGAATTTGGTTAGTGTTGTTATCGCGGTTTGAAAGGGTGCATCACTCATCTCGAAGTCTTATTTCTGTGGGGGTGTGATAGAAAGGAGTTCCTTGGCCTCGCAGGTATCTTCATCTCCTCTTCACTGGCTAATCATCCTTTCATCATTGAAGTGCCCGGACATGAATCTAGAACCCGCGAGTGCCTCCTTCACATTCGCACCTTTCGATGGCCACCAGACAGAACACGGCCGGTGGCCAATGTACCAGTGTTCGGGCCCCTCTTTCGGTGAAGGAGGGGAACTGTCGTTATCCCACGATCACTTCTAGTATTGTTGTGTTTGGCTACCAGTGCACCAGAACATGCTTCACAATACGGTCCCTTCTCTTGCCAGGATGCCCACCTAGTGGGATTCCTTCTTTCTCCTTTATAGCCTTGGTGCCATGCTATACTCGGGCTGGTGGATTAGCTTCTGCTGGGGTTTCCCACTTTGGGAATTAGACATATGCCTCATTGAGCCCTTCTTACGATTGTACCTTTTTCTCCTCGGACCCAAGGTTTCAATCCATGGTCTAGAGGTCAAAGTTCTCATCTTATTATAGTTTGGAACCCTGACACACAAAGCGATAGGAGCGATCGTCAGTTTCTCGTAGGTCAGCGAGAATACTCACTTTGTCGCCCGAGTACTTCACAAAACCTTTTCCCGATTTTCAAATTCTTGGGGCTTCTGTCAAGGGTTACTCTCCATTCACTACTTTAGTGAGGAAATGGTCACCATTTCACAGTATCTATGTTTATGAGGGGGAATTCTGGAATGTTGGTTTGCAAGATTTTCTGGCCCGCGTTCTCTACAATAATTTTAGCCGACTTGGTGCTAAAAAATCTAGGGTATTCTTTTAGGAACATCGGAATCCTTCCTTTGGTAGTTGCCAGAATATCCTCGGTTACCATTTTTGGCAACATTAAACTTTGATTTTTCGAAGTCAGCTAACGATGTTGAGTTAAATGTAGTCCTGGATGACATCGGTCCCCATAAACTCCCCTCGGTTTGTTCCAATGTTTGAAGGAAGAATGTGAAGGATCGACAGATCACATCACCACTTTCCAATTATGGTTCTCATCCAACTCCCTTGAAATTGACGATTCGATTAGGTTGAGGTTGTTCAACGCACCTTAACTAAATGCTACCAGAAGTGGTATATTGAGTTAACGGGGGGTATTTTTGCCACTTTTGGAATTTGGCTACTATGTTCGCTCCAATTTCGATTTTATGTTAGGTGTAGCGGTAGGACTGTGTCCTAGATAATTTCAGGATAAGGCAACTCATTTACAGTCATATTCGGGAATGGCACAAAAATAGAGGCTCATTAAAGCCCATATTTCGAATAGTTTTTGAATTCTTTACTGAATGTTCTAAAGATGTATCCTACTGTAAAGGTATTTTACGAAGAGCGAGCTATTTTTACTTAGCTCAACAATTGGAATTAGTTTTATTCTCATTAAAGGGTCCTCAATAACATAACAAGATGCTCCTCATCAAATTGGTTGTCTAGGCATAATAGATCCTCATGGTGATGGGATTATTGGGTCGATCGATAGCGGTGCAACCGCTGTTAACGGTCAGTGCAACGATTCTGTTCAATCGCTTAACACGGTACATTTGTGCCTTGGGTGTCTACCCCTTCTTAGTTCTTGGAAATTAATGTCGTCCGAAATTCTTCCCCAAAGAAGTCAACAATGCGGTAGGAAGAAGAAAGGACGGAATAACAAAAAAGAAAGGCAAGGATGGGAAGAGAGAATGCGAACAAAACATGACAATGTTGAAGGGTCAAAAATGACGATAAGAGGAAAGTAAGTTTCCTTACACAAATTGTCTGGAAATTAGAGTTCATCTTCGCACCTTTGCTAATTGGGATACGCGGCCTCGGCTTCCTTTCAACGGGGGTTCCTTCTGGATTTTCGGTTGTCTTAATAAGTAGTTTCGAGGGCAGCGGGTTGATTGTTGGCATGAATCAAAATACGGGGCTCCTCTAGGGTAACGAGAAGAGGGGTGCATCAAACATATATATGATGAGTGTAAAGAGCGGACATCGCTACGAGATCTTGATTGGCAAAGAAGTTGGTCTTTGAAAGCTAAGGTACTCCACAGTGGTATTTCGAACCACTTCATATTCTGACCTACTATTGAGCCTGTGAGATCTTTAGAGGCATCTTAAAGCACGCGACTAATCCAAATGCCAAAATTTGCTCGAGAAATACTCCATTGTGAGATATCTGGCCCAGTTCCCCTTCCCTATCTTATGTTTGCATTAGGTGCTCCGGTCTGTCTGCTCTACATTGAAGATGCTTTGCTCACTGCTATTGAGCCTGTGGATCCAAAAAACTCTCATATGACTACCTTTGATATGTCTAATTTTAAAAAGACTCCCTCATCATATGGCTTTCCATATTATGTCAAGGTTATAAATGTAATATCTTAAAAGCAGTCGTTGATGAAGGTGCTTCCACGTGTGTAATGTATCTTGTACGGAAAATATTAGGATCTCCAAGGTTAAAAAGGCTGCCCTTCAGCTATCTTTCAAAGCCTTGCGTTTGACGGTCGTTCTACGAGCCGCATGGTATTGTTCGACTTTCGCCCATCTCTTTGGGAGAAAAAGCTGTTGATATTGAAGTTGAGATAAAATCGATGCAATCTTGAACTATAACCTTCTATTGAGGCGGCCCAGATCTATGACATGGATGCCATTGCATCCTCTTTATTCCGTATTGTTTGTTCCCTCACGAAGGAAGATAATCATGATTGACCAATTGGTTGTTCTCCCCATAGAGTACAATGCCACATTAAAACTCAACTATTCCTTTGTTAGGTAATGTAGAGCACTGTTGTTGAAAATTGCAGGGTTGGAATTTATTCTTCTTTTATGGGTATGCAGTCTTCCACCTCCCACCTTCGGTTCCCTTATTAATGCAATTTTCATCCTCCCGAACTCCCATTTGAAGAGTTCCTTGAACTCATTATTTTGAGACCCTTGGATGAATTTCCAATGTCTCTTGATAATATTGCTTATAAATCCTATTGTTGAATACGCGATCGTGATTTCCTCTTTCACGGAGGGTGGATGGAGAGATGTAGCTCCCACGCTTGGTACAGCTAGTTCATCTTCAACCCAGGGTGTCTTGATACCTCTTCCATATGAAGAGGCCATGCAGAGCGCAATGACTAGTGTAGAACCGTGGGATGATTTGCATCTAATGGGTCTTACTACAGATTTGAGCGAAGTTGAATCAAGTTTTCTAGCCATAGTCTTCCTTTGAATTTATGTTCACCGGTCTGAATCCTTTTGCTTTTGGAGCAGTTTGCACTGAAGGGAACATGGTTAATGACACCTGTCTGGGTGAGGGTGCAAAATCAACGTTGACAGAAAAATTTTCATCGGAGCTGAATTTTTACTAAGTTCAAGTTTGTGGTCTCTTCGAGAGTTTAGGTATGTATTCACTTGGTCTTATGAGGAAGTGCCGGGTATTGATCATCTGTTGTCCCGGCTTGTGAGATCAGGGTCTTAAAAAAATGATAATCCTGTTAGGAAAAATATTCGTGGTCGGCCCTAGGAGGCGAAACCAGCTATCAGGAGGCTGAGGTGGAGAAAGTACACTTAAGCCCAGGAGTTCATTTTTCACAATCGCTGACGAGAATGGGTTGAAATCCGGTTCTGTGGACAAAAACAAGGAGCAGTTGGGGTTTGGTGATTTTAGAGACCTAAAGTAAAGCATGTCCTAAAGATAACTGCACACAATTTATAGATTAGATTGTCGATGAGTGTGTGAGGAAATACGATTTTCTCCTTGCTGATTGATTTCTATGGAGTATAATCAAGTGTAAATACGAAGATCAACATGAAGGCCATGTTTGTTTGTCCTAAAATTACTTTTTCTTGCAAGAAGATGCCGTTTGGCCTTAAAAATCTTGCGGCTACTTTTCAACAAGCTATATCCTGTATATTTATCCCGTATCTTGAGGCATATTTAAGATGATTTAGCGTAGTGCAATAAAAAGAATAATATTCTTCTATAAATAAAATAACTGTGATATCGGTATTACAAAATCCGGTTAGATAAAAAAGTGTTTTTAACAACCACATCAGGTAGGTTTTGAGATTTATATGTCTACGGAAAGAGATTTGGGTAGATCATAAAGGTTGAGAAATTCAACGATTTCCTCCGTCCTCAATTCGTACGACTTCAAGTCTGCGAGGAAAAGCTAATTTCTGCGGGGAATTTATACATAATTATATTAAAGAGTACGAAAAGGGTTGTATGTCGTTATAAAGAAAATTGTTCTTTTGGGATGACTTTGCTCAATGCTCATTTTAGTGCTTTGAAAAAAACACATTGACCTGCAGACCTCTACTAAGTCACACAGTTATGAAGAGATTTCTTTTTGTACCTCGCGGTGGCGGTCTACCATTGGTATGGTTCTGGTTGGAAAGACGTTCTCTTTCGAACGTATTGCCTTATACTACCTTGGTCAAGGCTGGCTGGGACCTAAACTACGATGCTCTGCGGGTAGAAAATCTTTCTTTGGCGATTGTCCATGTTGGTGACTCGGACATTTATATTCTTCTTCGAAAAACCTATGTTTTGGCAACGGTCGATCCATTTCAATTTGTTCTCGGTATACGAGTGATTGAGGGGCAAATATAATTGATGGATTGTGATTTTTTCGAGAAATTTTATCTTGATTTTGTATACCTTAGTCAAGAAATCATTAGTTTTTAACGGAATTGATTTCTTAGTTCTTTGTGGAGAAGAGATGGTTTATGATGAATCCTTCCGGGATGAGCAACTTTTTCTCATTTCTTCAAGGATCCTTGGTATGGGGGATTCTCATAGTATATCTCCGAGAATACAAAGTTTCCCTCGAATTTTTTGAAAGATAGCGCCATAAGTTACGTCACTGGCTAAAATTTTATGATCATTATGGTGACCGCACATGTCGTCGCGGGTTGATTCAATCCTTAGGAGGTTCTTAACTCTCTAAGGGCGAGGTTGAGCTGAATGATTGCCACGGTGGAGCTTGCTGATGGTCATTTATGCAGGCTTACTAATAAAAAATTCTGCGTGCAACAAGATGTTACGGACACTTCAATTTTCCAAAGATTGTATGCTTCGGTCAGTGTCTGTCTGTGCTTGAGTTTATACTAGAAAGATGCTGTCATCAGCTCCACTCTTTCCTATCATCACTTTCGGCCCCTTTACAAAGTGGAGTGTGATTATATTACTTGCCATGTACCCTTAACGCTAAAGGTCACAAGTACATTAATACACTTGGGTCGCTTTACTTTACAAAGTGGGTCGAGGCTATACTATTTGGGAATGATGGTGAGACAACAGCTCTTTTTCTCTTCAATCAAGTCATTTAAACACAGGTATTCCCAAAGATATTTTCATGATGCGTAGCGGTCATTTTTCGAACAACATGATGAGCGAATTGGCTACTACTGAAATTAGGTTTTAAGCGGGAGCTACTCCATCTCCATATTATCCTCAAGCCAATGGGCAGGTGGAAGTCGTAAAAAAATACTTAAAGACCATTCTTCAACGGACGATTGATAAAGCTCGATCCAATTGGGACATTGTGGCATATCCTTTTTATGCTTTGGGCATACCCGGATGTCGATAAAAAATGCAAGCTAACGGTTTACCTCTGTTTCAACTAGCTTACGGGTTGGAATCTATCTTTCCATTTAATGTGAAATTCCTTCTCTTAAGTTGGTGTAGAAGCTTCTTTCTAACACCTCCGGTCTTGAAGAACGCCTCCCCTTCACCAGAAGAACATCTTGATGAGCAGCATCGAATTCACCCACGATAGATAAACACATGAGAAACGGATTAAGGTTCGGTACGATAAGCGGTCAAACCTAGGGTTTTCTCGAAGGATAGCATCTTGGTTTATGCCCACCGAGAGAAGGATGCCTAGGAAGCAGTTTAAATCTGTGGTGTCTGGAAAAAAAGTCTATTGTACTTCGTTCAATTATCGTGGTAGGTGTTTAACGTTTTCGCATTTATCGTGGAAACGCTTTCGCATTTTCGTAACGCCGCTTCATCTATTTAGTATAGTGTAATACGTCAAAAATACACACTATATCCTTGCTAAAAATGATTACTGCGTGGATCTTCGATAGATTACCGATTCTCTTGATGAATTTTTGGCGGTGTCTTCCATTGCGCATTGTTTCGACACACATCGGATCTTTCGATGTTTGTTGTGTCACTAATGTAAATTGTACCTTTGATCCCATTATTCGAACTATTGACCTCATTCTCTATGATGGTGAAATTTCGCTGTGCCAATAAAAAGAGCGATTTCGGGTGGTTGTTGGATACAACGTTAAAGATCGACGGTTTTGCTGTGGGTTTCATCTCTACATAATTCGGTAGTGGCGAAGAGGATGTGAAAATATGCGGGTAGTGGAAAGCTTTGATTGTCCGTTTGGTTCACGTCTTCGAGTTTGGTTACAGTCGAAGACCATGTTTGGTGGTACTATCGAAGCGGGTACATTGTCGATCCTGCACATGGTTGAAAATTCTTGGAAGACGTTGTAGTTGCGGATCAGATTTGAGCACGTGATCTACTATCTTGTGTTGTGTAGCCTATGTACCTAGAATCGTTATCGATACTTAGAATGTTGGACGAATTAAATTGTGCTTCTTGCGTCAAATTCGACGTTATGGAAGACCAACATGATACTTGTACGTGGAGGCATCATGATTAGATGCATGTTAGTAGTATTATAAATTGTTTGTAAGTGTGTGATGAATTTTAAATTAGATAAAAAAGGTTATTTTGCAAAATTGATTCTGAATACATTACTGTGTCTGAACGGCGTCCCTAGATTGCGGCGGGCCTGTCGATTTAACGATCATGTATCTCGGTAGATAGGAGCTCATCTATCGAAATGACTAGGAAATTCGACTATTGCAAACATGTAATCAATTGTGTTTGTAGAATCAAGTGGCGGTAAGGCTCAATATGGATGGTTGTCGAATAGTATAGCGATTACGGATCTGGAAGGTCCTCATTTACGAAGATGTGTGGTGGTATTCAACTGAGATTATGTGACGGTTGGATGCTATCCGATGATTTGCGCCAGGAGGTCCTTGATTGGAGTTGAGGAAGTGAACTCAGGAATCAACTTTCAACCTATGCAACTACGAGGATTGTGAGGCAACAGTGGATCATCTCTTTGCCCGGTAAGCTAAAAAATTATTGATTATTCTATTATTTATGAGTGATTTCAATAAATTCATGTAATGTAATCATTAGGGAGGGATATGGGAGTTAAAGCTTACATTCTATATTTGAGAAGTTGGTTTGTGATGGTTGACAGGGTCTCCCAGCACTCTCTCTAAATTAGGAATAAATTGGATCCTAGAAACTCTATTTAATAGATTAATCTGAATGTGATAAAATTATTGAGTGTGTTTACACATACCATTGTGTATAATATATGAGTGTTGTTTAGTAATTGTGTGATTTTAGTTATTTCTATCAGTAAGCCTAACCTACATTCTTGGCCTTGCATGTGTTTTCATGTCAGGATATACATGTGTTTATGTACAACATAAGGGTTCGAATGGCTTGTGTTTCATTTCCACATGTGGATTCACAAAAATATTTTTTTTTGTTTTTGTTTATAGTAATATTAGTGTAAAACACCACATGTGTGTAGTGGCCACCACCTAGACTGCTATCACATGATTGCTGAAAAATTTAGTTGGGTCCCATTCTTATTTGTAACCAGAAACAAGTGTACTGAATGGTGTGGATAAATCACATTAGATGGATGGTTAGGATTAATTTGGTGGGAGTTAGGGTAATTATCTTACCTAATTACTTCAAAGTTTTTGGATTATGATGGTGTTGGTCAACCATTGTGAGAGGGGATCTCTAGACTCTGCTCAAAACTTATAACATGTAAGAGTTTTCTTTTAGATTTCCAAAGGTTTTTTTAAGGTGCGGTGCCTTTTACTTAAAATCTGGTTTTCATTCTTTGAAGAGTTGCAAGGTGAAAAAGACAATGAACAAACATAACTTAGGTAAGAGTTGCTAATATTTCACTTTTTAGCATACTTTTTCTTGCATTGCTTGGAATTTTTCGTTTCAATTGAGGTTTCTTTGTTAGTTATCTATATTACCTTGTTTTGCAAGAGTTGTGGTTTGGGTCAATGGGGGTTTCATTGTCTTTTTCTACTTAATTTTCTTGAATGAAAAGAATGGTTTTCCAGTTTCTCCAAATATGGCCACCATATAAGGTTCGAGGGTAATTTCTTGTTTTGGAGAAAAAAGCCAAGTTGTTAAGCTATGAAGCGAAAATCATTTTGATTGTATTTGGCCAAGATCTCATGTTGTCTGAAGGATTTTTAACTATAAATTAATTTCATCCCCTTAGCAGGGGAGAAGGTGACTTTACTTACTCGTTTCCAGGTATTCCCAGCTATTATCCTTTCCCATAGTTATTTCTCATTCCATTTTCCATGGATATTTTGCAAAAAAAATTATTTTGTTTATGGAGAGCTATAAATTTTATTTAAAGAAATATTTGAGTTTAAATCCTTCAATTAGAGGTCCAAGGTGGACCCTTGTATTCGTGACTATGCATTGGTTTTGAGTTCTATCCTTCTCATGTTTCAGGACAATGGGTTTGAGCTCAAAAATAAAAGTGTTCATGGTGGAATCTTTACTTGTTGACCAACACAAATCCTAACTTATTTCGTATGTTTAAATGTATGTGTGTGTGTGTGTGTGTGTGTATGTTTCTTCGGTATCCTACTATATGGGTCTAGATGTAAAGGTATCAATTTTCAAGCATTCCAATAGTCGGTATGAGTTGAGTTCTATCATTATCTGAAAGGATTGTCCACAAGTTATCTTGCTTAGTTATTCTCTTAGTCAAAATATATCAAGAACATTATGATGAATTTCACTAATTTCTAGTTATTTTCTTTAGTAGATCCAAGAATAACATGTTCACTGCTACATGAATATCTTGTATATGATAAAGTGGTGAGCTAATTTTTTTCTTTTCTAGACAATGGTAAACAAAATCAACAATGATTAAGAAAGCAATATTGGTTTATGGTATTTAAATACATTCAGTCCATAACATTTACACCTCAATTCTGTTTACGTACGGAACTATATTTCTTTAAAATTAAAGATATACTGTCTATCTCCTTTCGATATAACCGAGTTAAGAGCTTCCAAAATCATCTCAACCTTAATTGAATGTCCATCAATTCCACCCAAGCTCACTAGCTATCGAGAAAAAAAATTAATCGTGCCAATCACCTTGTGAACCCTTGTAATGTTTTGCTAATTTTTTCTTTTGTTCAACCAATATTTCTCTCCCGCTAGTATTGTTTTCAAGGAAAACTGTCATTATCTCCCACGATTCCTTGTTACATAATACATTGTGAAATTTCTCTTTCATTCCTTGTCATTATTAAGTGGTGTGTTTTAATATGAATTTCAGCTTTGTAACCTCCCTTTTCCCTTGCAAGTGTTAAACATCACAAAATGCGGAAGAGAATTTTTTTCTTTCATTTTATATTTCTTCCCCTCTTAGGCATAACCAAATCTAATTTGTTTCCATTATTTAAGGGTTAATGTTGTCATGGAACCTTTAACATATTTATACTTATCATTAATATATCAACATAGTTTCTTATTTCATTATCGAAATTAAAAATAATATTTTCATCATAGGCCATTTAATTTTCCCCAATCAATATAAATAAATAAAATTCACATAGTATATTTTCTGATGCTGTATTTAGCTCCTCAACCAAAAGCGACACTATCCTCGGTGTTTCAGTATCTATATTCATTGGAAAAACATATGGAACATATTTTTCATTTTCATGTTCCATTTCATAGGTGACATCGCCCAGAAGTAAAAGTGCTTCCATTGCATTTTAATGTAGGAAATTATAGGTTCACGGTATAATCTCCCTCTGGTAAAAAAATTGTAATTGGTTTTTACTAGAATTATCCTTCAATTCATTGTACAACAATTTCAAATAAATTATGTTAGTAGCATCATGTATATACTTCTTTAAGAGAACCGCCGAAACACATTATGAATTTTAATATCGGGCTGGTAGTATGGGTTGTTGGGCCATTGGCCCGATTTTTGGATAAAATCTCACATGGCCCACAAAATCATTGGGTCCAATTTAGTGAATTTTCACAAATTCAAGGAACTCTTTCTTAGCCTCACTTTACAGTGTGAACATGTTCACCCACTTGAAACTCCTTATGAGACCTATTTAAATCGGTGTAAAATTGCAACACTATGTTAAGGTTTCTTTCAAGTTTTTTTTTTTTTACGGTTATTTTCACCACATTTTGTTCAATTTCTTGGAAATTGATTTATCCCAAAAATCATTCCCTATCTTCAAAGCAGCATCATTTTAGAGGAACATGGATCCCTTCTTCCCTTTAAATCTTCAAAGGTGATGCTTTGAGTGATACGCCCAGTAACCATTATTATAGTTGAACTCTACCTAAGTGGCTTGATCCTCTCGGTTAGTGGGAGTGGTTTCATAATATACATGTGGCTATGTCCTCAAGAACTTGATTGACCTTTTAGTTTTTCCATTAGTTTACATATGGTATGAAGTGTTGACATTCACTTGTATGCATATTCCAAAAAACAGGTTTTCAATAAATATGGGGCTGAACTTTATTTCTATACTGATATCACTACCTTGAGTATCTTAAGTGAAAATTGAAAATGTCCTTCATGAACACCTACTTTCTGTGAGAAGTTTTGTGGGTGGAATGTACCAAAATAAATTGGGTGTGTGATTAACTTGTCTAAAGCCTGATAGAAACTTGTTGTCTTCTTGTTAGTGATATTGTTCTAAAATGATGCGATATTGTCTCCCACTTCATCTTGCTCTGATGAAGGAGGTTTTGTAATCTGTATTTGTGTTCATAGTCTTATTTTACTGATTGGAAATTCACGACACATTCCCAACTATTTAGAAACACCTTTTTTCATTACAGGCACAAAAGAATTAACCTTATTAGAGAAGAAATAATTTTAAAATGTCTAGTATGTGACCAATATGGTTTCTTGATGTCAGTCGATATAAATTTTTTAATAGTCTAATTTGGAATATAAAGTGTATTTTTTTATATGTTAAATTATTTTTATTAATTATATGTAACTATTTTACGAACGGATTATTATAGAAATGTCTAAATTAATTATAATTCAAATAATTTATTGTTTCTTTTTTATATATCGTAAAATTTGTTTAAATTCTTCTTGTTGTCACTTCCCTTATTTTTTTTACCATATTTGTCTCTGTATATGCCACTTTTGTTTCTCTCCATTTAATGTGTTTTATGTCAAAGTTCTATTCGCTTAAGTCATCCATTTGGATTTCACCGGCATTCATGTCGGGAGTGGATGAAAAAATATTTCAAACTAATATGATATTTAATTAAATAAAATTCTTACCCATTGAGTAATGTGTCACATCTTGAGAGCATGAATACTTGTAGCCCAGTTCCAAATCGTAAACCACATACTTATTCTCGCGTTCCCACTTAGTTTGAGATGTAAGCCTTTGTGTCCCTCGTTTATCAACACTCCTCCGTGCCATCTGAATAAACATTATTACGCTAAAAAATTGTATTTGGGTTTACTATTTTTAACAAAAAGTGCCACAATAGGTAGGTTTAAAGTTTTCAAACTTTCCACGACGTCTTTGCGTCTTTTAAGTATCACTCCCCCTTCTTGTACGGATGTTATGGGTGTCTATAATTGATAATCATCTATAAGTCTATATTAATATCTAGTGATTACCATAAATGATCTTATATTAACATATCTTTTCAAATAGGCCTGATAAGATGGCCTTCCTTTTTCAGGATCCTGCCGTGTTCTTCACTATAAAGAAAATACTGTTACTGAGAGGTTATAACGAGTTTTTAAGTATTCTAAGCGAAAAAATATTGTTATAAAAAATCCAATAAAAAATTCATTTGGGATATCAAGGTTTTAATGGAGGTTTTGAACGGAACTTCATTACAAGCTGAAAAAAATTGGGTGGTCGGAGGTTCTAACGGATGTTTCTTTTTTTTTTGGTGTAGCATTAATGGAACGAGTGGCAACACAATTGTGGTACATGCCGCAAAAGCACTAGGTGGCATACATAACTAAAAATCACCTAGGTGTTGAATGAAAAAAACATTTAATTGGGTAATATGTACCCACTTGGTGTGAAGATAAAAAGGTCAAGGTGTTCTTCTAAGGAATGACTCTTAGGCCACACAAAAAATAATTGTTACGTCAGAATTTTTTTTAAAAATACCAGTACATTAGTTATACAAAAAGGAGTGATGTTGTACTTTTCTTAAAGAATTGAGATAAAATAATATTTCGTATGGTGGGGGTTAATTTAACCAGAAATAAAGTTACGATCAAACAAGAACTATTACCTCGGAATGAAACCTCTAACAAAAAAAAAAAAATCAAAGAAACATAAAAAAAAACATGGAAAAAAATAGCAAGAAAAAAAAAGGTGTTATTAGAATAACCTTTTTCTTTAGGGAGAGTAAATTATATTTTTAAAAATGGAAGTAAAAGTACGATTTTTTTTGTGCAATAAACATACTGAAAAGGGAAATGTTGTTGAAATAAAATTTTATATGAAAAAAATAGAAAAAAATATTTTTAAAATAATGGAAAAAAAAAAACAAAATTTGTGGTTTTCTTTTAATTATTAATTAAAAATGAAAAAAAAAAATGAAATTAAAAAAAATATCGGAAAGGAAAAAATAAATTAAAAGGAAGAATCAAGAAATACAAATTAAAAAAAAACGATGAAAACTTTGATAAATAAATTAATTGTTCAAAATTAAAATTAAAAATTAAAAATGAAAAAAAAAACAAAAAAAGAAAACCAAACCACAATTTTAAAAAATAAATGAAATTTAAAACATAAAAGTAAATTAGAAACCATAATAATAATAAATTAAAAGAAAAAAAATAAAAATGAAAGGAAAATAAAAAAATAAATAAAAATCTAAAAAAATTATTAAGTAGAAAAAAATAAAAGAAAGAAAACAATTTAAAATATAAATTAAACTTAATAAAAACTTATAAATTTATAAATTCTAAAAATATATTTTTAATTTTATATATATATATATATATATATATATATATATATATATATGATAGTGAATGATGATGATGGTGAAAGTGATGGTTAATGTCCACTTGGAATGAGTTTGGTCTATGGACCTATACTTTTTACCAGTTCATAAATTTTTGGCTTCTCATTTTCTTGCTTGAGATTAATTGTTATGTTTCATTTATTCTCTATGGTCTTAACTTCTTTGTCACCTCCTTCATCTCTTAAATTCTTGGGACACTAGTGTCTTATCTTCGGGATACGGGAAGATCTGCTATTGCTAAATGAAGATTTCTTTTGCACGATATTCGAAATCCTCATAAATGTTGATGCTTGAGGGCACAACAGATTAGTTTTTGTTGTTGGGCGCGGCTTTCTAACATGTGAGGTTGTTCTTTCTTAAGTTCTTGTGATTCAAAGTTTTCTGGAGAAGTATTCTTTACGATAGCGGTGGAATGTTCTTTTCGTATGCTTCTGTAGATCTATGGTGATTCTTCTAATTTTTTTGACGATTTTGGACAATTTGCAGCTGAATGGCCTATCCGAGACATCACCGAGAGCACACTTTCATCGTCGGTTTACAGTTCCATGTAATCTTTGCTTGTTAGGATTGTGACCGAAATCGGTCTTTGAAGTCCATTTCTACACGGATGGCCATAAGGTGGTTCGACATATTCCTGTTTAGGCACCTACGGTGAAATTTTAATTTCATTCCCAGCAATCGATTTTAGCGAGGAGAGATTCGAGAGATACGGTAGGTTTGGGTGTAGGCCCAAACTAGTATTTGCAGAGTTATTGTTGTTATTGACGGATCGAATGATGGGTTCCATGGCCCCCATGAATGACCCAGGTTTTCCCAAAACCAAGGGCAGGTGAAATACGCAATGTACCCGAGTTTTAAAATATGCTATAAAGAAACCCTTATCACCTTTGGGTATATGTTAGCTTGAAAAGCGGGGAAATGACCAAACTTCCATACCTCCGAAGATCATTGTGGAAGAGTGGATCGGCCGAGGCCTTGCCAAAACCAAAAGATTAAGGCACTTTCGGAAAGCTTCAAGACTCATCGTTGAGGCTGTCGACCACACGGTGGGAGGCAGGGCTTCAACGACAGCTGTGAGCGAACGGCTCTCGAGCGAGACGAGAGCGGGCCGACAGTGTCTTCCATGAAGATGGGGCCATACTAGACCAAAGGTGAAGAATCACGGGTCTTGTAAGGTCGTAGAGTAGATATCGAACCCTATTCAATGGTGGAAGACATATGTTTTTATCTTGTTCGATTGCGAAAATGTGTCGAGAAAAAGGTAAAATTTAATAGATCTTGCTCATAATCGCGGCCTAGTAGCAAATTCACAACAGTCAACAACATAACACAACGTACGAACGATTGGAAGATGCTTTCTGTAGTTGGTGAATAAAGTAATCAGCGTATATTGTTGTCGTCGTGCATATTCATCCAATTATTCATTATTTCCATAGCTAACTTACAAACAAATAATCCTTATCCCCAACATAGTGCGGAAAATAGATCTCCTTGAACGTATACTATAAAAAAGATCTGCCACTCCTGATGCACTAGCGAGAGGAAGATAGAGCTAAGACCGGCTCACATCGGACGCGGTCCCAGGGGGCCTACGGTCGCATCGCGAACACGAGAAGAGCGATCGATGTCCCGAGTTGCCGCGGGCTTCAAAAATTCCCTGGGTGGGTAACTGTTTCCCCGCCGAGGAGGAATGTCGTAGTCGCACCGGAGAAGAATTCCTCACGCACCACCGGAGAGTCAATTTTAAAGAAATCTTGAATTTGATTATATATATATATATATATATATATATATATTAAATTTAAAAAATTAAAAAAAGAATTTTATTTAATTTAAAATATATGAAAATTTGGGCGCTGGTGGCGCGGGAGCCGATTGTTAGGTGGGAGAGGGTTGCGTGCGACCCATGCCCACCCTAGCGTCACGGCTTAACTCCTGGCCACTTCTTCCGTGTGAGGGTTGATTTTTAAATTAAAATTTAATAAATTTTTTTTTAATTTTTTTTAATTTTTTATTAAAATTTAATTTTTCCTTTTAAATTCTTTAAATTTTTTTTTTTAATTTAATCAAATATATATATATATATATTTAATTCATCATATATTTTTACGATTTTAATTTATACAAAAAAAAATTCGTATTTCAATTGCTTTTTAATATATATATATATATATATATATATATATATATATATATATATATATTTATTTTAAATTTTTAGGTATCTTCTTTCTTTTTTAAATTTTAATTTTAAAAAAGTTTTTATTTAATTTTTTTGTTTTTAAATTTTAGAGAAATTTTGAAAAATACTTTAATTAAAGAAAATAGCTTTTGTTTTTTTCTTTAAATTATTTTAAAATGTTGTTATTTTCTATATTTTTTGGTTCTTTAATCTAAATTTTTATTACTTTAAAATTTTAATTTTTATTTCCTTTTTAAATATTTATTATTTTAAAATTTTATTATATTATTATAATTATTATTATTATTATTATTATTATTATTATTTGTTCTATTTTAATTATTTTGTTTCTTTTATAATTATATGGTTTTTTTAATATTTAAAAAATATATATATATATATATATATATATATATATATATATATATATATATATATATATATATATTTCTTTATGTTTTTGATGTTTTTATTTTTTTGTTTTAATTTAATTTTTTTTTCTTTAGATTATGTGTTTTTTTAATTTCTTCCCCCATTTTTTGGTTTTTAGTTTTTATTTGTTTGTTTTTGATTCTTTGGTTTGTTTTTGGCTATATATTTTTCAATTTGTTTTGGTTTATTTTTTTTATTTTTTTCCTTTTTTATATATTTTATATTTTATTTTTTGTCTTGCATTTTAATTTTAGTTTTATATTTTATTAACATGAAAATCACCACTCTAAACAAAAGTCGATGTCGCGTCAACGCTTGCTAATTGTATGAAAATCACCTTGTTTAAAAACAATCGAACATACATCTTAAATAAATAAATTTAAAGGTAGAAAATTAAAAAAGTAATATCGAGAAAATTTAGAAAGTGTCGAAAATATGCTAAAAAAAGGAGGTGATTCATGCCACTTTTCAAAATCGGGTATTTTTTGCTACCTCAAAAATGGGTTCCCAGAAAATAATTTTCTCATTTTGTTCGACCTTTCTTGTTGTGAAAGCACCAGGATACATTAAGAATATGAGGTACCATGGGCTGTTAATCTCAAACATAGTAGAGTACTTGAACCTGTAAATTCATGAGTGCTATTTGTTTCGTAAAAGGCAGAGATGCACAAAAAGATGTTAGCAAAGTTGTTTTTTACAACACGAGCACGAGTTCTTTTATGTTATAGTTACGTACGATTTTTTAAATAAGTTTTCTCTTTTAGAAGAAACTGAACTCTATTGAGGAGGTATTGTATTTTAAAAATCTATTATTCATTGAAAACTCGACATATATATATATATATATATATATATATATATATATATATATATATATATATATATGCATTCACTAGTGCATTTGTATATGATATTTAGATCAATTTTTATATTATATATGCATCTCTTCATTCAATATTTGATAATCATATGATTAATGGTGGTGTATTGTTCCACAACTATTACGAGTACGAGATGTCTCATTGACTATTGCTTTGGTTCTTTGGTTCTTAGAATCATTAGATCAACTTTTGTATTGTAAGTGGAAAATGCGTCTATCGTTCATTCCACTATGTAGTTCTATAAAAATAAATTCCCCTTTTCATTACGCTTATCATCACCACTCTAGCGGTCTAGTGTAATTCCTTGGTCGTTTACATGTTCTAACATTTTCTTTTCTTGGAGAACATTGATATTTTCCTTCATTGTTTCTCACGTGAAAATTAAACATGTACGAATTAATAGATTTTTGGAAACATATTGCTCTAATATTATTAATGAAAATAAAAATAAAGTGTTATTTAATAGTATTTTTTCATTCACAGGTTAAATAATTTTGCAACTTTTATCAAGTTTTTACGGTTTTTTACACTTAGATGACAAATAACCTTATCGACCTTATTCATTTTGTGTCTCTACATGGCCACCAACTAATACATATTAGTTGAAAATTTATATAAACTCAAACATGTTAATGCAGCAAATAATTTTACAAAGAACTTTCCTTCTTTCTTTCTTTGATGTGCTATCTGTTGTCAGCAGTATTTTTTGTTACTTGAGACATTCTAAGACAATTTTTTATCAATATACAACATATAACATTCAATATATATGTCATTAAATATATTTTATAATACAATGAAATAAATTTTAAGCCAAAAAAACCTCATAAAGTAACTAGTCCTCTTATCTAAATAAATGTAGGAAACATTCAGAACATTAAACAAATCGACGCTTAATTTCTCGAAACCTTTGTCATGGAAAATTAATTTTTAAAATAGCTTTAAGTGTGCATTTTAGGATTTGTAAGGATAAACAAATGAAATAATTCCATGACGGTGCACTCAGTACATGTATTGCTGAGGCAATTCAACAAACTAGACAAAATAGAGGTTTTCTAATATGCCAATGCATTGTATTATGGGAAAACAATACACATTCTATTACAAGGTGGATCATATAGTTGTTTTATAAAAAATTGGATATACGGCAATGGGGGTTGGATGCGATTCAATAATTAGTTCACAAATATGTGTAACAAACACCATATATGTAAATATGTAAGTACACAAACTCATTAAATACAATATCCCTAAATTAAAAACCTAATTGTGAAGTGACATAATACAATTTAAACCACAAGGGTGAGAATTTTAAGGAAGAAGCAAGGGTTTGACATCAATATAATTTTTTTTTGGTTTTGTTTGAAATTTTAATTCAATTTAAATAGGAAACTAGATAAGGCAAAAATTTTACTATTAAAATGTATATTAAATTGTTTTCATTTTCACAAAGGTTTTTAATTTTTTTCTTAGTTGTGAATAAATCTAGAAATTTATAAAATATTTTATCAAGAAAATTTAGGATTTTTCTATAGGGTTTTGAGTGTATCACCATTAGTTTTAATTTTGATCTTTAGTGATTTAAGAAAATATTTTGTAGCTTCACAATGTCTTGGTATGTCTATCTTGAAAATGATCTCTTTTAATTAAGGCTGTAATATAATTGTAGGTTTTACTATTAGTGGAATATAAATTTAAAATTTCTAGTATGCAATTTTTACGGAATCTGTTATTTTGATTATGATTTTGTGAATTGTTTTGTTGCTCAAAGTATTTTTCTTGTACATTACTCATCATATGCCTCTCTTATAAATCACTCACTTGAAATTTGGTCACATCAATGAAAATGGTGAGTAATTTTTTACTATTTAAAATACGTTATTAATTAGATTTTTAAAAATAAATTAATGGTTATTTTTAAATTTTAGAAAAGAAATGAAAATCATTTTTTTTTTTTTTTTTCTAATTTCTTCTCATATTGGTGTGTTTTGATAGTCAAGCGTACCGCGCGTTTATTCAATAAGCGCGATGGAATTGGTGGGGCGTAAATGTTTTTTCGATCGTGACCTTGATACATTTTTATTTTTTTTTGAAATATTGAACGATTGTAATTAAATTTGTGAGCTTCTTCGATTGGAATTTCTAGTTAAAAGAATCAATGTACTCTAATTGTGCCAGGCTTGTCAGAGTTGGTTCAATTCATTTGTGTTCTTAAAATCGACTCAGGTACCTGTAATGATTTTTTTAAAATACGATTTTGTTTCTAACAGAAGAGCAGTATGACTAACGTATTTATTTTAGAATAGCGAAAATAGGTACGGGGTATTATTTGAGCCTTTTTGTTGTTTTTTTATTTTTTTAAATACGTACGATTGCACACTTTGTTTTGAAAAAGGGTATAGTTTTAGTTTGAAAGTTATTTGCAATTTCATTTGTAAAAAATGACATGTTAATCTCAAATTATCTTTTAGAATGAATCACGTAGATTACACAATTTCGTAGTATTTTCTACTTGAAGTATCATATGCTTCAAAATGGTTAAAAACTATGTTCATGTGGGGTTGTGGTTATATGGTTGTCAAGATTAATTTGAATGCCATGGGAATTTTTTGTTGTATAGTTTTCTCCGTCACGGAAAAAATCTCAATAGTATCTACAAATGGCCATTTATTCAAATTCGATTGTTCCATATTTTTTTATCAAGGGCCTTCACGGAGTTATCTGCCTGCATCTCCGATAAGTTTTATATTATATCTTATATGTTTAGTTATTTACTAAATTTTTTTAATCCATGTCAATTTGAATGAAAATGTGTCAAATTTACGAGACCTAATTAGAATCGATCTCATTTGTTAAATATTACTCCGCATTTTCCAAAAAATACTTAAAACTCTTATCAAGAGAAATGATATCAAGGAATTTGATGAATGAAAATGGACAACCTCTTCTGCCAATTGGAACATGTGCCTTAACTTCGCTACAAATCCTAGAATCATCTGATGGTAATAATTGTTGATATAATTTTAATTTCAAAAACCAATTTCATTTAAGTTCTTACTAATATCATTGATATTGTACTAATGTCGTTCGACATTTTTGAAATTAGGATTCTAGTCATGATGAAAGCTTTCTTTAAATACTTGGAGAACTACTATAATGTAAACTCACAGAAGGTTGAATTAAGTGAAATAATCATAGAGAATCATATGAAGAATATAGTTGAATCAACCACCCTAACAAATTCACACTATGTCCAAATTCACGATTAGAAATGACTACAACAATAATTATTCATGACAATTAACGATACAGAGGCAATCAAATGGAGGTTTGTCTAGATGATTACTTATAGGATACGATTGTCATTAAGGAAATTAACTTTGGTGCATTCCCATAATCATGAGGCCAGGGGATGATGCTCATATCTTTGATACCTTATTAGAAATCTAAAAATGTGTTTGCCACCCCTCTCTTTCGACATGGCGGCAAGTCTGAAGTCTACTCACCTAGAGACAAACGATATTTGTTTGTACAATGTGAAGAAAAGCTTGGTGTAACACCAATTGCAAGATATTCAAAGATAAGGTTATTACGAGAGATAATGTCTTTTCGGTTGAAGTGCGAATAGGCAAATAAGTTGTTGAAAATGTTTGGTGTTGAATAAAAATATCTTATCATGCATATACAAATGATTGTGTTCTAGATAGGGGAACTAATGCATACAAAGAGACATGTATGAAATGTGGGCGTGAACATAAGAGCGTAATTTAAAAAAAATGGGTAACTCACATGGTCCTCCGTAAGATAATGAGGGCACACATACTATAATCTCAAGGACTTGAAGTCTCTTTCATTTCAAATAATTCGCTATATTGCGAGGGATGGAATGCCTCACAGTAGAACGGGGGAGTTATATTAATGTAATAAATTCAACTAATGAGCATATAGAGGATACATGGCTTGAAGCATTCAAGGATGAAGTCAAATTCTACGAATCATCATAGCCATGGATAGCATCAGCATATTATCGAAAGCACACCAGCTATTATATTTTCACCATGGTAGTGATAAATGAAAATATAACTTCACATGGTTGTTTGTGAAAGAATGAACATCTTATGTCGCCTCTCTCCATTTTGGTATAAGAAAGTAAAGAATATGGATGTCTACTTACAACCATTGGTAGATAGTTGGAGATTCATGGGAAGGATATGTGTGGAATGTATCATTTTTATCACAACAAGAGGATTTTATTGTGCTGGAAGATGTCTTTGGTGGTCATCCCGAGTTAGGATTTTTCTTGTTGTTTTGAACTTTGTTTATTTCTTTGGTAATGATATTGTTTATGTCAATTTAATTTATTTAATTATTTAAGATCTTCATGGTCATAATGTTTTACTTTATTATTAATTTTGGGGTCTCTAAAGTGTCTATTTGGTTCAACCATATACGAAATCGGTGTATGACTAATCTAGTGTATTCTTCCTAGAAGAGCACCCTTACAAAAAAAGAAAGGAAACATCCGCTTTCGATGGTAAACCGGAGAGAATAAAGGCTTTAATAATGGCACAGTTCTTGAATGTATTGCTGAGATACAGAAGAAGGAGAAGAGGTTTGCATAAATGGCTGGTCGAAATGGGGAGCCTATGATAAATGATATACAAAAATTATTTTACACCTATGTGAAGAAATTACCAGTGGGATGAAAAGAGATTTGTCTTTATAGCTCCATGACAAGATAATCTTAATATTGTTCGCTTAGATCCCATGTATATTTAAAAAAAAACAAAATATTCCTGTAGAGGTAAATACTGTTGAGATAAAATGACACATTGGCTATGGATGGATATTATTTATTAATTTAAAAAACATGTCCATTAATAAGACAAGAAAATAGGCAAGATATAAAATCTTTGAAAAGAAGACGATATGTGGTTCTTTTAATGTAATATATCTCTGAAAGGAATTATAATGAGTGTGAGGGTGCCTTATTTAAATGGGTGTTACTACATAGTTTCTTCACTATGGAAGAACATTTTAAGAGGTTGAAAATCGCATGACCATTAAATTTGTTAAAGTATGTATGTCGAAAACATGATTTTATTATTATTTTAATTTTGCTAATGGGATGTTCTGTGAGTGAGTTTTCACTGGTAACAATGTTTAATATAGAAAATGTCATTATCATGTGCTTTTGTGTGGTTGTGTGAACCATGACTTCCCCAAGGCCTACGACATGCCATGTAAATTGTACGCATTGTGCGTTGGATCAAATCAGCGGTTCATATGGCTATATTTCACGAAGTGGTGTCAAGAGATAAGATTAGATTGTTTGTATGCTTGAAGGAGCTTCTAAGAGTTTCGCGAATCAAAAATTCATCTTCTAATTCACCTACTAGATGAGGTTGAAATAGTTGGGGTTGTTTTCTTGTCATTGGGTGTTCTTCTTGGAAAGGTACATGAATAAATTAAAGATTTTTGGCATTAATGGGCTTTAACCAGGTATGTGGAAGAGGGGTGTATATCGTATGGTCATTCTATTATCATATTGAGTACATCAAGCATATTAACAACACACGTTGTGGTGATTTCAGACGTGAAAGGGATGAATATAGTCAGAAATTGTTCAAAATGACTAGAAAGAGGCACATGATAAAGAAAATGCAAACACTCATCTGTCAAATTACTGCAAAAGCTATTCACAAAAAATTCCTTATTAATTCATATATGTATATATGATTTGATTTTATCATCAACTGAATAGAAATTGAGCTATCCAGCAATTATTCACAATATTGAAGTAACACAGCTGGGGGTCACATTGTGTGATGAGGAGAAATGAGACGATGACATGAAATGGTCTAACAAAACATTTTAATGGTAGCGTGTCTTTTCTTGAGTGTTTAAAATAAAATATGTCGATGACATTTAACATTTGGTTTGCTTTAAAGTTAGAAAATAGATTGCATCTAGTCATTACTCATGTGCTCGAGGATGTATGTATGGAGGTTGGTGCGATAACTTGGTAATTATGTTATTTTTAATACAATTTTCTTCTGTTACCTTTGAATTGTAACATCTACATATATTTTTATTTGTATGTATTGCTAGTTTCGAGACATGACAACTGTTAGTTCTTTTACTTTTTATAGGTTCATATGTTTGATTTATAAGACAAATGGACATCATTCTCCTATGAAAGGATGCCAACTACGGATGTGACACGAAGGTTATAGAGTGGAGTTCAAGTTGAAAAAATCTACTTGTGTTAGCTATAGTGATCAAAACCTAATGCAAGGGGACATTGAGTAGCAGTGGAAAAGATATAAAGATCATTCAAGTGGACTTCTCTTTATTTAATTTTATTTTTAGGTGAAAGTGGCAGGGACACATTTTTATTGAGATAATGTAAAGTAAGATCCAAATATTGGACAGTATCTGTTATAGAAAGATGTGGCATCAAGCTGGGATCCTTCTATTTTAAAAAATTGCAATGAGGTGTTTTCTGAGATTTGATGGATAGGAATTGTTGGTTTCTTATTACAACATGAGTCCTAAGAATCCCAAAAAAAAAAAATTTGAAATAAATAATTTTATTATTTCCAAGAGGAAAAGATAATCTGGTGATGACAGTAGAGTGATATGTACTTTTATATTTCCTCATTTCTACTATTGTTGTATGTTTTTGTTGTCATTATTTGACATTTTATAGCGTGTAATTGAGCAGTTTAAAGTTACATGTTTTTTTGTGGTGGAAATTTTTACAATACTTTAATTATCGGTGATAATAAGGATTAAAGGTCTGTAAACCTTTTAAAAATATGAAGATATCAATTCACCAAATTAATGATGGTGATTGTAGAGCATTGCTTAACATGCAAATAGACTTGTTGAAGTGCATTTAGTATACTATTTATTGAATTGTGTGAAATAAATATCTACTTTTTTTGTATTTAATATATTATTTAAAGTAGACATCTAAATATCGTTGTGAACATCATGTAATGTTATCTAGTATTGTTGAAAAATGTGAATTTTAGTGACTATCCATAAGTAAGTATGTGAGAATATGTTTTCTGGGTTTTCTACATAAAAAAAAAATAATGAAATATTTTAGGTTTGAAAAACATGATCTAATTGTGTGTTTTGTGTCATTTAACACACTGTTTATTATTAAAAGAGTTAAATTTTTAACAGTGTAATATGATAAAGAACCAAATAGTATCAAATTGTTATATCTTTATTTATAGAAAAAATCACTTGCCTCTTTAAGGAGAACTTCCAATAGAGAAATATCCAACTACTAGTGACTTCATGAGCATATAATTCTATTCTACCTTTTCCCAATACTTGAGAGAAGAATTTTCTAATTTAAATGAGGCAGAGTTAGAATAAATATTAAATTGATTGCTTAAAAATCACCAAAATATGAAAAAAATATTTTTATACAAAATATAAATTTTAAATATATTAAATATAAGTTGAGTGTTCCTAAATGAAGTGTAGAAATATTTGTTCATGTAATGTTACAAATAATAATAGTAAAATAATAATTTAAATTATCAAATTAAAAATGTAAATAATAATAATTATTATTATTATAATTGCAATGTTTGAAGTTACATATTAATCTTATATAGCTTTATATGAATACTATGTTCATTGAAAAGTTAAATAAAAATAAACTTTAATAAGAAATAAATTTAAACAGGTAAAAAAATATAATTTGCACTACTGAAAAGGAACAAATCTAATATTTTCACGCAGCAAAAAATAATATTATTGGTATTACATTATTTAATTAAATATATATTCATTTAAATATGATATTTAAAACAAAAATATATTTATAATACAAAATATTTTACAAAATGTAATTAAAAATTTTCAATGTCCGTATTAAATAACGTGATTTTATAGATACTTTGTATGAAAAAGTAAAGTAATTTAAATTGAAGATTTCTTATATTTCTCACTTTAGTGAGAAAGATTGGAGAAGTTCTTATTACATTATTAATTGTTTTCATTCAATTTATGAGGGATGTTTGTAAATGTAATATTTAATATATGATTTGATATTCTGTGCTACAAAATATTAATAAAATAATTAAATGTATACATATGGAAAATATATACAAGTGGAATATTTTAACATTTTGATGTGGAGAATGTGAATTATAAATAAAATATTTCAATGTCAACTATGTCTCATATACTAACCTAGATCATATTGTTATATTATAACTTATTTTACAATCATATTTTCAACCATATTAAAATTCGTAGTTACTAAGCCTTTGCATTTGGCTTGGGAAGTACGGTCATTTTACATGCGATTTAATATGTAAAATTGATGTAATCTCTTATACATAATCTATAATAAATATTATTTCATAGAAATAAACATCATGATAATGTACATCCAGCAATCATAAAATCATCTAAGACACACATTTGAATTCTTTATTATCGTCTAATTATATACATTTAACACATATAAATAGCATTATCTGCTTTAAATATTGTTGAGATTTTATTTTAATTAAATTTGGAAAATCTCTCTTGAAACATTGTGATAGGTTTGTTTGCTATTAAATACTCTAATAACCATTGCGGGTGGCCATCCTATATTTGTTTTGAGTACGTTTGAGTTCTTTATATACGGCTATAAAATATAGCGGCAAGGCACAGTACACATGAGAATGTGGGGTGAGTGGAAAGATGAACGGATACTGACTGCCTTACGTGTATTTTCTCCCGATTTATTGAATGAGATTTCCATTTTATTGGGTGAAATGTGCTTGATTGATTTGGGTGAACCATGTTAAAATACGGTTGTCTTTATGTTTGTTTTCTGTTGTGTGTGTTGTTTGTTTATGTTTTATAACGGTAATTACTCTAACACTTGGTATCATAGCATATTGTTGAGCGGTCGTTAATGTCTATATTAGCCAGAGTTGACTAGTGTTGCATACACGAGCGAGAGCGAAGAGCGCGAGCTTGTTACATTGCGTGAGTTTTGAAATCGAAAGAGTTGCTTTTTGAGCCAGCACAATGGCGATGTAATTGTAAGTTGTGGCAGCACGTGAGTAGGGAGGTTCGGCGTTGAAAAATTGTCGACGTTATATTGTACAACAACACAAAGTTTTTTGTTTGACCAAAATGGCCGACTGAAAATAATGAAACTATTTGTGGTCTTGATCGACGGTTGCAACAAAAATTTGAAAAGTGTAGTCGACACATGAGTAGAAGTTTTTTTTAGCGAGCGTTGATTTTATAAATTGTTGTCGATGTTCATAAATTATTGATCGTTAGTAATGAGAGGTTAAATGGCGTTAAGGTTGGTCGAACGTGGAAAGACCCACAACGTCTGCGTTGGTATGCGTGAAGAGATCCAACCGTGTCGATACAACATTGAGCTTTGTTTGTTGCTGGAGATGTCGTATGCATGGTAAGCATAATTTCATGACCACAGTTATAGTTGTTTTTTGTTTGGTGCATACATGTGTTGAACAACGGTTAGAGGTGAGAAAATCAAGTTGAATGCCATTTTGAACATTGGTTCAACAAACGTGAGTAATACCATTCATATCGATTTGAAAGTTGTATAATATTGATTTGTTTAAGAATTCTTTATAATATCGATTTGAAGTGTTCTTTTAATAAATTGATATGTAATATCTTAAATCGATATTATTAAAATAATGCAATTTTTTGTAATTAAAAATACGATTTTTATGTATCGATTTGAGTGGTTTATTAAAAAAGTACAATCAGGTGGTAATTGTTTAAAAATTCTATTGGCATATGTAACAAGGGAAAGGAATTTTATAGGTGAAGGGAATTTTTAAATAAAAAGTTACATTTTATTAAAACACGATTGGAGATTTTTTGTGACACAACATGGCAACGTAAAGTGCTCGGTTTGAGATCGATAAGTTCAATGGCAAAAACAACCCGAGATGCAGTGAAGATGTATGATTTTACTCGTGCAACAAGGCATGGTGAAGGTGCGGCGGGAAAAATGTGACCTTACACCATGACATATGATGAATGGAGGTGACTTGGATGAAAGAACGTTGAGCGGCATTAACATGTTTGGCATATGATGTTTTAACATCATGTCGGAGAAAGAGTGCTGGTTTGTGGGAAAAAGCTTGAAAAGTTGTGCACTTTGACAAAATCCTTAACCAATGAGGACTATTACGAAGCGATAGTTGTCTGACTTGTGCATGACGCGGAAGGTCGACGATAATTGATCATGAATACCTTGTTACTCTCCACGGTGCAATTACAAAGTATAGAAGTAAAATTAGAATTAGAGAATAAAGTTGTAACTTTATTATGCTCGTTAACCCAAGTCATGAGATCACTTTGTTACTTCTATAAGTCTTATTTCATCATAAACCCTTGAGTTTGATGATGTTGGAGCTTTGTTGTACGAAGAAACAAGGAAAAGGTGAAATTAAGAAACCTCTCGCATCGAGAAGCAATGATGGTTAAGAGTCGTTATCGAAATACGCTTCAGTAAGCAACAACATGTGGTCAAAATCGAAAGGGAAGAATATTGAGTAAAGTGTTGGTTTTTTTTGTGGAAAATCGGGACATTTGAAGAAGTACGGCCCAGAAGAGACAATAAACATCGAAGGAGACTCTTGACGAGAGAAGAAAGAAGCAAACACAACGGATACGAATTCAAACATCCATTTCAGGTATGAGTGATGGTATTATCGAACTGGTTTATCTAATCATGATCAACATTGGCTGTTAGATTAAAGGTCGTCAAATCACATGTACATTCGTAGAATGGTTTAAAACTTATAAATCAATACGATGATGGAGTTTTTCGCATGGAAATGATGTCTCATGTAATGTATGGGAATTGAGTATCCGACAAGGCTGTTCATGGGACAAATAAAATTCTAACTGATGTAAGACACGTACTTGAACTAAGAAAAACCTCATTTCATGGGAGTACTGAACACTAATGGATATAAGAAACCTTTATTCAGGTGGAGTAATGAAAGTTTATAAAGAATTTTACTAGTAATGAAAGCAAAAGGTTGGAAATCTTTTTCGATTTAGAAGAAGAACAAAGTCGGATCATGCTTCTACGGTGTACGACGACGATGGTCTATTCGTTTATGTCAATTCGACCATGTAATGAAATAGGCTTAAAATTTTATACGGTCATAAGTTGCTTCACAATTTAAAATCTTCTAAGTTAGATTTAAACATTGTTTATATGGGAAGCAAGCGAGAAATTTAAAGCTGAAAACATACTAGTAAGGGAATCCTTGATTATATCACGTTCGATGTTTGGGGTCCATCTCCTACAACCTCATATGGAAGATCATCATATTTTGTATTTTTATTGATGATTTCTCTAGAAAAGTGTGGGTCTACATATTAAAGAAGAAGTACGAGTGTGTTCACGATTTTCAAACGATTTAAAGCATTAGTTGAAAACATCAACACGGAAGAACAGTAAATGTCTAGGCCGGCAATGGTGGCAAGTTTACTTCAAAGGAATTTGATAATTATTGCAAGAAAGCGGGATCGAAGAACATAAAACCACGTATGCTCTTCCGGCAGAAAGTTGCTAAAAAGCATGAAGCAAAGACTCTCTTAGAGAAAGCGAAAATATGGTAACGCCAATTTACGAAGAATTTTGAGGCAGGCAGTTTCTCTGACTTGTTAACGTGATGATCATCAATTTAAGTGGGATACGAAATTGTAGAGGTATGGAAAGGTCATCCATGTCATTGTTAAACGAAAGTTTTGGTTTGTAGGTAGCATAGTCTGGTTCCAAAACACTTGATCGTTCTAAATTGAATCCTAAATCAAAAAGATATATCTTTGTTGGATATGATGATGGGACTAAGGGGGATACAAGTTGCGGGATCTCTCTATAAATATCATCATTAACGGAGATGTTAAATTTAATGAATCTTCACTTGAAAATCCATATGTAGATGATAGAGTGAAAGCAGGATGGTATGCTAAAGCTTACGCTTGCATTCGATTTGAACGGTTCGAAATACGGTGATAGTCCGGATGAACGAGTTTGATTAAGATCATGAACAAGTTTAGGATACGGATCATGAACGTGTTTGGAATCTTTGATCACGAAGAGTTCCTACGAGATAATAATCGACAAGTTATTGGAAGTACCGGAAACATCTTTAAGAGGTCTACGAGGCCAGACATCTTCACAAAAGGTATGATAAATACGTTGTGATTGCTTTGGTGCTATGATGATGAACCTTTGTGCTATCGGGAAGCTATAAAAGGTTCAAATAGTGGTAAGTGGAAAGAGGCTATAAAGAATAGAAAATGAAGGCATTGAACAAGAATGCATATGAATTAAGTAGAACTTCCCAAGTACGAGAAAATTTATGCAGGATGTAAGTAGGTTTACAAATTGAGGGTGTTGATGATAAAGAGAACGGTACAAAGCGAAATTTAGGGTACGAAAAGGTTTTTCTCGAGAAAAGCGAGAATTGTTTTCATGATTTTTTTACGATTGTAAAAATTGTTTCGAAATTCGGTTGTGTTGTAGCATTAGTTGCTTTAGCAGTTTAGAATTATAGCAACTAGATGTTAAATTTCATTTACATATGGAGATGAATCGCGATCGCACCAAGAGAAGAATTATTTTACTTTTATGATCAATTTAAAAGAAATATTAAATTTGATTAAATTTATATATATATATATATATATATATATATATATAATTTAATAAATTAAAAGAATTTAATTTAATTTAATTTAAATAGAAATTTGGTACCTAAGTGGGGGGGGGGTAGTTGTTGGGTGGAGGGTTGCATACGACCCCTTATAACAGCCAACTAATTACTTATGTGGGAGGTCGATTTTTAATTAAAATTTAATAATATTATTTTAATTATTAAATTTATTGTCAGTTAATATATATATATATATATATATATATATATTTAATTGATTTTATATTTTAAATTTAATTTATTTAAAAATATATATATTTTAATTTATTTTTTTATAATATATATATATATATATATATATATATATATATATTTAATTTAATTTTAAAAAGTTTTGTTTTTCTTAATTTAAATTTTTTAATTTTTAAAATTTTTAATATGCTAGTTAGAAAATAGCTTTTTGTTTTTTTTTTCTTTAAATTATTTTAAAATATTTTTTTTTTCCTATATTTTTTTTTTGGTTCTTTAATCTAAATTTTTTATTACTTTAAAATTTTATTTTTATTTCCTTTTTAAATATTTATTATTTTCAAATTTTATTTTTATTTTTATTTTGATATTTTAATTCTTTTTTAATTATTATTATTGTTAATTATTATTATTTTTAATTTTCTATTTTAATTGCTTTATTTTATTTTTGATTGTCTTGGTTTTTTTTAATATTGAAAAAAATATATATATTTTTCTTTATGTTTTTGATGTTTTAGTTTTTTGTTTAATTTTAAATTTTTTCTTTAAATTATGTGGTTTTTTAAAATTCTTCCCCCATTTTTTGGTTTATTTTTATTTTTTTGTTTTTGTTTTATTGGTTTATTTTTTAGCTATATATTTTTCAATTTGTTTTGGTTTATTTTTATTTTTTTGCCTTATATATATATATATATATATATATATATATATATATATATATATATATATATATATATATATATATATATATATATATATATATATATATATTTATTTATTTATTTTTTGTATTGTATTTTAATTTTAGTTTTATATTTTATTACCAACATGAAAATCTACACTCTAAACAAAAGGGTGATGTAGCATCATGTTTTCAAAATTAGCATGAAAATCACTAAAATTTTATTAAAATGTTCATACTTCATAAATAAATAAATTTAAAGTGCGAAATTAAAAAAAGTAATATCGAAAAATTAAAGTGTCAAAAATATGCTTAAAAAAACGGTGGTGCATCTCACTTTTCAAAATTGGGTGTTTTTCTACCTCGGAAAATGGGTTCAAGGTAATTTTCTTGTTTGATCGATAACTCTTATTGTAAAGCACTAGGTACGTAGATAAGGAATGCCATGGTGTTAATCTCAAACATGGTGGTCTTGAACCTATAAATTCATGACTACTATTGTTTTCTTAAAAGGCACGAAGGTGCAAAAGATGTAAATGGTTATTTTTACTACTAAAGGCACAGTTCTTTCTGTGTTATAGACGCATCGATTTTTAAATGAGATTTTCTCTTTTACGGAAAAGCCAGGCCTCTAACGGGAAATTATTGTAATTTTTAAAAATCTATTATCATATTTCATCTCTTCACTTTATAATATTTAATCATGCATATGATTAATGGTGGTGTAACATTCCACGGCATTGGTGTAACATTTCACAACTATTGCAAGTGCGAGATGTCTCATTGACTATTGCTTTGGTTTGGTTCTTGAGATCGTTAGATCAACTTTTGTATTATAAGTGGAAAATACGTCTATCGTTCATTCCTATCTCCCTTGTAGTTCTGTAAAAATAAATTCCCCTTTCATTGTACTCCATCACCACTCTGGGCGGTCTGGGTATAATTCATGGTCATTTACATGTTCTAACGTTTTCTTTTCTTAGAGGAACATTGATATTTTCCTTACGTTGTTTCTCCTATGGAAAATTAAACATGTCTAAATTAATATATTTTGAAACATGTTATCTAATATTATTAATGAAAATTTAAAAAAAAACTCATATTGAATAGTATTTTTTCATTCACAGGTTCATCATTTTGCAATTTTTCTTGATTTTACGCTTTTTACACTTGAATGAGAAATAACCTTGTCGACCTTATTCATTTTTTGTGTCTCTACACAGCACACACCAACTAATACATATTAATTAAAATTACATATAGCTAAAGCCTTAATTTTGTAATTTACAAAACTTCCTTCTCTTCTTTCTTTGATGTCTTATCACTATATCCAACCGGTATTTTTGTTGCATGAGACCTTCTAAGACAATTTTTTATCGATATACAACATGTAACATTCAATATATATGTCATTAAATATATTTTACAAATAAATAAAAAAATAATTTTTAAGCCAAAAAACTCGAGTAACTAGTCCTCTTATCTAAATAAATGCACAGGGCATTTTAGAACATTAAACTTGTCGACGTTTAATTTCTGGGAGCACTATCATGGAAAATTATTTTAAAACTAGCTTTAAATTATTACATTTAGGATTTGTAAGGATAAATAAAGTTTGAAATAATTTAACGATGCGTCAAGTGCATTATGCTACCTTTGAGAGCAACGATTAACAAACTATAGAAATAAAGATTTTTCTAATATGCCAATGCATTGTATTACACGGGGAGAAACAATGCATTCTATTACACAGTGCTGCTTGTGGATCATATAGTTGTTTTATAAAAATTGGATATCGATGATAGGATTTGGATCAAATTCAATAATTGATTCATGAAATTTATATACGAACACCATATATATGGTAAGTACACAAACTCATTAAATCTAATATCCCTAAATTAAAAAACCCTAATTGTGAAGTGATAGAGTAAGACAAACCCTAAGGTGAAATTTTGCATGAAGAAACAAGGTTTAAGGTCAATACTCATTTTTTTGTTTTATCTGAATTTTAATTCAATTTAAATAAAGAAACTAGATAGTAAAAATTTTTACTAGTAAAATGTATAGTAAATTTTTCATTTCCGAGATTTTTAATTTTTCTTAATTGTGAATAAATCTAAGAGAAATTGTAAAATATTTTAACGCGATAAAATTTAGGATTTTTTCTACTCTGGGTTTGTGTGTATCACCATACATTTTAATTTTTTATCTTTTGAGATCAAAAATATTTTGCGACTCCACAATGCTCTGGGTATGTCTATCTTGAAAATGATCTCTCTTTTAATTAAACGTAATAAAAATTGTAATTTTTGTTATTCAAATGAATATAAAATTTAAAATTTCTAGTATGCAAGTTTCTTTGAATCACCATACCTTTCGAGTTATGATTTTGTGAATTGTTTTGTTGCTCCAAAGTATTCTGTTGTTGTTGTACATTATACGCAAGTATGCACTCTCTCTGTAAATCACTCACTTGAAATTTTGAGTGAAATAATGAAATGGTGAATAATTTTTTACTATTTAAAATACTTTATTAAATTACATTTTGATAAATCGATTAATGCTTATTTTTAAATTTTAAAAAAAAGAAATGAAAATCATGTTTTTTTTTCAATTTCTTCTCACATTGGTGCATTTGATGATCAAGCATACCAACACGTTTATTCAAAAGCGCGATGGAATTGATGGGCGTAAATATTTTTCAATGCATTAACATGATACATTTTTTTATCTTTTTAAAATATTGAAACGGTCATGATTAAATTTGTGAACAAAACGGTGCAATTTCTAGTTTAAGGCCGATGCTCTAATTGTTATTGAGCATTGAGTTGGACAATTCATTTTATTTTTAAAATTGGGAAACAAGTGCAATTTGGCCGATCATTGCGCTAATCCTCCACCCATGCGAACGACTCATCGGGGTGACCCGCTGCTACGCCATGGAAGCATGCTAACCACGAGCGAGCTAGGCGCTACGCTAACGGGCGGGCGCGACGACTTGGGCAAGGCGCTGCGCTAACGCAAAAAACCTCCAAAAAAATTTCTCTTGCTAACTGCGGAAATTCCTTTTAAACTTACTCAAATGGTCTACGGAAAACCAAAATTGGTAAGTATTCACCCTTGTTCCCAGAAATTTTCAATAAATTTTAGTATTTTGTGGCTTTGAATGTTCAAACCCTAAGTGGGTAAACACTAGGACTTTCTTCAAAGGGATCCTTTTAAACCTCACTTGAAACAGGTTCCTGTCATGTAAGGGTAAGTGAGTTAAGGTGGGCAATATACCTTTGAGGAAAAGCATCCTTGAAGCAAAAACTTAATCCTAAAAACCTTAACCACAGAAATCGTCATTCGATACTAGTGACTTAATCATGTCTTCATCTTGTTTCACCAAGCCCTAGATTGTCAACCAACATCACCTATCGTTATGTCGAGAAGGCAGAAAGAAGCGATGGCCGGTGAAAGTGGTCAAGGCCTTTAAGACCAAAACATAAGGGAGGAAATTCTAAGCATAATGGAACCTCGAAAGCACGGTGGTAGTCACCTTCTCTCCTAGGATCTTGTCATGTTTTGAGAATACGAAGATGTAATTTTAAAGAAATTTCAAACAAGTGAAGAGCCACTGACTTCTGAGGCTCCTCATTCTCAACTTACTAGCAGAAGCACTCAAGCCCTTGTAGGAGTAGATTTTGAGATCTGTTGGGTCCCTATATTACTAGTATAGTCCCTTATTTTTGTTAATTATGCTTGTATTGTTATTATTGTACCCTTGTAACCCCCATATTGTTGTTGTTATTGCCCTTAAATTATTATTTATTGAGTGGCTAGGATTACATTGTAGCCCCATGGACTCCTATAAATAGAAAGGAGGTTATTTAATTTGTATCATCCAAAAATTTTTCATTCATGTAATGTATTGAGTTGCCCCCTCAAATTGGCTTATTTCTAAGGTATTTGTCCTCTACTTTCTTCTATTTTTGGAGCTAGTTTCACAACGTTTGATGTTCAAAACTTCGAGATTCTGGGGTTCACCTGCCTCCAAAGAGTTCATGGTGGAATTTTCGCACCATATAACTATTTTTTTTTATGAAGGTTCAAAATCTGGAAAATTTTAAGTGCGAAGGCAAAATCTGAGAACATTCTGGGAAAATTTGAACTTGGTTGACAATAACTAGGAGATATGGTCTGTGCAATTTAGGTTGGTTTACAGCTCCTAAATTTAACCTAAATAGGTCATCGTGGTATTTGGTAATAACTTTTTTCTACGAAAGGTTCGGAAGCTAAAATTTTTATAGTGCAGAATTTGAAATCACGAAGAACATTGTTGCAAAATTTCAGATATTGGTTCGTAATATTTTGGAATATGATCTATGGAAATTGAGGCTTTTTTAGGACCTGCGAATTTCATCTCAAAGAGGTGGTCGTGGGAAAATCTTCATAGTTCTCTCTGCGAGCATTGGATTGGAATGATGTAAAAAATTACTTCAAGTACCGGACTGTATTTTTGGTCTATAAATTTTAGATCCAAAGGAGGAAAACGAGTCACAAGTGGCAAGTTTGTGCAAGTTTTCTCTATTGAACCGATCCAAAAATTGGGTCATTGTGCGAATTGGACATAACTTTGCCTTGAAATCAAATCGAGATCAGACTTGTGGCATTTAAAAGAAAGCTTGACTACTACGAGGTTGAATCTCAGATATTTAGGGTCCACAATTAACAAAGGATAATTCAATTTTGATATGAGCTCCTCAAAAAAGAAAGTAAAAGGTGTATTTTTGTTTCTGAATTGCATAAGTCTTGTTTGAAGAATGAAGTTGAATTGATTCCAGGCATATTGTGGAATAGATATCAATATTGGATTCTAAAAATGGCCCTAAAAAGAATTCAACACCCATTAAGCCTTTATAAAGCTCTACAGAAAACTCATGAAGGAATGAAGAATGGCAACATGACATATCAAAATTACAAGAAGAAAGTCTGAAAAATTTCACTCTGAAAAGAGAAAAACAATCGAAATGGAAGTTTGAAGAAAAGGCTTGGCAATGGAAACTAAGATGGATGGTTTGAGAAAGGTGTGGAAACTAAGATGAATGGTTTGGAAAGCTAATATGGATGGCATGGAAGCTAAAATGGATGACATGAAAGCTAAGATCGATGAAAAAATGAAAGACAGCATGGAAAACACGAAGAAGGATCTAAAAGTAGACATGAAGGTTTAGCAGTTATACAAGAGAAATTTTTCCTAATGGTGAAAAGATAGTAGAGGAAACTCATGATGAGAACAAAATAAATGTTAATCGTGATTTCATAAACTCTAATGTTGGAGGGAAGAACCACCATATTCCAAAAATGGATATGAGGAAGTTTGATGGAAAGGAGCTGTAACATGGATACTATAGATGGGCAATATTTTGATCTCAATAATGTGCAAAAACACACAAAAGGTATGCATTTACACAACTTTACATTTAGAAAAAAATTCATTTTGTATGGTATCAATGGCTTTTGCTCCGTAAAAAAAAATTCACTTGGTCAATTTTTAAGGAGGAAATGATAGAACATTATGAGGATACGAAGAGAAACACCTTCTTTGAACAATTGATAAATCTCAAACAAAAAGGTTCGGTGAGGAGAACATTGAGGACTTCCAAAAATTGAATATAAGGGTGTTTGATATTTCGAGAGGAAAACGGGATTGATCTCTTCATAGAGTACTTTAAGGGATAACATCAACATGAAGTTACATTTTGGAGCACAGTTCATTGGAGAAAGGAATTAAACGGGTTGGCCGGAGAAAAATTGAATGTGAATTGTGGCGACAAGGAAGCCTACCACTCATACATAAAAGAGGTAAGTGTTGCTAATCTAGCTTTGCACAACCTACGAGGTTTACACACAACAATTGGAAGAAAAAAAGAGAAAAATGGCTTTGCTATAGTTGTGATATCAATCTGCTAAGGTCATATTTGTGCTAAAAAAAGAAATTATTTTATAGGTGTGAAGAGGAAGAAGAAAATGAACAAGAATCTTCAAAGAAGGATATACACCAACCAACCCTAGAGGAAAGTAAATGCAGAGCATAAGACAATTCATGGCGGGGAATTACCACTCCCTCGAGCTCTCGAAATGGGGGGACATATCGAGAAGAAAAAGGTGATAGTTTTGATTGATTCAAGTAATGGCCTTAATTTTATTCATTGTAAGGTAGCCGAAAATTGAATTGTTTCCTATATCGACACCGAATGTCAGGTGATGGTTGCCAAATGGAGGAACTATAAATTGCTTTTTGGCTTAAGTCACCATAATAATATCAAGCTAACCATGGCGAGAATATGTACTAAATAGTCCAATGCTTTCCATTCTGCAGGGTGTGTCTTGTTATTGTCGGTACAATCGTTACAATCTTTAAAGACGATAGCTTTTCATTTTCAAGGAATTTTTCTTGAAAAAAAATTGACGGAAAAAGGAAAGTGAATATTACGGTGTTACGGGGAAGCGAAAGCCATAATAGCTCGTGTCATGACAAAGCTTTAAAGAAAGAACAACGAGGTGGTGCAATTATGCTCTTCCTGGGATTCAACATCAAAATCATCTATTTCTTCGGATCTCCAAAAAGTCTTGGACAATCGTTCCAAGGTGTTTGAAACTCTCGAAGGACTCCCACCTATTAAGTGATCATGATCATCACTATTGTTGATTCTAGGAAGTGTTCCTCAAACATCGAGCCTTATGAATGTCCTTATGTCCAAAAAGAGCGAAAATTGAACGTACTGATTGCATAATTGTTAGAGGTGGTGCCATAATTCAAGATAGTCAAAGTTCTTTCTCTACTCTTGTAGTATTGGTACACGAAGGATGGATCATGGCGCATGTGTCTCAATTATTTGGAGCTCAATAAGCTCTGTTAAAGATAAATTTCCCATTTATGTGATTGATGAATTACGGATGAATTACATGAAACCAATTTATTTTACAAGTTGGATCTTCGTTCAGATATCATCAAATTAGAATGAAAGTGAAGATGTTCTGCAACATTTTCAAACTCATGAGGTCATTATGAATTTTTGGTGTTGCCTTTTGGCCTTACCAATTCTTATTTCTACATTTCAAGGGTTGATGAATTTCATTTTCAGACCCTTCCTTGAAAATTTAGCCACGTATTTTTTGATGATATACTAATATACGATAGGTCTTGGAAGGATCATGTTCAACATGTTGATAGGGTGCTCAAACTCTTGTGGGGAGAAAAAATTCCATATTACAAAAACATCCAAATGTTTCTTTGGAGTGTGGGGTGGAATATAAGGTCATATTGTGTCTCATGAGGGTGTTAACAGACCGTAACAAAATTAAAGCCATTAATGAATGAAATTCCCCACAACCATAATGGGTTGCAAGGATTTCTCGATTTAACACGGTATTATACAACAATTTGTTGAGGTGTGGGAGAATAGCGACACCTCTAACAACATTATTGAAGAAAGAAGCACTTTTCATGGAATTATAAGCCCAACTAAGGCCTTTGAACATCTTAAGAGAAACAGTAACGCTAGCAGGGTCTTAACTACACGGTTCACAAAAACCTTTATTGTTGAATGTGATGCCTCGGGGAAATGGAATTGGTGCTCTTTTAATGCAGAAAGAAGACCCATTGCTTTGAAAGTCATCGATCAGAAAGTATTTATGACTATTTGCCAAAGGAAAATGTTACCAATCTTGCATGCACTAAAGAAATGGTGAACTTACCTAATGGAAGAAACTTCAAGGTAAAAAAATGATCATGATATTATTAAACACTTTTTGGAACAAAGACTATCTTCGAACGACAAAAATGGATCACAAAGATGTTAGGGTTATGACTTTGAAATAATCTACAAAAAATGGGAAAGCTACATCGGCCTGTCGCAGTTATCTCAAGAAAGAATGAAAGAGAGTGGAAAAATTTCTTTGTGCCATATCTGTTATCCAGCAAATTGAATGACAGAATGAAAGGGATGGAATGGAAGAAGAGACGAAAAATGTGGACACTCATTCAGAATTGCTTTGACAAGATCCTGGTACATCTTGGTCATTGCATGGAAAAATTGCTATGGTACAAATAACGCCTTATCTTTGCATGAAATTCGCACAGCATAAAACAAAAGATTCTTTTGGAATTGCACTTCTCCTTTAGGAGAACATAGGATTTTAAAAGCATACCACGGAGGTGAAGATTTTTTTAGGTTGGCATTTAATTTGATATTCAATTTTGGTGGAATGTTTGGTTTTCCGGCGGAAGATAAAGTTGATACAATTAATACCTCGGGTCTTCTACCCCAACCTTTATCCATTCCAAGTCAACGATGGGCGGAGGAGATATTTGATGGATTTTATCTGCAAGTTTTCTAAGTCAGGGAAGAGTATCATCATGGTGGTATTTGATAGACATGGTGTACACTTTTTGCATTATCTCTCCATTTAAAGCAAGTACGATTTGCTACTACGTTTATGGACACAATTCAAAAGCCTCTAACATGGAAACTGAGAGTTGTGGCGACGAGAGATCATTTTACGGGAAATTTTGCGTGATTATTTTCTTGTTTGAGTGCGATTTAGCTCATATCTCATCTTATCATCTCAATGCGATGGTCGGTGAGATAGTAAATAAATTTTGGAAAGGATGTCTTCGTTTTTGTATAAATGAAAACAAACACAATGGATCAAGTAGTTACCTCTCATTGAATGGTGGTATGTACTTCCTTCATCTTGTAGCAAAAATGACCCCATTTATGGCACTTTATAGATGTCATCTCATCACATCACATCATATTTAAGAGAAAATTCGAAGGTTCAAACGTTGGAAGATCACATTGAGCATCGAAAAAGTTCTTCAACTCTTAAAGGATACTGAATTTGGCACAAAATTGAATGAAAAAATAGGCAAATCAACATGGAAGAAGTTTTGATGCAAGGCGGTATTTTGGCTACAACCATACGAGCAAATGTGCCTCAAGCAAGCTAAGAATGATAATAAATTATAACCAAAAGTATGGTCCTTACAAGGTGTTTGCAAAATATTAGTACTATAGGCGAGAAAAATTGAATTCCACCATCTTCACGAGTGCATCCGAGTTTTCCATGTTTCATCCTTAAAGAAGGTTATAGGTGAAAATATTCTTGTTCGAAAGCAATGTTGCTAGAACTTGATGAGGAAGGAAAAATCACATTGGAACTATAAGTGGTCATGGAAACAAGAACTAAGAGCACAAAATCGATCGATTTTAGGTATCTCATCGAGTGGAAGAACTTGCAAGGTTACCTACATGGAAGATCCAAATTCTATACGAAGAACACGGAAGATACTCAAGCATTGAGATAACACTTTTTTGAAGGAGAGGGCATGTTAGGTCCCTATATTGGGTATAGTCACTTATTGTTGTTAGTGTAAGCCTTATTGTTATTAGTGTACCCATGTAACCCCCATATTGTTATTATTGTGCCCTTAAATTATTATTGTTAGGTCGGCTAGGAATTACATTTTGGCTTCCACTAGGTTACAATGTATTTATGGAATACTATATAGAAAAGGAGGTTTTGTAATTTGTATCATCAAAGAATTTTCATTCATGTAATGTATTGAAGTTGCCCCCTCAAAGTGGCTTATTTATAAGGCGTTGATATCTCTTTTCTTCTATTTTTGGAGTTGGTTTCACAACAAGATCTCGGCCAAGTTCCACCTGCGAGGCCACGAGTATCCCTACGCCGGGTGAAAAATGGTTTGAGGAAAATCAAATTTGTTCAAAAATTTTTTCAGAGACCTTTATCAAAACAAGGTATAGAGGAGAGGCAACGAAGATAGTTTCCTTTATCACACCTCAAACATAGATTTTCATCCTCAGCTGATGGTTATCATGAGTAACTTCACACTGTGGGGGAAGTGCTCCAGGCTCTACTCCTACCATGTCAGATTCCTCATACATTTCTTTAGGGTCAAGATGGCTCAACTTTCTATCTCTGTAGAAGTATGGAGAAAGATGTCTTCTGTTTTTTTCGAGCAATCACTCCAACTTAGTGCATAGCTTGTTCCAACATTCCTTCATCAAGATGGTGAGCATTTCATCGATTGGGTATAGGGTATGCCTTGGGAGGTATTCATAGCACATGAAGTCTTCACAAACCCAAGCCTCCTCCTCAGCAAATTTTTCCTCCTCATCGCACAAGTACCCCTCACTTTCATGAAATCTCCCTTCTTCCCCTTCATCGGTGCATCAAATAGAGGATGACGGGTGGAAATAATTAACAAGGTGATGACGATGAGAGTGATGAAGTGGAGGTGAGGGCGGAAGACATGACTAATGAGGAATAGCAAGAGAGAAATGATGGTGAAGAGAGAGGAAATGAACATAGTAGTGATGACGACAAAAATAGTGACAATTTGGAGGGAGGAAATGATGGTAATGATGCAAATGAGTCAGCCAAAGTGAAAGAAAAGGATGATGCATATAAACAAAGTGATGAGCAAGAAGATGTTGATGAAAATGAGAGGTTGATAGTCGAAAAGGACGGTGGTTGTAGCGTTCCAGAAGGAAAATGTGTGCATGACCATGAAAATGGTGAGAAAAGTCATGAGGATAATAGTTGTTATGTGAAAGAGGAAAATGATGAGGAAGAAACATAATTTGAAGAACAAGACGGGTGACAAAGAAGATGACAACGATGGAACGAGAAGTGACAAACCATGACAACAAAAGAGATAGTCATGATTTTCTGACAACGGAATAACAAGCACCAATCGACCTCTGATAATGAAAATGATAACAGGTGTAGGAGATGATGAAGAGTAAGTATTCCTAATGATATGAAGCAAAACCAAAGTGAAGAAAGTGCATAGGCTAATAGTCAAATTAAGACCATGGTCTGTCTGAGACAACGGTGAAGAAAGGTAGGAGTGATAGTGTTGAGGATCAAAGAAATGATGAAACGAGCCAGTAGTGGTGATGAGTTCCTAGTGAAGTTGAAGGCGGTAAGCACAAAGGTCATAGCGATGATGAAAACACTACAAAACCACCATCACACCTCTTACATGCACATACCAAAAAGAGAACTTGGAAGCAAGTCTTCTGCCTTGCCTCCAAAAGGCAGGAGACCTTGTATATCCATTAATTCTGAGTTTGAAAAGGGTAAATAAACGGTGGAAAAAGGTTGAAAGGTAAGAAGAGCAAGCTATCTACTCAAAAAGCCTCGATTCATTGACCTAGACAATGATAATGAAGGTAAGGAGATGACCACAGGACACTGCTCAAAGCGGATGCCAAATCAAGGGTGGGAGAAGAGATTTTGGCAGCACGATACATCATTGGGTGTTATGAAATTAGCACAAGCACTTCAAGAAGATAAAAAGGGGTATGGCCCTCCCGAGAAAAACATGACCAAGTACTATTCCATGAAACACAAGCTTGTTTGCCAAACTAAGGAAGCCCTCCTTGGGTCAAACCACAAAGGAGGAAAAAACAAGATAACCTTGGTTCTGTTATTACTCAACGGAGTCCGAAGACCCCTTAAAAGACCTCCACCCATTTGAAAGAATTTGGAACACTTTTTGTTTTTGTGATTTTAAGGCCCATTGCTTTATTTTCTGTGGGCGCTACGGCAATCATGGACCATATCGGGGAGGAAAACTCAACATTTTTGGGTTTATAATCACCATTACACTTTTATCACCATGTTTAGGATAATTTTGAGTGGGTTTGACCCCTCGAAAGGTTAAAATCCCGTCTTTTTTACGCCATTAACACTATTTAGGACACATTGTCACTGTGTTAGTCTTGGGATTTAGGCATTTGACTGTAATCGGAAAATTTTGTATTAGGAAAATAAAAGCCTTTTTGGAAATTAGACTCATAATTCTTTCCAAAAAACGATCATGGATCCAAATCCAACGTCGAGAAGGGTCAGAAACTTCGTTGCAAAGGTGCTATTTTCTCTTCCCAAAAGTGGCCTTTGGGCAAATGGACTATTTAGTATGTTTTTGGCCAAAAGTAAAAAATCCACTCATTTGTTGAAAAATCATGTTTTAGTGTTTTTTAAGGGCAAATCACTCTAGAATTAGGTGCAAGAAGTTATTTTAGCATTTATTTCATGAGATATTTTGTGCCTTGGGCCTTGCATCGTCTCTTAGGCATAAATGACATTTTTGTGGGTGTGATTTTGACTTTGTGACCCTATCTAGGGTTTTTCCTCCTTTGGTGAGTTAAATAGAGCATGAGGGCTTCATTGTAAATGTTGGAATTTGATGAAGGTTTGAGAGAAATACATGGTTTATGAGCTTGGAGAGAAGAAATTATGGTGTTGTTGAGTTTATGAATGGTTTTCTTGGTTGATGATGGAGAAACTTGTTTTAGGGATCACGAAATTGGTTAATAGTGATGTATTCTTAATTTTCATGTTTTCTTGTTATCATTGTATTTCATCCTTCTTTGTTGCGATGGAGAGCAGAGAAAATTATAGGTTGAGAAATGATCTTTTAAGCATAGTCCTCTTGCCTTTTATTATGTTTTCTCTTATTGCAGTCGACTTAAGGTGCTGCATGCTCATGAGCCTACCCTAAACTTCTTTGTTTCATTAATTGGTTAGTATGATAGTTTAAAAATATATTTCTTGGTAAAACCTGCTTATTTTATGTTATCTAAACTCTGTCTTGAAACCTCTCTTTAGTCTTGCTTATAGGTTAAGTCAAGAGAGTCTTATTCTGTCTTGCCCTTCGTCACATGCTATCAGTTTTCCTCAAAGTTGTTATAGCGATTTACGATGTTTAGAGTTCCCTATTCATGAAATAAAGTTATTTGTGATCTTAAATGTTTTCTGACTTGAAGGTGAAATCAATAGAAGTTAAATAGGTTTTCTGCTTCTATATTTCATTGGGTGTTTGTCTTGAATGGTTATTGGTTTGGTATTTTCATTGAGATGAATGGTTTTCCTATCTTATAGGTTATATGTTTTCTTATAATTCTTTAATACCTCCTTGTTATAGGTATTTGACAAAGGATTCTTGTTCCTTGCCCTTCCTTGTTCTGTTTCTATCCATCCCACTTCACACATATAGCGCAAGGATCCATTGACAACACTGGGTGTTGCTACTGCAGGCCACTCTAATTCATTATTTAAATGTCCATGACTTATACTACATTGACTCCATATCCCAATGATTTAAAGAGCTCTCACTCACCTATTCTACTCATTCATCTTCGACCAAACAAACGACCGACCCTACACTTAACAACTAGCCTAAAAAATCAAAACCTAAAAGAAAACAAGTTCACCTCCTTTGTAAACAATAGAGAAGCCCTCTACGAGTCTGAGAAGGATAGGTCCTGGAGCTCCCAAAGCCCCATTTTGATCTTCTGCCACATGCATGTATGCAATCTACCAAATCACGGAACCTAACCATAATGGCGATCACGGTGGGACATTTAGGTATATAGTTGCTGAATACATCTTATGACTCATTGAACCATCGTTAGACTTAGAAAATCCATTGATTCTACCTGTCTTCACACTAACATTCTATCGATCACGGTGGGACCTTCTAAGTCGATGACAATCTAAGTATGCCTATGAGACCTCGAAGAAAACTCACAAAATATCCTTAGATTGGTATTTGTTGTTGATGGTGAATAGCGAAACATTCATGACAATAAACATCATCCACAGCAACTCCGCTGGTCTTCGATGGCCTGTTGACCCCACTAGTTCTCATAAACTTCTCTAATAATGCATTAAGCAATCCCATTCATCTTGATGATGGGTGAAAAAGTTCAAATCTTCCACACAGAAGCTCCACAACCTCGGTAGACATAAGGAGCTCATTGGTGGAAAACCTAGGCTGATTTGAAAAAAGATACCTTTGACCCTTTCGATTTACAAACATGGATCCAAGGATACAAAGGAATGTCTTTATGATGGCCCGGAGAGGGTCACATCCTTGGATTTTCATAAAATACCTCGAGATAAATTGGTTAAAAAACCTACCTATATTTCAAGATGAAAAATGTGATGACCCCTTATTACATCTCCTTGAGTTTCATATAAATGTATGTAGGTTAAAGGTTGAGTGGCATGAATACGCACTCATGAAAAATATTTATGGCAAAATTAGAGGGTAAGGTAGAATGGTATGAATGGTTGAAGCCTCATCATGTGTTTTCCTTAAAATATCTCCACAAGGTTTTGTGAGCATTATAGAAAATTGTCCATCTATTTTATCATTAGTGAAAATTGTTGCGCAGTCAATCGAAGACCTCGCCTTTAATGCCTTGTAAACATTGATGAAGATTTAGAAATTAGCATCACAGGGATCTGTTAGAAGCCATTCATCAATTTCATTAAGAAGATAGCTATCATGACGACATGTTGGAACACGGTCTCCTACGAGCTATGGCTTGGTCCCATTTGAATATTTTTATTAGATTTAATCTAACGTAGGGGTTTTGGGGTGGGTCAAAGCCGGCATTGTAATGGGTAAAAGGGTTATCTAGGGGTCGAAACCACGGTTTGCAGACCATGGGATTGTCTGGGCTATATTATTATAAATAGAGAACATTTTTATTGTAGGAGATAGGGCTGAGAGCTATTAATTAGTTGTAGTTTAAGCTATCTACTTGGGTTTTGGGAAAGGACTCTGTTGGTGTGCCGGAGATCCAAGTCTGGCTATGTGTGGACCTGTACTTTCGTGTGCCCAAGTTGGAAAGGAATTGTAAGGAAGGATTGATGAATGAATGAATAAGAGAGATTGATAGAGAAGTAAGATATTGTAGTACTCTTGTGCGAATTGTTGATAATTGTTTAGGTGTGTATTTTTACATGTTTAAAGTACAAAGATCTTTGTAAGTGTGTTTTTGGTATACGGATTGGTTTTCTGTATTGTTCTATTTGTAATGTTGTTGTTACTATCATAAATGCGCTGTAATTATAGATCTAGTGCACGTGGATACGAATAAAGACTTAATTAACCTCGGAAAGAAAATAATCTTGGGAATTAGGGCTTAGTGCAGGCTACTTGCTTGCCTTATCTATCCTTTCTCAAGGTGTGGAAACATGGTTTCCAACACCCACCCATACTAATTTGGGTGAGACTTTGACCTACGCGAACGAAGTCAACGCCGAAGGGCCGGTGGTATAGGGTTTGTTGGAAAACCTTGTGTCCAAACTTGGGTCGGGACCCCTCGAGCCAACAAATGGTTCGTTGCGGGACCGAAAGAAGTCTGAAAGGTTAATGACGAAATATTTAGAGCTTTGAAGAAGAGTACGAATATTGATTGAAAGGCAGATCCAATAATTCGCGATGAAAAATCGCAACGATGAAAAGTTAACGAGAGGAAAGGTGGAAAAATAGGTACATCTTGACGAGGAGAGCTACAATTTTTTTTTGTGAAATTTGTGATCGAGCTCTGGGGTAGGCACAGCTGGACTTGTAGAATTCTAGAAGTGCTATGAGAAGAACAAGTCACTCAATGGACCCTGAGCTGATCCGACAACTAGAAAAGATTGATAATACTATCACATGCATGGTAGATCACTAGGTGGATAGTGTGCTTGGAAGATTTATACTTAGAATTTTTATTGATCGATTTTGTCTCATGCTACGAGACGAATGACTATTATTTAAAGGGTTACGAGAAGTTACGAAAATTACCATTGTTGATTAAGATATTACGTGTGAAAAGATAATTCTGTTATTCATACTAGCGAATGACCTCGGATACGACGAGCGAAACACGGTGGTAAATACTGTCGAGACCAACCTCGATGGAGGGAGATATATGCCTATAATACACAGCAGAACTAGTTGCGCGAGATCCTCTAGCTACACACCTTATGCCCAAGCCTCACAAGGTAAGAATTCATGATACCCTGCCCACAGCCGTGCGCAATGTGGCACCGAAACCCCACCTTGAGGGGTTAGGAGATGAGGATATGGACAGAGTTCTGGTTCATTGTGATTCGTTGGAATACGAGAATGCGCCAAATTAGTAAAGAAGGGTGCAAGCATGTCATTGGCATTCGAGAGATGAGGCCCTGAACTAGGCCTTGTGCAACACATTGTCGAGAATGGGAGTGCATCCATTCGAGATATCGAGATGTACGAAAGAGAAATAGTTGCAAAAAGCGAAATCATATTCCCGACTAGTAGCGAAAGTAAGGGACTTCAAACGAGGTGTACGAGTTGGTGTGGTAGGAAGTTGTCGACGGTTGAGGGAAGGAAATCGGGGAGGAGGGAGGATGGGTATGATGAAAGACAACATGGAATGGTTCATCGCTGTGTTGTTACCTCACCGCGCGCCCGATGGGTCATCGGACGCACGGGTCGAGAGGAGAAAGCTATGGAAGTCGCTGTGAAACTGGGCGCCGGGCGGTGCGTTTGAGCAGGGTGCGACCAAATCCGGGGAATAACGGCAGGGCTATGCATGTAGGTACGAACACTGTGAAAGGAGCGAGAAGGAATGGGCACGCAGATACATGGTGCCGCCGATGTCGAAGTGTACGACGTACGTGCACAGGTGCCCTCTACTAGCGGTTACATGCGGTGGGAGGACCTAGTGCGGGTGCGACCGAGAGAAAATGGGGAACCTGCACGTACGGCCAGGATCATGGGCTGCTATGGTGTGATGAGCATTACCTTGGTAGGACTGCATGATGTGAGCCATTGCTGCGTGTCTTGGTGCATGTGTTCCCAAAACTAAAGAAACAATGGTGTAAGTTCTCTTCCAAGTCCGATGGGACATGATGGTGAAACATCGTGCCATGACTTGATGATAGATCGTAGGAACTTTTATGGTCTGATCGGACCCCTGTGTCACCGAGAAGGGTCTTCGCACTTCCGGAGGATCTTTGACTCGGAGCGAGAGGAGGTGGGGAGGAACGGGACAAGGATGTGGGCGACCCCTAATGCAACATAACTACGGAGAGATGGGACACTTCACCGAAGGTTTAAATCACAGGGCCATCGTACGAGTATTCTTGGGTAGTTGGACCCACGTGGTGGAGGATTACCCCGATTTTGGTAGCGAGATGCGGGAGGGGGGCAACCCTTGCCCCTACGCGAGAATGTGCGACGAGTTAAGGCAAACTAAGGAATGCGGAGATGCGAACGTAAAGGTGATGACACGTAGTAGGATGGTCACCCGGGGGAGAAAAGGAGGAGCTTGCCTCTCGGGAAGGATTCGGGCTTCGAAAGGACAAGAACAAGAAAGTGGCAACCCCCGCGCGGTGGGCGGGGGCACACCTCGGGATAGAGAAGGGGATTCGGCCCTTTCTACGGACGTATGCGGAAAGGCCCGCACCACAAAACCCACGAACGCAGAGCCTCCAAGCACTCACGAATGCCGCATCGGTTCCAATTTGATTCCTGGGACAAGGATGTCTGAAAACTATACAAGTTTATAAATTCAACACGGAAAAGAAATACGATTGGCTGCGCATATTGGTGACTACGAGATGGATCGAGTTATCTTATATCTTGGATCGAGGATGCCGAATGTATTATGAAACGGACATCTTCAATAGATAGAGAGATCGTAATTAGAATTGTCCACCATCTGACTATGAATGGAAAATCAATAAAAAATCCTTCCTTTTGGGTAGGCTACCAAAATTCATGGTTGATATCGTAGGAGTGAGAGTCCTGGTGACTTCGAAGTAATAGAAATTGTGGAAGATGGGATCCCTGCCTATGATCCTAGGATTGCATTCGGAAGCTAGAGACATGGGGTGTCATCGATCTCAAATGGCATAGCATGGTGTTTGAGAACAATGGTACATGCGCAACTGCGTGCCCTAGACCCAACGAAGGTGCGCGGTGTCTGAGCCGGCCTGCAAGGAGGAGGAAATATATCACATCTAGGCGGCTACGTGGGATGAAGATCGGGTTAACCCCATGGATGAAGGGTACTCTGTTGGGGAAAAGGACGGTGGGTGCTTCTGCGGCTGCGATGATAGTGGAAAATTGGCAGCAGCAGTTGCATGAAATGTCATTGCGCGATGTCTTCGGACCACCGAATTCTCTTTGCATCTCTACCCAGTGGAGTCTACCTACCATGAGCACGTAAGTCATACCATGATGTTAATTGAAACCAAAATTCCCAGGAACGAGCTAGGGGAATTGGTACTAACCTTGTGCAACACCCTACGCATTAGAGGTAGAAGTGTTGGTGGGACGATCACTGCCTTGAGACCCCCGGTGACAGGCGGGCGTGAGATCGATAGACCCGTACGGATACTTGCTAACATCGACACTCGAGGTGCGATAAGGCCACTCGGGAAACCGAGCTCCCACAGTTGTCAGCGACCTGAGTCTACGTTTGATTGTAGGTACACAAACCCTCATGCATACGGGAGAATTTGAAACACTTCCAAATGATGGTCGCACCTGGCTTGGCAGTACGGCCACGCATATGGAGAACATCACATCCCGGGGAGGTGCTCGGGTCGAGAAGATTGGTGGCCAAGTTACTATGGACCAGTGCTGACTCGTGTTCGTACAAAACACACCGGCGCCAACCTAATTTAGGGTACGCAAGCACGCCTGGGCCTCATCGGGGATTTCAACTCTTGTGGGAGAATCCTGGGGTGTGGCTCATGACCGTCATTTTAACACCCACATTGATAAGAAAGGAACATGGGTTATGTGAAAGGGTGGCGGAGACCATCAATAGCCATTTGTGGTAGAGAGTACGATTCGAACGAATGATGGTAAGTTTCACGTATGTGCTATAAAATGGGTAAAAAAGATCAGGACAATGTGCGAGATAGAAAGATAACTACACAATAGGCTACATATTATGCCTGCATCATCCTTTATTATTCGACGAGCTAGCTTACGGGATCATTGACATTTCTGGGATGCGGGTCTTTTTGCTATGGCGGATCCTAACATCTTTGAATATTTCGGTCACCAATTTGTCGGCCTCGCGGACATCATATTGAGAAACCGCCAATCCCAATTATATCGAGTAGCAGCGTTAGCCGCACGAGAGGAATTTCTTGTGAACCATGCACGAGGGGCACCATGAGCACGCGATAGGAGTACCCGACCTTTTCACATCGAGGACGACGCGGGACCCTGGCCGGATGGCTTCCGGCTTGTCGGCAAAGTGCTGTTGTCCGGCCCGCCCCGCCCGCGGTGTCATAATCGGTCATCGCCAATCTCATTTCGGGAAGAAATCGTGTATGGGAACGTGCGCAACTATGTGTGGCCCCGGATTGCTAACTAGGAGAAGCCATATTTTCTCGCTCACACTCGCACTACCTAGTTCAAGTCATGATCTGCTTATCTCCCGGACATCCAAATAGATTTTTTACCGGTATCCCACATGGCACTACAAGGATTATACAATAGGGTGTTACGGTCGCGTCACGGTAGGACTATACGACGACGGTGAAATACCCTCGACGGTCGCAAACCCGGTGGGTTTGAATTGGTCGCCAGGACACAACAAATATTGTTTAAAGGTAGCTTACTCGGGGCCGTGGTTGGTTCGACGACTACATAACTCTAGACGATAGTCGGGCACCATTCTATGCTTTAGCATATCCGAAAGGAATTATAGCGAGCGGTGCTCTTGATCGGTCGGAAACTTCCTCACCCTCCAACATCTCCGTCACGTCTAGCCTTCATGGACACGATTGAAAACTTTGGCGTCACCAATCATGTCATCAAAAAACGGTTGAAACCTTGGGCCAACACCACACTCCATCTCACCCGAAGATGCTCGATCCATGGTGTGTGCGCCTCCACTGCATTTGACATTAGAATGAGTTACCATAGTTCTACATGGGCTGCCTCCCTAACACTTTTCAATGTTGCTGGCCGAGCACTACGCGAGAGTCAAGAAGTTCTCCACTCGCTCGTCCCACACCCTTGCTACCTTGTATGCACGGATCAAGGAAGCCACACCACGGGTGACTCGGGACGAGTCACGAAGATTGTGTTGGGGACCCCTAATGAACGAGGGTCTCCTACGGGCGCGGCCCGAGTCCATTTTGAATATTTTTATTAGATTTAATCTGGTGCGGGGTTTTGAGGTGGGTCAAAGCCCCCAAAAGCATTATAATGGGTAAAAAGGGTAAACAAAGGAAATTAAAAGAAACATGGTTTGCGGAACCATAGGATTGCTGGCTAGATTGTTATAAATGAGGAACATTTTGTATTGTGGAGATAGGGACGGAAATGACAGTGCGGGTGTGGTTTAAGCTATCTTTTGGCTTTTGGGGGAAAGGACTCTACGGATGTGTGCGCGGATATCGAGTCCAGTGACCTTCCATAAAACCTGTTTTCTTTGTGCGCGGTTGGGAAGGAATTGTAAGGAAGGATTGATGAATGAATGAATAAGAAAGATTGATAGAAAACTGAATCTCTGGGTACTCTTGTACGAATTTTTGATATTTATACCTTGTGTGTTTCTTGTGTTTAGTACGAAGATACGTGTAAGTGTGTTTTAGAGTATCTAGATTGGTTTTTCTCTGTTGTTATATTTTAATGTTTATTCTTTTATCATAAATGCATATAGTATAAGATCTAGTGCACATGGATGTGAATAGAGACTTAATTAACTTTGTGCAAGCAAAGTAATCTAGGAATTAAAGGGCTCGGTGTAGCTGCGGTTGCCTTACTATCCCTTTTCGGGGAGGGTGGGAACTTGCTTCCCGACACCCACCATCTCATCGGGTGAGACTTTGACTTACGCGATGGGTCCTTTGTAAAGGAGCCGGTGGTATAGGGGTTTGGTGGCAAACCTTGCACTCACGAACCTGGGTCGAGACACCTCTGAAAACCAACACAACCTAGAGAGTTAGTTGAGGAAGGACCCAATCAAGGAATAGAAGAAAACCACATAAGGGTCTATGGAGGCACAAGTGATGATTCACCATCTTCTCGTGAGGCTGGAAAGAAAACATTCAACCCCAAATCAGCCTTCACAAAGAAAGAGAACTATTGTGCCTGTCGCAAGAAAGAAAAATATGCAGCCACTCTTTTGATTGAAGAAGAAATGAATCGGATACTAAACATGGTAACCTCTAGGCAACTATTGAAAAAAAAATACTAATTTCGAATTCTTTTCTAACCATATGCCATAAGTCGGAAAATGAACTTGTAGATCAATTCAAGAAAGAAAAAATAATAAGTAATCATATGTTTGATTGGTGAAATTATTTATGTTGATGATTCTCCAAATTTTGATCGATCTGATGATGATGATGTTCTCCAAATAGAAGCTAACCTTGCGGGGCCATCGACACCAGTTTGTGGGATGAAGTTCACTACGCCAGTTGAAAAGCGATGTCGGCAAGACGAGTCACCTACTGTTGCCGATGAGAAATCATGAAAGTTTAGAAATTCAGAGTCTCTAACTCTTTGCTCTACTTCACCTCCAGTCCATCGAAATAACTTTCACATAATTGGAAATCAACGGTCTTTCAGCTTTGATGTTTAGGTTGAGGAGAGGATGATGAGCTTATTGAGAAAATTGTCGGTAAGAAGCCTTCTCAAATGGTTGAGGAGATCATTGGGAACATGGAATCTGTAGCTCTAGATACGCACCCACCAAGTTCCATTGAGTCACAAATTGCACAGGTGAAGCCTTGAAAAGAAGTTGATAATCACATGAGATTTGCTACCTTCTTCGGAAGATTCATTGTCAAATGGTGTCCCTGATCATCGATATGATGACCTTCACACATATTTCATCCCACTCTATCGAAACATATCAAGCGTGCTAGAGGAAAATTTTCAGTCTATCGTGAGATACTAGTTTGAATGATCATGAGAAGAGGAAGATTTTCTTTCCCAAAATAATCCTAAACTCAGCCAGAGGTGGAGGAAAACAGTATGATCTCGAATCGACTTAATTTCCAAATCTTCACATTCGGTGTTGTTTCAAGATCCCTTTGTTGATTTGTTTAGATACATTTGAAGAGGTGTAAAACATGTCAAGAATATTTTGATCAGAATTCCAAGAACATTTTAGCGTTGATGTTCAAACACAAATGAAAGGAGTGGCCTTTTGATTTTTCAAAAAACACTCAAAAATCTAAACCAAGATCCTCATGGAATCATGTTTTATTGACTTGTGTAGGAAAAGAGTTCACAATTGAATGTATATCATGTATAGGTTGAATTAGGATAGATAGGCAAGGCAGAATCTGACACTATTCTGAACATCATTTTACCTTTGAATTTTAGATTGTTTTGACCAAAAAGAAAAAAAAACTCAAAAAAATAGAATGAAGGAAAAAGAGGTCAGATTTGAAAAAAGAGGTGTAGCCCCACACCAAAAAATAGTAATACGAAAGTGTGCAAGCCTAAATGCCACTATTGAGACAAAGAAGATCTTGTTTAGATCATCTAGCCTAATCATGGCCGAAACATGTTTTTAATTTTTTATTGGTAAGTTAGTGAAAAGAACTTTTGAGCATATAAACATAACTTGTCGGTGGGAATAGTTAGGAAGAAAGATACGGTTTCTCCATGCTCAGAGAAATACGAACCAAGAAAAGATAGGGATGCCTAAGAGTCAAATGAGAATATCATAACAGTTTTTCATTCTATATAAAAATAATGCGTGTGTGTGGCTGTCAGGCAACCATAGCCATGGAAAATCAAATTTCTAATCTCATTTGATCATGTTTTAGATTTCACTGTTAGTAGAATAGAGAATAAAATTTGTCAAACGACTTAATCTTAAGCAAATGATTAGACTAGGTATAGAATAAGAGATTTCATTAGCCTAATATAAACTCTTGGAAGTAATAAGGGTAGAAATAGATGTTCTTTTGTACTTTCAAAATAAAATGATGTCAAGGAGGTTTGCTACTCCAAGTGCACAGTGAAGAAAAATGTTAGGCCAAGTAATATGGGTAGGTAGGAAAAGGGTTGGAAACAAACATAATGTCTTTTCGGATTGTGAGATAATAGCTTCAAAATAACATCAACAAATGAATAAATAAAGATATGCAAAAGTGCAAGTAAGGTGGCCAGGTCTTCAAAGCTCATAGATGCGAACTCTTGGAGGTTACAGAACACCTCCTGAAAAGGAGATGCCCTCCTAAGTGGAGCCATTGTTGGTCATCCATAATTTTTACTGTCTACAACAGATGACTATAAATTGGTTCTATTTTCTAAAAATAAGATTCTTGAATATTGTGAGTTTTAGAAATCTCCTTTGCCTTCATTATCCTTGGGATAAATTTTCACTATTTCATTATCCTATCCTATCGAGGTTAGCTCACTACTCCCCAAAAAGACCCATCATGAGCTCATGCCACTAAATTTCACTATGTTTGGCCACCTCTTAACCTTACCACTATGCTTTTGACTACATCTAACCCATCTACTTCCACCTTGGATTGCCAAGTAGCTAATCTATTCCCTTATTCACCAAGTGCTAAAACCGTTTGGTCTCGGCTTCCTACAGGCTCTTTAGATAAATCAAAATCATGGGTTTTTGAGTGCGATGCATAAGGTTTTTAAAAGCTCTGCTTTACACTAAAAGCCCCAAACTAAGTTTTTAATCAAGGCAAGTCCGAGAGCCTCCTTTAGGTCACCTAGGGTTTCTGCATAGGTCATGGGATTGTTTTGGTGTTAAATATTTTTTTCCTGTACGGTACGTAATCAAAGAGGAAAAAGGACAACACATGATTGTCATATTGATCAAAAACCGTTCAAGGAAGGCCTCCTTGGCCAAAGCACAAATTACGCAAGGATAGTTGCCCTTGTTCTGCATTTACAGAAAAAATGATCGAGACGACCATCGACAAAATAAGAGGTAAGGTAATAGGGTGAATCTGTCACGAAGAGAAGACATGTTGCGGTGAGGAAAATGCATCAAGCCTATATATGATGAGATTGAGGTTTTGGGATTGGTTGACAAAATGGTTTTTCAAACAAAGAACCATCACAAAGACCACCAAGGCAGAAGGCAAAAACAACACAACCATGGACACATTGAAGATTTTTAGAAACCATGAATGAATAAGGAAAAAGGTGAGGTGAATTTAACAGAAACGAATAGACTTGAAAGGGCTAGATAGCAGGAGAGAGGACACTTACTTCTTATTCTTCTCTAATAACCCTAAAACCTAAGGTTTGGAAAGATAGATAAAACGTTAAATAGAGATGATAAGTCCTCCTTCATAATAGTAGAAGGCATTCAAAGGATATCCCGAGGTGTTCTCTAGGGTTTGTCAAGCGGCACTACTTCACCTACACCAAAGGGAAAATGGTAACGAATATTAGTGTGATGGAACCTAGGTTTCAGTCTTTGGGTCAAATGTCTTAAAAATGATGAAGAAGGTAAGCATGAAGTAAAAGTGCCAAACAAGAAAATCATGATGAGCATAAGTTCAACTGTTGAGAAAATGAGGTGTCAAGCATAAAAAGGGACTAAGATGGCCAAGGAAAATGTGTTGTAGGCACACAGAAAATCGAGAAGTGGCCAACGGAACACATGTCATGGTATGATTTTCTTAGACTCTTTGTCAAAATAAATATACTATTGCCTAAAAAATTAGTAAGGAGGTAAAAATGTTTCGAGGTCACCTACAATAAAAAATGCCCAAAAGGGATAAGAAGCAGTGTTTAGTTTGTCAAATGGCTGCAAAAACAATTTGAACAATGCCCACATACTTTCAAAGATAAAAAGGATAAATGAAAATTTGCATCCCCTCGACCAACCATCACCACAAAAAGAAAATATACATGAAAGCCTTTAAAAAACCCACATAAAAATGTAAAGAATATACGGGTCAAATGACAAAAAAGGTTGAAAACATAGTAAAGTGAGTTTATAAATTTGATTTATTTTTCTCAAGAGGTATAAAGGTGCTTTAGTTTCATTTTCAAACTCACATTTTAGCACTTGGTAAAGAAAAAAAGGCTTGGGGAGAGAAAACGAAGTTTTAGAGCCATTTACGGAAAAAAAATTTCTAGTGCTGCGCGAATTAGTGGAGCTACGCAAAAAAAGGTTAACGACGCACTAAACCATCCTCATCCATTTAGAACAACATAACGTTGTGAGGGCCGAAAGCTCGACGCGTGCTAATCCTAGGCATTGTGCAAGCAGGCCCCGACTACTTGAGAATGCGATTGCTACTATCGTGCTGGCTCATGCACCTAACCCCGCCTGGGAAGGCACGCGTGTGAGCCCTAACGAGCCAGCAGGTAAGCCTGACAAGTGACAGCAACACAAAAAAACCTCCAAAAAAAGAAATTACTTTTCCCCTGTCTCAAATTCCCTTTCTCAAATGCCTCCAAAGGTCTACAAAGAGCCAAAATTGGTAAGTGACTTCCTTTCCTTGTCCCCAGACAAATTTCAATAAATTTTGGTGTTTTGTGGCTTTGAATGTTCAAACCCTAAGTGGGTAAACCCTAGGTCTTGTACAGAGGATCGCTGTTTTAAACCTCCTTGAAACAGTTTGATGTCATGTAAGGGTAAAGTGAGTTAAGGTGGTGCCATCCCCACCTTTGAGAAAAATATCCTTGAAGCTCCAAGGAAACAATCCTAAAAAAACCTAACCTCCACATCCTCATTCAATACAAATTTGACTTCATCATCATCTTCATTATGTTTGATCAAGCCTAGATTTTCAACCAACATCTCCTATCATTATGTGAGAGGCGGCTAGCGATAGCAGTGCAAAAGTGGTCAAAGGCCTTTAAGGCCAAAACATAAGGGAAGAAAGAATGGTGGAATTGGAACCTCGAAAGCACAATTCCATCCTCCTCTCCTAGGATCATAACAATACTTTCAATTTGTGAGAAGGTCGAAAAGGCAGAGAGCCATACTGAGCTTACGAGCTCCCTCAATCTCAACTTACAAAAAAGCACTCCAAGCCTTGCGAGAGTATATTTTGAGGTCTCGGCAGGTGCTGTCTGCGAGGCCACAGGTTACTACTACTGCTATGGGTGAAAAATATGGTTTAGAAGGGCAATTGGACAAAGACTTGTTAGAGCTCTTTATCAAAATAAGGTATAGAGGAGGCAACAATACTTGGTTTTCACTGTCACCTCCAAACATAGAATTTCATCATGTTGATGGTTACAATATGGAATTTAACTTCACCTATGAGGAGATATGGGGCTCTGTCTACCATTTTGGTTATCATGCATTCATAGGTCAAGATGCACAGCACTTCCTACTATCTCCATGAGAAGTATGGAGAAGGTGCTCTTTATTGTACGGGAGGAGGAATCACTCCAACAGGCGTGCAACTTGTTCCACCATTCTTGATCAAGATGAACAACCATCGTTCGGGTAGTGGGGGTATGCCCATAGGAGGTATTCATAGCATAAGTCTTGCGACCCCGACCTCCTCCTCGACAGATTTCCCCTCCCCTCATCTGCACGAAGTACCCCTCTTAAAAAAAGTCTCTTCTTCCACTTCTGTTGATTGCTCCAAATGAAGAGGATAGCCGATGTGATAATAGAACAAGGTGATGACGGTGGGGGCGATGAAATGGGTGAGGAAGACAAAAATTAGTGAGGAAGAGCAAGAGGAAATGATGGTGAAGATGAGGAAATGAACATTTCAGTGATGAAGAAAAAAATAGTGATAATTTGGGAGGGGGAGAGCGAGTCATGGTAATGATGCGAATGAGTCGACCCAAAGTGAGAAAAAGGATGATGCGGATGAACAAAGTGATGACCAATAAAGATGTTGATGAAAATGAGGTTAGCGGTCGAAAAGGACGGGTGAACATCATAATCGAAAGAAGCCATGACCATGAAAACGGTGAGAAAAGTCATGAGGATAAAGTGAGATTATGGAAAGAGGGAAAATGATGAGTGGGAACAAAATTTGAAGAACAAAACGGTGACAAAGAAGATGATATTGATGGAACAAGCAGGTGAGAAACAAGACAACAAAGGAGATAGTTATGTTGTCATGATAGTCATGATACGAATCGACCTCCTAGTGATAGTGATAACGATCTTACGGAGATGACGAAGAAATGAGTCCTAATGATGAACAAAACCAAAGTGAAGAAAGAGCGAACTAATAGTCCAAATGAAGACAGTGACGATGCAAAGACAATAGTGAAGATGGTGAGGGTGATAATAGTGTTCGAGATCAGATTAGTGAAAGCAGACGAGTAATGGTGATGAAGATCTTAGTGAGTGAAAAGCCCGTGCGCCTTTCGAGCCCGGCCATGATAGAACACTACAAAACTACCATCATATCTCTTACATGCCTTACGAAGGCCAGAAGGCTGCCTCAAAAGGCAAGGGACCTTACATCACCATCAAATCAAGGCTTGACAAGGGCAAAGAAAATATGGAAATGGTTAAAAAGGTAAGAAGAAGAAAAAACTATCTACTCAAAAGCCTCGATTGGGTGACCTAGACAATGATAATGAATATAAGGATATGGCCACAGTGCTACTCCCAAGCAAGATGCGGTAAAGGAGTGGGAGAGATATTTTGGCATGGAACAATAAATCATTCGGTATTATAAGAATGAGCACGAAGCACTTCGAAGAAAGATAAAAAGGGCTGCGGCCACTCCGGAAGAAAAGATGACCAGAGTACTATGCCATGAAAAGGAAACAAGCTTGTTTGTGTCCAAACTAAGGGGAAGCCCTCCTTGAAGTCCAAACCCTAAAGGAGGAAAAATAGCATGATAACCTTAGAGTTCTGGCCAACTTCTCAATAGGTCTCCAAGACCCCTTGAGGAGAGCCTCCACCAATTTGAGAAAATTTGGAACTCTTTGTTTGCAGCAATTTTTAAAGGTTGATTATCAACGAGTTCCTTTGGCACTATGCTAATCATGGAGCATCCTCAAGAGGAAAAATCATCATTTTTGGGTTTTCTCACTTAACTAGTACCTTTTCTCACCAAGTTTCGAGATGATTTGGAGTAGGTTTGACCCCTCAAAATGTCAAAACCCCTTTTTCACCATTCGCCATTATTTCGAGTTGACCTTGTGCTAATGGAAGTCTTTGTATTTTGACAATTTTATTATGCTATAGAGCTGTATCATGAAACTACAAGAATTTTGAAAGTAGACTCATCGAGCCTTTCCAACAGAGCCATCACGGAACAAAATCCGGCATCGGGAAGAGGTCCAAAACTTGGTTGCAAATGATCTGTTTTCTAGTAAAAAGTGGTCTTTGCGCAAATGGTGTTTTGGTATGTTTTTGGCCAAAAATCAACAAAACACACTCATTTATTAACGAATCATATTTTAGTGTTTTTAAGGCAAATCACTCTATAGAATTAGGTGCGAAAATTTATTTTACCATTCATTTCATGAGATATTTTGTGCCCTTGGAGGCCTTGCATAGTCTCTTAAGGATAAATGACATTTTAAGGTGATTTTGACTTTTTCCAACCCTATCTAGGGTTTTTCCCTCCTTTGCTGAGTTAAATAGAGCATGAGGGCTTCATTGTAAATGTTGGCATTTTATGAGCTTTGAGAGAAATATATGGTTTTGTGAAGCTTGGAGAATTAATTCTTTTGTGTGGCATTTATGAATGGCTTGCTTGGATTGATGATCTGGAGAAGCTTGTTTAAGGATCCATGAATTTGGTTAATAGTGATGTATTCTTAATTTGTTCATGTATTGTTATCATTATGTTTCATCCTTCTTTTTTGCAGTACAATAGAAAAGTGTAGGTTGAAATCCTCTTTGAAGCACCTTAGTCCTCCTCTTTCCTATTGCCTTGATGTTTTTCCCTCTGTTGGAGGTGAAGCTTAAGGAATTCTTAAAGCTGCTCACTTAGGCCCACCTAAACTTGTTTGTTTCATTAATGGATTAGTATGCTAGTTTAAAAAATATGTTCATGGTAAGCCCTACTTTTGTGCCATCTAAATCATCTTGAAACCTCTCTTTCAGAAATCTTGCTAGGCTAAGTCAGTCTTGTTTTGATGCCCTTCTTGTGCCTATTAGTTTGCCTCAAAATGATTGTAACGATTTATGATTTTAGGAGTTCCTCTTCGTGAATTAAAGTTATTTATGATCTTAAATGTTTTATAAAGCTTGGAAAGTGAAATAAATAAAGTTAAAATAAGTTTCTTTCCTTCTATATTTCATTGAAATTGTTTTTCTTGAATGGTTATTGGTTTAAGTAAATTTATTGAGCTTAATGGTTTGCCCTACCTCATGAGTTATGTCTTTCTTATCATTGTTTAATACCTCCTTGTTATAGGTATTTGACGAAGTATTCTTCGAGCGCCCTTTTCCTTGCACTTATACAGCCTAGGTGTCCATCCCACTTCTGCACACATAACTTTAAGGATCCATTAACCTTGTGGGTGTGCAATTACTGCGAGTTCATTATTGAGATATCCATGACTTTCATTGACTCCATGACGTTGATGTAAATGCCTCTCACTCCACCTATTCTACTGTTCATCTTGCAACAAAACAAACAACAATACAGTACACTTAACAACTAGCCTCAAATCAAACCTAAAATCAAACAAGTTCACATGCATACACGAAAAAGTAAATGAGCCCTCTAAAGGTCCAGAACTAAGTCTAGGACTCCAAATACTAATCACAGTGTTACCCGATCCACTTCGGGTCACCAATATGCCAAATCCACATGACCCTAACACTTTGATTGGTTGACCTTGTAGATGGGGATATCATCCTAGTTATGCTAAGGTATGTTGGTTTATTGTGATTTGGTTTAAGTTGACATGAGAATCCTGGCGGGGAAGAAATCAAGATGGAAATCAAGATGGTAGACTACATAGATTCTTAATGAAGATTAGATGATAAGCATTATGTTGAGCAATCTTCTAACTTAGAATATACATTGAGAAGTTTGAAGGAGTAAATAAGGAGGTTTAATGCGGACAATGACAAAATCATATAGGCACATGAAAAAAGAAAGTAAATGTGGCAATCCTTCATAGTTTTCATATTTGCGGTGGTAAGGACCACTTTGGTTGTTATGGATAGGATGATGGACCTAATCGGTCATATGGTAGTGAATGTCTTGGTGGTCATAGGTTCGATAAATATGACACGGGTAGAGATGGAAGGTTATTGGACACTGCGGATAGGAGAAGGTGATAGACACATGTATTGTTCTAGTTCTCGTTCTAACAAGCATTATGATCATAATCATTATCATCCTTACAAGAGGAGTGACGATTGGGTATTTTCTTGATGAGTTTGAAATCAAAGCCACCTACATTTACCGAGCAAGGATATGAAGAAATCACGGGATGCGGAAGCCATGGTTTCTTGGTATGAAAGTGTTGGGTTACATAACTATTAGGAAAAACGAAGTCATAAACTACACTCGAGTTTGAGAGGTAAAGAAGATGTTGGTGGGAAGATGGGGGAGGTTTGATGTTATAAGTAGGAAGCTGACTGAGTGAGTTTGAGAGGTTATTTCGGAAGAAGTGTCTTTCATAGAGTATTATGATGCAAAGAGATAAGAGGTTTTATGAATTTCATATCGGTTCCATGATACATGATGAGTATACTAGCGGGTTCTTCGAGCTATTTAGATGTGTGCCTTACCTCGAGGAGGAGAAGGTGAAGGTTGGGTGGCTCATCGATGGGTTGCTGGTAGCCTATAGAGACCAAATTGAGTTTGATGAGCCTCTATCATTGGTGGTGTCCATTCAAAAGATGAAATAGCTGTTACGAACAATAAAAATGCAAATTTTAAGAGTAAGTGTGTTTTAAAGGAATTGAGAAAGCTAAAGTAAGATGGTAACCAAAGTGGGAATGACCAAAAGATGAAAGTGAGAAAGAAAGTGTGGTTCCTTAAAAGAAGTTAAACACAATGAGAGTGACTTGGACGATGGTGAACTGGGGGAGGATGGTAGAACACCGTTGTGGTGTTGGATATGTGGCAAGGATCATCACAAGAGACACTATCTGCAGTGTCATGGTGGAAGACCATGAAGACACACAAAAATTTGGGGATGTTGGTCATAAAATTCCTCGGTTATGTAGTTGTGGAAAACAGTGGGCGGATCATCGGACATTTATCATTGAGATGGATGGTAATATTTGTGATCAATTTGTTTCTAGTTTGATTGATATTGTATTTAATTATAGTTATATTAATCTAACCTAGTGGATAAATGTGGTTAGAGAAAATAAATGCATGAAGAATCTTGGTTAATGTAGTTGGCTACATGTATAAAGAAAAGAGTTCATCATTAGGTAATAGATTGTGAATTTTTAGTTGAATGACATGTCTAAAATCATGGAATTCAACATATTTCCATTGCGATCATGTGGTGTTAGGATGGTGCAATACATAAGTGTACAAAAAAATCTCCTTTAGTTTAGCTGCATACGAATAACTACTTATCGATGATGGCTGTCGATTTTTAGATCTACGGTTAGTTGACCAAGATAAATGCTACAAAATCTAGATCTCTTTACGGTAAATAAAAACGAGGTTTCTCCATACATCCAATAGACAAAGAACTAAAGAATATTTTTAAAGAATTTTGTATTTTTCACACTGGCTTCGAGGGGAACATAGAAAAATGTTACTAGCCCCCCTTAATGGTGGGATGGTCTCTTGTGTCATTAGCACTTCGGATCTAAGATCTCTCTCTCTTGATGGTGTGAAAAACCTAGACAAAAATGGAACTAGAAGGAGCTCACAAGAAAAATGAGAGCAAAATATGAAAGTGATGGAGGATCAAAGTCAGACCAAAAGTATAGATCCCAGAGTGATCTTTGGGCAACAAAATGTATTGTGATGAATTGAAAAACCCTTCTATTTATAAAAAATATTGAGTTAGTCTAGATATTGGTGCATGATTAAAATATTATTAACACAAAAATCTAGATCCAACTTTTATGGAGATATTTTACTATATTTGTTGGAGGGGAAAAGGAATTTGAATTTGGTCAAATCCTTTAATTGTAAATAATAAATAAATAAATGATTTATTTATTATTTTAAGGATATTGGTTGAGTATTAATTAAGTAAATAATGATTTATTCAATCATTTATAGATGATTTAGTCAAATTTGTGAGAATATTATTTAAATAATGTTTAATAATTATTCCTGAAAATAATAAGATAAATAATGATTTATCTCATTAATTTTTCTGTTTGGTTTAAATATGACTAGGAATATTAATTAAGCTGTTGTTTAACTAATTATTCCTTGAGAAAATCAAAACAAATATGGTTATTAAATGTTCCTCATGGGTTTCATGTTTAGACCATAAACAACTTAATAAATTAAGGATTACGGTTATTTTTTCATAGTGAAAGCTGATTTTTACTTAGGGTAAATTGGTCTTACATTGTACTTTGGTCCCTTATAATAGCCTTGAGTTAGATGAAAAAAATTTGTTGTGTGATTTTGACTTATGAACGTTAGGAGCTAATCGTGTATTTCGAAGTACGTTGTGAAACTATGTCACTAGACGAGAAAAGGGGAAGTCGAAAAGAGAGATAAATATAAGGTATATCAAAGTGCTAGAGGACAAGACTCTAAGAGCGAGCCTTACATGTGTGTGAGTCTATAAACGGGTGGTACTGTGCTGTAGGCGGGGGGGGCATACGTATGCCGGCCGGGATAAAGTAGAAAAGAAAACAATACATCCGGTAACGAGGGACGAGCCTGCACTCATCGTACGCGCAAACATGAGCTAGATAAGAACATGGTAATGGATCCCACATACACATCATGCCAGGATGTGATCGGAACTTATACGATAACATACCGAGTACATGAGATATAAAGTACAAACAAAACTGTAAACATGAAAGGGCTATGAAAGTTTGAATGATACATGAAAACTAAAGGCGTTGCAAGCGGTGGGAGTCAGGCACCGTAAATCTGTGGGCTGCATAAAAGGATGTAATGAATAGGTCGATGGGGCATGTGGGGAGCTGCAGAAAGGGCCACCTCCTCATGAGGTACGAAGCATCTCACGCACACACAAGGAATCCGCGGTACAATCTCTTGTCATTGAACCATCGAGTATACGAGATCTTGATCATGCCATGAGACACAGAGCGAGAAAAAATCAAGTCGGAGGGAAAAAATGAGTCCCTTTGGGTAAGGAGCCTTTGAACAAGAGTGGAAGTTGGAACCAAAACTGCACGCCCTACAGACACCTTCTTCACGGAATGAATGATTTAGAAGTCGACAAAGGAGGTTAACCATAGGTGAGGAGGCAATAAGGGATCCTCAAATAAGGCACGAAGAAAATAGTAGAGCGTTTGACGAGACTAACGGCGAGGATGAGGAAGTGATGAAATAGGGGGTGCGGGTAGCGGAAGGTCAGCTTCCTTGTTCGACATAAAGGGCATGGATGACTTAGCGACAGTAAACACGGTATCAAAGGGGACGGTGTGGTAAGTTTGAAAGCCCATAATGTGCGACACAAAGGGAGGAATCAAGAAATGAAGGATGGAGGACTATAATGGAGATGCAAAAGGAATCGTGATATACTCCATGAATGTGATTCGACTCAACTCGGATGTTCTAAACAAGGGTGACTCGATGATGGTGTCACGGAAAAAAGGTCGATGGGGACCATAAAAACATGGTACGAGATGGACTTACTCATGACGAAATTTGACATGAGCATGGAAAAGTATAGAGGCAAAGTGGTGCCCAAGTACGAGTTTTCAAGTGAAGAAATTCGATTTTGAGGAGTGGTGGTGGCCATACTTGGAAAAAATGTGTACGTGTGGTGAAGTATCGAATCACGAAAAACTAACGAGAAACCCATTTGAGGAGCTCGCAGTGAGATATTTCGATGGTATGGATGGTTTTCAAGGCGGGCTATGGTTTGGCCACGGAAAGTGAAATAAAAATATTGGGTTTTCTCTTTTAATAAGGCATTTTCCCTCCAATTCACTCATTTGCAGGTGTAGCTATGGTGAATGTAGAGAGAGAGTGTTGGAAATGTTTTCATTGATGGAAAAAGGGAAATGACGTAGATCCAAAGGAGAAGGAAAAAGAAGACTTTTGAAAGGCAAGAAAGAGCGAAACTGTGAGATAGAGAGGTAGACAATAGGATAAAGGGCTACGGAAAGTACGGTGTAACGAGAGATAGAGAATAACGAGAGGCTACGAGAGGTATGGTGTAGTAGAGACAAATAATAATAGAAATTTGTAGAGAGTACGGTGGGGAAATAGAGAGATAAAGAATAATGAAAGGCGGAGACATAGAATCACGAGACGAGAGAATAACGGAGATGGAACAGAAGTAAGAGTGGAACCGGAAAGAAAAATAATAGAGGGGCTATGTGTGTATGGGTGACACAATTTGTACATTTAAACGAATAATGGGGAGTTTAATAAACAATTGACGCGAAATTATAAAAAATACGAGACCACAGGTCAAGGCGGAACCTGAGAATAGTAGCGGTAGTTTGAAATCTGTGTCCTAAGTGGTTTTTGAAAACAAATTTTTTAACAATTTTAGTATGTTAATGTTAGCATCAATAAAATACAAAACATTACGAATGTTGGATTGAGATTGGAGGAGCAATAAGATGTCCACCATTGAATTAACGGGTAGCTTGTTGTAGAGGTGGGCCATATGTATGTGATACGATAGTTATTCTATAGTCGGAGGAGTTAATGATGGTTAATGAAGGGATACATTAGTTGGATTGAAACATTCGTACCTATTGATGTTAGTGCTGGGACATAAAATTAAGGCCAACATTCATTATAATACTTCACAAGCATCGAAACGGGGAATTATATATATATATATATATACATATTCAGGTAGTGAAAAAAATGAAACAAGCGAACGAAAAGGGCATAATTAAATTTATTCTGAAACATAGGTGAAAAAGGTAGAAATTCTTAGAAATTTTTATCGTATCGGTTAAACCTTAGAGAAAATGAGTTAAGAAGGTTTCATGGTTGGCCACATTTGACACAATAAAGCAGAGAGGGTTCAATATAATATGAGTGCTATATTAAATGAGGACCAAGATTGTAACACAATACATACAAACTTAGTACATGCATATGGTATAGTACGTTGTTCGATTGGAGTATCATGTTAATGTTTAGTAATTAACCATTGGATAAAATACGAAATGGTTGAATTGTTTATATATATTAATGGACCACTGACTATGTTGTGGATTGATGAAGAGTAACCAAACTTTAGACAATGCATTATATCGGTATAAACAAGCAAGTTAAAATAAATACGGGAGCCGAAAGGTTATATTACTACATATGCACTTAGTGGTGGGTTTAAGTCTAAGTGAAAGACTTAATATAATGGTGAGGGAAAGGATATTATATGAAGTGTGGGACCCCCGCAAAATTTTGAGAAACTTAATCCAAAATTGCAGGATACATTAACGCAATTCAAAATCTTAACCCAAGCGAGAAGAAGTATATATATATGTGTGTGCAATGCTTTATATGAAGTACATAACAATTTAGGACCCTCACTAATCTCAAAGAAAACTTATACAGCGATCGGAACATGTTGTCAAAATTTTCGTTGATTGAGTTTAGGACCCAATTCATTATAAACGGAGAGTCTCCTGTTGTTTGAGTTCGCCGCCAAAAGCACATCGGAGAAATTCATCGCCGGAAGTAAAAGTGCAATTGAACAAAGCGTTGTTGAATATTGCGATCGCGATGGTGTGATCCAATCGCGGCCGTCGGAACATTGAAGGTTTCATTTGTTGGATCTAAAAAGAAATTCGGTGGGTCTACGGTGACCCGCCACGCCAGGTGCGGTGGTCGACAGGTGATTAATCGCATCGAGAGGAGGAAGCAAAACATGGGAGCATTCTGTTAGAAAGTGAAGTTGTGATTATCGCATCGGGTCTTTCACAAGAGCTCATTAAATGAAACATAAGAAAAATTTTGGATGGTGAAAGGGCATTTTTATGTATTAAAGGGTCTTTTATTATGGCTGCGAGAGGCATTTGCATTATATTGAATAGTGGTTATATGTTAAAAAATGAATTTATTATTACACCAAAGGTTGAATGGCATCATATAAAAAGCGTTGTTACATGTATACATCGATTACACACGGCGGTGAATAGGAGAAGACGACGGTAAAGAGAAAGGATAGATAGAGTCACAGAGAAAGACAAACACACGGTGATCCAAAAACTAAATGGGTTTGATTTGTAATCCTCATTTATAACTCAATGTATACTTTTTTGATTGGTTTATGTTGTTTGTGATGCTGGCAGCAAGAATCTCACCTTGAAGTAAAACTCCCTTTGTAAAAGCTAAGAAAGTTGTATAAATTGCTAAAATTTTTAAGAATGAGGCAGAAAAAGTGAGGAGGTATAATGCAAAGTGTAAGGAGCTGTTCAATTTGAATTCCCTATGGAATCTGTTGTTATAGAGGGCAAATTTTAAAGCATATCACATTGATGTACGAAGAGGTTAGAGAATGCGGTATGAACAATTGAGCGGAGAAAGATAAGAAAAAAGAGAATGAGAAAGAGATGCTATAGAATAGGTGATATCGGGGTAAATTAACAAATATTTTCTTTTGATTGAATGAGGAAGTTGGAGCTTCTATCAAGTTGAAGCTTGATAGATGTTAGTTATGGTGGTAGGAGTTTGGAGCCTTACGTAGTTGGTGCCTACGGAAAATTAGTGGTGAGAGGGAGTTGGAGCTTGCCTTTACATCACAACAATAATAGTCTTGGTTTCTCCTTATGAGTTTCCACTTATATCTGTCTCTATGTGTGTTGCCTATGTGTTGATGTATTCACTCAATGCATTTAATGCTTTTACTATGTAATAATCTTGGTGTAACATTATCTTCCAATACATATGCTTCATATTAAGGCTGACTACATATTAAGTTGGTTGTAGAATTAATTTGTAAATAATCTTAATGAAAAGTTTTAAAAGCTCATGTATGTATTGAAATTGATTCACCCCCTCTCGGTTTAACTAAAGTTCAACAATTGATGTTAAGCCAAGTTCCTTTTGTACCCACGAGTTTAACAGCGAAGGAGATCCTAGGTCCCCCGGGATGGCCAGGTAAGGAAGGAAGCTCAACCCGATAAAACGCCCACTGCTGGTGCTAATTATGCCTTAAGGAAAATCGAGGAATGAGAGGTTACATGTTGTCTCTAGGAGTACAGAGATTTGAGCTCTTGTGGAATTTGGATATGCACGAAAGGCAGGCGGCCCGAGAGAAAGAAGCTAAACAAGACTTTGTAGCTAATTCAAAGGAAGGAACGTGGATACAATCTTAAATGGTTTATGAAGGCTGAATTTATCAAGACAATACTGATGAAATGTTAAATAATTGTAGATGCTCTTGAAAACATCCATGAGGGAAACACAAAAGGTGTGAAGACAACCAAACTTCAGGCGCAAACCAATTTGAAAATTTAAAAATGAATGATGATGAAGATATTGGCGACTTCTTCTTAAGAGGTTATTGAAATTTTTAATAATATGAAAGCCCTTGGAGAAACCATACCGGAGATGTGTAATTGTGAAATATTCTAATATCTCTTCCACCGGCTGGCACGAGGGTTTACACGGAAGAAGCGAGGTGATTAGGAAACCTTGACCATAGACAGTTGCTTGGAAATCTAACAACCTATGAAGATGAGACTCCCATAGAGGAAGCTAAGTGTGAGGAAGGAAACTTTTAAAGCAGAAGAAGAAAGAAGAAAAGGAAGATATATTCTCTTGCTGCGGTGAAGAAGAGGCCAAATTTGTGAAAACTAGATAGAGCTCGAGTAAATGTAAAGGTAAACTTCCATTCAAATGCTTTAAGCATGGAAGAGTTGGACCTTATGTTTCTAAGTGTCCCCATAAGAAAGAAAGAATTGAGCTCAAGAATCGAGATAAAACTGTCAAAAAGAGCGGCGGAAAGGAAAGAAATTCCAATAAAAAATCCTTCTATGCTCGGCAAGGGCAATGGGTGCCGTACGAAACTCGGATGAACCCTCGAGTGAAGACGGAACCTGCGAATTTTATTGATGGCCATAGAAGAACTTGAAGGACTCCTTCTAGAAGATGAAGAAGAAGAAGGTGCGATTGATCTTGAGGGGGAGCTAAAGTTCTGCGGAGAAGTTAGCGGACTCGAAATGAAGTGTAGAAAACAAAAGGACATTCTTGTCAAGTATGTAAGAGAAGAACAAAATTCGAAGTCTCATGCGGTGAAAGTAGAGCTTGAAGAATCCAAAAACATAGAAGACATGTTACTTAAGAAAATCAGGATAAAACTCGGGAACAAGAGAGAGTTGGAGAGAAGAAGTGGTATAAGGAAGAAATTAGAAAATACCCGAAAAGGAAAGTGTATAAATTCTTCTTGAATGAAAATGTCTGATAAGTTGGGCGAAATCACGGATGCTCAAAGATCTCCTCGTGATAAAAGCCCCAGGATAGGCTATGAAGGAGAATCAAGTAAAAGGCAAAAGAGAAAAAAATTATTATTTTGTAAAAGCGAATAAAGGGTGGTCGACGAACTCAAATGATTCCTACAAAATAAGAAACATCACAGTAGAAGGAGATAGAAACCGAGGAAGGAACCTCTATTAACAAAGAATAAAATAAATACTCGACCAGCAGAAAAAGGCTCGCATATGCCCACAGGTATGTCCAAATTTGGGAAGCCATCAAAGAGGATATTCTTCCCTCCTATGAAAAAGGCCTATTGTACACAATTTGGGACATGTTACGCATCTTTATCATACAAGGAAGAGCCATTCAAACAGGAAAAGGATGCCCACAGGTGAAAGACTATCTCAAGCAAACAAATGGAGAAGACAACCTCACATCGGTGTGCAAATAGTGTATGGTTACTATTTTTACAACGAAGAATTTGGTAACAAAAATCATTGAGTGAAGAAAATATGGTTAAATGTTGATGTTCGACAACTCGAGGAGGTTTATGAATCATGGAGATTTTGCTCATATAAATTTCTACAAAAATCATGATCAAATGTTGTGTGTAAATAAAAATTGGACATATGCCTTCCAAATGTCCTCTCGAGAGAATATGGTTCATCATCTCGCAAAAGGTACCAAATAAAAGGATGCTTCCGGTGGAAAAAGAAGGTGAATAAATGTGACCTAGATCTAACTTTTCAAGACCTAAAAAGCCAATGGTATTTGGACGGTGCATTGTAAAACATGTATTTGGAGATAGAAGCAATTTTATAACCTTTGATGAAAATAAATAAAATGTTACTTTTGGCAATGATAAGCAGGAAAAATCAAGGAAAAAGGAAGCAATCGGCTAGAATAATGGTAGAGGAAAGGCCCAAGATACTATTTTTTGATGGGGTTTTGAAAGAAAATACGCTGGTGTCGATAAAATGTGTGACAAAGGTACACTTAGTACTTTTTAGAGCACAAGACGGTCGAAGTCGAGATCGAAGCACCTCGAGAAAGACTTTGATCGGTGTTCGAGCAGGAAGTAATGTCTACATAGTAAAAGAAGAAGGGAATGACATGCCCGACTTGGCAAACTAGAGGATTCATGGTTATGGCATGGGATATTGGGACATCTTAACTTCAACCATATCACGGGTGAGCAAGAAGAAAGCGTTCAAGGATATTCTGCTTCGATAAAATGGCCTTCGAGCTATGTGCAAAATCCACGCGATTGGAGGCAAACAAGCACCTAGACATCCTTTAAGACCAAATATGAGTTGTCAACAAGTAGGCCACTTCATCTTGTACATGGACCTGTGGACCTTTAAGAACTAAAACACCAAGTGGAGAATCCTACTTCATGCTGATAATAGATGATTTCTCCAGAATGACATGGGTTGCATTTCTTAAGAATAAATTGGAAGCTCTGGAGAAATTCAAAATATTTAAAGCTTTCGCAGAAAATCAAATAGGATGCAAGCTAAAATGCATCAGATCAGACAGAGGAGGTGAGTTCACAGATTATGACTTTGCAGACCTATGCAATGAACATGGGATAAAGCAACAATTTACTATTGCAGGGACACCTCAGCAGAATGGAGTAGCAGAGAGACAAAACAGGTCTGTACAACAAATTGCCGGAGCCATGATGCAAGGGAGTAATATTCCTCAAACCTTCTGGGCATAAGCAGTACACACATCCGTGCATATCCTTAACAAAGCTCATTTAAGGCCAAGCAGTGACAAGACTCCCTATGAACTATGGCATGGTAAACCAGCTTCAATCAAGCACTTTAGAATCTTTGGAAGCAAGTGTTACATAAAGAATAATGATGAAAATCTTGGGAAATTTGATGCAAGAGCATATGAAGGGATATTTCTAGGATATGCATCCAAAAGTAAAGGGTACAGGTGCTACAACAAGACTCTTCGAAAAATTGTAGAAAGCATTGACGTGAGATTTGATGAAGAACTTCCAAACAATACAAGGGGTATAGACTGCAGAAGTCCTTCGGACAACCATGAGGAAGAAAACCAAGATGATGATGCAACAAGCAAGACAACAGAAGATGTTGAACTGAGCTCGAAATCCCCCTCAAGATATACTCAGAAGAACCATCCCGAAGATCAGATCATTGGAGACAAGAGAGCAGGGGTCCAGACAAGAAGGCAGCTAACTGAACAGACAGAAGATGTATACATAGCCATGTTATCACAAATATAGCCAAAGAAATTTGAAGAAGCCTACAAAGATAAGTCTTGGGTGAATGCTATGAATGAAGAATTGGACCAAATTGAGAAGAACAATACCTGGGAACTAGTTCCTAGACCCACTGAGAAAAATGTCATAGGCTCAAAATGGGTATTCAAAAATAAAATGAATGAGCAAGGACAGGTAATCAGGAATAAAGCCAGACTTGTCTACAAAGGATATTCACAAATCGAAGGACTTGATTACGATGAAACATTTGCCCCTGTAGCCAGAATGGAAGCTATCAGAATGTTTCTGGCCTTTGCATGCTACCAAGACTTCAAGGTATATCAAATGGATGTGAAATCTACATTTTTGAATGGAGATCTAGAAGAAGTCTACATGGAACAACCAAAAGGCTTCTCATTAACAGACAAAGAAGACTATGTATGCAGACTAAAGAAGGCTCTATATGGACTAAAAAAAGCTCCGCGTGCTTGGTACTCAAGGCTGGATAAATACTTGCAAAAACAAGGCTTTAAGAGAGGAGGATTAGACAGCAATCTATACATAAAAGCCCATGAAAAAGAACTTTTGATTGTTGTAGTATATGTTGATGACATTATGTTTGGAAGCAACAAAGATGAGCTAGAAAAATGGTTTGCTGAGGAGATGAAATCATAGTTTGAGATGTCTATTATTGGAGAGCTCAGTTTCTATTTAGGACTTCAACTTCAGCAAAAGAACACAGGTACATTTATCTCACAAGAAAAATACTTAAAAGAAATGTTGAAAAATTTAAAAATGGAAGACTGCAAACCTGTGTCAACTCCCATGATCACGGGATGCAAGTTATGTGCTGATGATGGATCTGCTGATATAGATCAAAGACTCTACAGATCCATGATATGAAGTCTATTGTACCTGACAACATCAAGACCATACATCATGCTAGCAGTAGGACTTGTGGCTAGATATCAAGTAGCACCAAAGCAAAATCATCTTCTAGCAGTCAAAAGAATATTTAGATATCTACAAGGAACAATACAGTTTGGGCTATGGTATCCAAAAGGAAAAAGCTTCACTTTGACAGCATACACAGATGTAGATTGGGCCAGCTATGTGGATGACAGGAAAAGCACAAGTGGAGGTGCATTCTATCTAGGAGAAAGTTTGGTGGCATGGCTAAGCAAGAAACAAACATCTATTTCTATATCTACAGCAGAAGCAGAATACATAGTAGTAGAAGCATGTTGTACACAAGTCATGTGGATGAAAAAAACCCTCCAAGACATGAAGGTAAGCATTGATGAACCTATCTCTATCAAATGTGATAATACAAGTGCTATAAGAATATCAAAAAATCCTATGCTTCATTTAAAAACTAAACATATCCCAATCAAGTATCATTTTCTCCGAGAACAAGTAGCTCATAAGGTAGTCAAGCTAGAGTATGTGCCAACAAAATAATAGACAACAGATATATTTACCAAACCTCTTGCTAGAGAACCATTTGAATATTTGAGAGATAGACTAGGGGTAGTATTTGTAGATGCTACTCTCTGATATGAAGAGAAAGCATAGTTTCAGGGGGAGAACAGAAACAAAAATATCGTTCCAGGGGAGATCAGTTAGCAAGGAAAGCTTGAAACATGTCCTCAAGATCAGTGCAACATGGGCGAGAGTTAAAAGCACACTGAAAAGTGAGCAACCCCTTTCCATTGATGTCAAAGGGGGAGGAAGAGAAAGCAATAGAAGGAAGGATCCTAAAAGGAAAACAGAGGAAGTGTATTGCCATCAATGCCAAAGGGGGAGACTATTGGAAATGTTGTCATTGATGGCAAAGGAGGTGGCAGAGGTAGACAGAGGGAAATTTTATGGTTAAGCAGCATAGGAGGCAAAGTAGCCGAGGTGGAGACATAGAATATAGAGGTAAGATGAAACGGCCGAGCAGCAGAGGCAGAGCAGTTAACAAACAACGAAATGATCAAGCAGAGACGGAACCCTGAGGGTAATGGAACCAAGCGTTTTGAAATAAAAATCTAATACATTCAAGTGTTAAACCTTATGATAGCAATGAAACAGGGTTCATATATATCAAAGTGTTGAAGAAAGGTATATACCGAAATCAAGAAGGGTTTTTATATATTATAGGTTGAACATAGCTTATATGAATATTTATATAACGAAGGCACGACATTCTTTATTGAAGTAGAACCATGAACTGAAGCGGAACCTTAAGTGTGAATAGTCACACCAGAGGTAAGCAAATCGGCAATATCACGCAGTGTTAAAAGTGGTAAGCTGTATTGCCAAAATGAACGCTATATGTGTCTTTGGATGCCACGTGTCCTAAGATGGTTTTCCAAAACCATTTTCATCGCACGATTTTTGAGAATTAAAGTCAGTACATCTAAATTACGCGATAATGGGCAATGATCGTTGGATCGTCCAAGACAAAGCGACATTCTATCAATCGTCAGATGTGTGTAGTGCGTTAATTATTGGGCCTGAATCAACAGTTGTATTATTAATTGAAACTTAACTCAAATGTTAAGTCGTATGTTGTGGGACCACAGGAAAATGCGTGTGTGGATTTTTTTTTGATGCATATTGATACATTTTGAAATTCCTAAGGTTTAATACCAAATTCAAGGAGTAATATATATAGAATGTTGATGCGTCGGGGTCTATGCTAAAATCGAGGGTTAATTTAGGCATTGATATATATATATATATGCTAATGAAGTCATGGATATAATTAATTGATGAGGGTGAATAGTAGAGCATGGGACCCGTGATCCATAATATGATATATGTGCTGCACTAATATATATAAGCTCTGAGTGAATGCTATAAGCTCAGTGTATGTAATTAAAAGAACCATAACCATTTGTAGCATTAAGACTAAGGTTCGAATGAAGAACATGGCTAAGTCTATGCTGGGAGCAGAAACATTAAACGAACTACGGAGCCTGAGAGGTTATATAAATATATATAAACAGTAGTGATGGGTTTAAGTCTAAGAAAAAGACTTAATACTATGTTAACAGATAATATTATACATATAGCGTGGGACCCCTCGACATAAAATTCCGAGAATAAAAACCCAGGCTGGAGGATACATTAAAGCTGAAGCGGAATCTTATATATATACAGCATATTACAAATGTTGCGCCTCATATACAAAGGTCCAAAGCATATATATATATATATATATATATATATATATGGAGCGCTTTATGGACAAGGGACCAATGGTATAATACAAAGCATATGTATTATATTATTGAGCGCGAGATCAAAAGAACCAAAGGTTCTATCACTTGGCTCTAAAGCAAAAAAAGTCTTATATTGTGGGACCCTCACCCAATCGCATCGGAGAAACTTCGCAGCAGAACATGTTAACAAAAATTGCGATTGCGATTGAGTTCCAGACCCGATATGGTTTAAATGATGATTCATATATTTTTGAGTTTCAGTATCAAAGTAAACAGTGTTACATCACATCGGCATTCCAAAGTGAACAGTGATTGATCGCATCGGAGGAGGATCAGAGCTTCAGAACATATAAATGGAAGTCGCGATTGTGATTAATCGCAAACAGAAATATTTGAAAGGTGATACATCGCATTGGAGCAATTCATCGCATTGGCATTTCAAAGTGAACAGTGATTGATCGCATCAGAGAAGGAGCGGAGCATCAGAACATATAAATGGAAGGTGCGATTGTGATTAATCGCAATCGGAAGGAGTCGAGAAGTGATACATCGCATCGGAGAATTGAGCAAGTTTGGGGAGTGGGCCTGTAAGGGAAGTTTATGTATTAAAATGATATTTTTGCATTATATCGCCAGAAGTTACTTAAGTTATATAACACGACAGTGCATATATTAAAAACGCCTTATTATTATTATGCCGAGAATTGATTTGCATGATATGAAAATTGCAGTTACATACATATAGGAGTTACGAAACAGCAATAAACAGAAAGGCATACATAGAAGAAAAAGGGACAAACACAGTCACAGAAAAGACAAGCACAGTGAACCAAGTGGCTAAATGAGTGAGCTGGAGTTCTCATTGTAATAAAATGTAAATGGTTTAATTGATTTATATTATTTGTGATGCATTGGCAAGGCTTCGGAAGAGAACAAATATCCCACTGTGATGTTAAAATTAGTACATACAGCTATATTTTTCTGAGTGAGCAGGAAAATAAATGAGAAGGCAGAGGGATAAGAAGTATGGCTATTCATTTCGAATTCCCTAAGGAATACAAATAGTCATAAGGAAATCTCTATAAATAATATCATCTTGATATGCAAAGAGAGGTTAGAGAGAGTAAGGATATAGAATGCAAAGTATGGAAAATTGAGGCAGAGAAGATAAGGAAGAGAGGAGAAGAAAGAGATGCTACAGAACAGAGCTGATATCTCAGTTAAATCAACATACATTTCTTTTGATAAATTGAGGAATTTAGAGCTTCCCTATCAAGTTGAAGCTTGATAGTTGTCAGTTGTAGCTGATTGAGGTTGGAGCCTCCTGTAGGTTGGTGCCTATAGAAAAACAGCAGTGAGAGGGAGTTGGAGCTTGCCTTTGCATCACAACAATAATCGGATGTGGTTTTCTCCCTTTATGGGTTTCCACTTATATTTGTTGTCTCTATGTGTGTTGCCTATGTGTTGATATGATCTACCCAATCTGCTTAATGTTTGATTATCACATAATAAGTTTGGTGTCACAATAATTTAATACTTGCTACAACATATTAAGACTATTTACAGATTAAAGTTGGTTATAAAATTAAGTTGTAAATAAGTTGATGAAAAAATTAAAAATCTTATGTATGTGTTAAACTGATTCACCCCCCACCCCCCCCCCCTCTCTGTTTAACTAAGGATTCGACACAGATATGGCAGAGTTACCGATAAATTGGAGAGAGAGAGACATGGACACATTACAGTCAGAGATCTAAGAGGATCATGGTGTCTGTGGTGTTTAGGTGTTGTGTGTCTAGGTTTATCGTTACGAAGTTTGTGGAGAACCCTTTTATGAGAGCTGGATAGCCCTTTTTGGCCCGGATTGTCAGTTATTTGGATCCAGAACATGAGGTATTTATAGTGTAGGGGCACCAGATTGAGTTGATAGTCCAGGATATATATTTTCTAATTGGTCTCCCACCACTTGGGATGGTAGGGAATACTCAGCCAATGTTACCACAAGGGCGGAACATAATGCAGTTTGTAGAGTGCCATTGTCAACCATGTCTCTATGTCAAAGGGACATGGATACTGATCAGGGATCTAGAGAGGTTAGAGACCCATGTTGTGGACACAACGGCGCTACAGATCCTGGGAAACCAGGCACTCCACCACATCACTGGAGGGCAGATGATTCTTGTTGAGAGTGTGCTGAGTGGGACCTACTATGGGTGGGCCCATATGATGTTGTCGTCGTTGAAATGAATTTTTTCGCTACGTAAGCGGCAAGTGAACCATGACTATGCATATGACACAGTGTTGTGCTCGCTCTTCTTTGAGAAAATCTTGACACTTTTACCTCGCATACAGATCCAGGATCGGAGCCTGAGGGAGCCCAAGATGTGCTAGTGGGGTTGGCTACTGTGCAGAGAAGGAGGTGGGGCGGTCGGATGGGTGTTCCAACCTGAGTTCTTTGCTCAGTGGGATCATATTCCATTGTACATAGACAACTATCCCTATAGTGGGATGAGCTATCGTGGGGACCCAGACTTGCCATTGCCGCCTGGTCAAGTATGGGGGCCAGATGGTAAATGACAAGTTGCTAATATTTTATGTGCATTGTGAAGTTTCAAAATATTGTAAATGGTACTGATTCTTTCACTTTTGGTATGCAGATACAACACCAGTAAAACCGGCCGGGTATATGGGACGACCTACAGTATCAGGAGCTGCAGGACCTAGTGGATCGAGAGTGCCACAAAATGAGGATGCAGCGGCCCTCCTAGAGGACATCCATCATAGATGTGAGAGGCTTATGACCAGTGTTTCAGAGCACATCTGGAAAGACTTAGATGACCATTACATAGAGCCATGTATTGGTCTACCCTCAAAGTGGTGAGAGGCCATGCGGCGCATGGAGATGGATGGACAGGGGATGCGTGATCTACGAGTTGTAGGAGTAGAGCCATTGGCTCGGTATCCTCTAGATAGTGATTAGGTGTAGGGGAAGGTGGTGCCCCCATTTTTGAGTTTTTGTAACATGCTATGGGCATGTCATATGTATCAGAGTTAATTGACTCTAAAACATTTTATACGACACATATAATGGATATGCATTGTTTTGATGGTTTTTATGTTATTTTCTTGTGTTAAATGCATGTGCTAAGTGTCAATCTAGAATATTGTTTGCAATGCTATCTACATAGTGATTTTGTGCTTTAGGTACATGAATGAATGTAATGATTTCAAATTCACGCATCAAAAGCTTCACTCCTAAATATCTTCTAAAAAGGATAGCATTATGCACACAATAGACACCATTCAATTTCATGACAAGAAGCAGGGAATATAAATGAAAATGAAGCTGGACGATGAGATGGGAAAGGGCATCAGCTAATAAACCTCGCACTTCATCATATTCGGTCTGATTATTGGTGGCAGTACCAATGCATACACCGTTCGAGAGAAAAAGCGAATGTAAGGGGGTAAAAATGGCTCAAACTTTTGAGGCTAGACAGGGAAATGGCGACTTGCTTATGTTGTAACAGGCTATAAGGTGTGGACGGGGGGGTCCATCTAAAAGGTGCCACAAGACAAAAAAATTAGAGGATGATGAACAATGTTGGAAACCTGAACGCAAGGTAGAAATCAAACAAGAACTACTAGAGGGAGTGGTCTGGGTAGGATTTCTACCACCTACACACTAAAAGGTGGAT